>CAXIVR010000007.1:124024401-124451867 GCA_964035755.1 Teleogryllus oceanicus
CCCGCCGGCGATGCCATCTCTCCGCCTGCCGAGTCCTGGCGCAGGGCGGTACGCGAAAGCAGGCATTACGCTTCGCGCCACAATTTCCTTTTTACAGCACTTTTCCTTCGATGCAGGGCGGTGATTTATGCCCGAGCGCTGAACCGCGAACTTTGGAACTAATTAACTGCGACGGGCTGGACTGGAGGAGGTGAGGCGGGCCGCGGCGGGGAGACGGGGTGGAAAAGTGGATGAGCGACAAGAAGAAGGACGGGCGGATCAGTCGTCAGAGCCGCACGGGAACGCGGCTGACCTTCACGCGGGCGAGGTGGGACGAGGCTCGGCAGGACAACGTGAGACAAGTGACACGAGACGTTGAAACGAAAAGAGGTCGGGAATGAGGAATGTTGACTGAGATCAGAGCAGAAAGAAGTCTGCGCAGGTCGGGCTGAATGAATAAAAGAATGACTCCCCATCTCAACTTGGAATTAGATTGAAGCCGACTGGAAGACGCACAAACAAAAGCACTTGCAGGCAATAAGTTGAAGAACGTGACTGAGAATCATATCGCCGCCTCAACAATGGAAGAACAAGTGATTACAGAATTCAGTAGAAACCTTATTAGCAGGAAGAACTACATTCAGAGTTATAATAGTGACCCACTTCAAAGGTCGATAAAATGTTAGAATTTTTTTTCTCACACGACAAGGATTATGAAAAGAAATTTAGATATAATTCTTTTAGCTTTACACAAAAACAAAACTATTCAAAAATATTTTACTTTCTATCTTCTCAAATGATAGCAATGACAAATAATGCATTTTTGTGAGTCCACAATACAATCAATAAATTATACAATTTACAGAGAAAATCTTAGAATGAAGTTATCACACAATCGTGTTCTAGCTAGATAAGTCCAAATTTCTCACTTCCTAGTTCAAATAAGAGAAATTTACTGAACCACTCGCTTTTGTAGCTCTCTGGTAGACCACGTCATGTGTGGGTAGAGCGCTTGCGCGCAAGCAAGCAGGCAAGGCCGGTAGGGGGCGCGTTATGACAGCAATGAACTTTGCGCACTATGGGCGCCACACTCCTAGACCTTAACCTTTGCTGAAATGCCGGGGATGGAGCTTTTCTCTTAACAGCACAGCAACTTATGGAGAACTCTGTCGGGCCCCGATCCCTTGATTCGCGCTCAATATCATCTCCTGCACATACGAGACCCGAGATGGCAACGGGCAAGGTTTCACCTTTCGTTGATGAGCTCCAGGAATGGTTCGTACGATCAGGAAACCACGCAACGTACGTTTGTGCGAGTTGGATTGGATTGGATTGGATTGGGTAGGCTGCGATAATAACGAAACCACGACTCGCGCCGCCCTCTATTCACCACGATGACGGCTCGGTCCTTGGAGAACACAGGTGTGAAATTAGCAGCACGGCTAGTGAGAGTGCCTGAGCGTAGTGATCTACGTCTCTAGATTCGCTTCTTCGCGTGCATCACGGACACACGTATACATCATTTGTCATTCAAAATGTCATGTTTCCAGCTCGTTTGCTTCATTATTATTTCCACTGTCTATGAATTACTCTCTCTGCGCTAAACAGCACGTTCGCCAAACACTAAATCCGCTAGTACTGCTTCTACCGCTTCCCTTCGGTGAAATCTCATCACATTATTCTCGTACGAGACTTTCATCTCTTAATATTAAATCTTAAAAATACGTCTGCATGATGAGTTAAGTCGTCGTATCTCCTAAGATCATCTCATCATAAATGTCGAGATCTTGTATGAAATTCATGGAGGGGTTTCGCGAGTACCTAACTCAAAAAAAAACTTAAGTAAGACCTCTTCAGGAGTCCATTCTACGGGAGGGAAACAATTCAACAGGAACAAGCTCACTGAAAGAGATATCGAATGCACCGGTAGCGTGCAGTTATTTACCTTTCTCTCCAATAAACGCGTGAAACAAGAGAAGTCGCAACTTCTCCTCATCCCACTCAACCGCACGAAACACTTGCGCCTTCGGTGGCGGAGGCCGATGCTTTCGCAGCCCTCGCTCGGAAGCGCAGCTCGATCAAGGAAAGCGCGGCGCGGAGCGGCCTGGATTCCGGCGCGGAAAGAGAGAATACGGCGGCCGCGGGCGAGGCCACGTCGCGCAATTGGCCCGCAGATTAAGGGCGTTTACCGGAGCAGCACTTTCCCGCGGGCGAAGACGCAGGGCGAGGAGAGGAGAAGAGAAGAGAGGATTCTCCCAGGGCGCTAATTGCGCCTCCAGACGAGCGTTGGGCGGGTGGTGAAGGGGCGCGTGGGACTAAGGTCGGAAGCGAAGTCGCTCGCTAGCTTCGTTCCCTGGCGTGCGCCAATGCTCCCACGCCGGACGTGCCGCCTGCGCTGGATGCATATTTATTTCCGATTTTATGGACAATCCAAGTTTTCTAATTTACGCGTTCGAGAATCCGAAAAGCTATCTTTTATATAAATTATCAGATTTACTCAATGATGAGAAGGGAGCGAAGGCACGATGGGAGTACATAGACTTCTTATGAGAGGAGTGATTTATAGAACACGATTAGGATTACAGAAAGAATGCAGATTTTCGCGTATTTTCTTATATTTACACATGGAGAGGAGGGACTAATCTACATCTTTTCATAGATACACTTTTCGCTCTGACCTACAGAGCTAAACGTATCAGTCGATATTTCAGGGGCATCGAGAGCAGGTCCCGAGGGCGGCAATAGCCTGCACCACTCCCGTGCCTACCTCGAAGACGATTAGTTGGCGTAATTTTTGTTTTTCACTGGTGATTGCTTGAGTCCCGGGTGAAGCATCAAAAGCTTCACATTTACGCTTGCGCCTGCGCATGCACAAGGAATTCCAGGAGATGCCCTCTGACAGAAATCGACATACCAGTTTAATTACGGTTTGGAATTTCCCAGACAAGATAAACTTGGAACGGTTAACAGTGAAGCATAAACGTGGTATTTTCAGATTCGTGGTCACCTACAAGAGGTCTCAGAACAATGAAACCTGAAGATGTTTAAGGAACGATCGAAATTCAGCAAAATATTTCAGTAATAATAATAATAATAATAATAATAATAATAATAATAATAACAACACAAGAAATTGAAAAATTAATAACTTTGTTGTGTGACACCATGATATAAACATCTTATTGCCTGACTCAGTTGGATTTGTAAGAACATTACGAATCAAGAAATAGGAATCGTGAACAATCAAGAAATCGTCGCCCATGCGTCACCAAAAGTGCTGAAAAGTTGCAGTTTACGGTTCAACGAGTAAATGAGTCCCCTCAGAGACACTAACAGTTCTAACTTTCGATAATTAGGAAATTTGGGGAAACCTTGAAAATATTTTCATTACGAATACTTAAGAAACCTATTAATATTGCATAACGAAAATTCAGATATCCACTTATGTGAGTAAACTTCTTTCATTTACTGATTTCGTCAAAAAGACTCATTGATTTCCGATTTTTTAAGGCAATTTTTGAAAAGGAAAAGTGTGGGCAACCAATAATATCACAGATTCCCGTAATGTCACGAGAAACACTGTCAGCGAAGAATAATTTTAACCTGGAAATACCCTGAAAATGATGAATCTGGGTTAATCTAAACATTTTAAATTGGGCAAGATTCCCACTAAAATATTATCTTGACTTGAAATATTTAAGCTTGTTCAGAAATTAATTTTGGATCATAAAATTTACGTAATAAATGCAAATTGAGTTCTACGTTTCAGGATATATTGCAATTACGACAGCGAAGCGTAATTGCATATGTTTATGTAAGATTTAGGAAGTGTAATGATGAATTAGCTTACCACACTTTCCACATTATTTACAGCTTGGGAAGCTGTGAGGATTTCTAAAATTAATGAACTTCACTTGTAAGTGACAAACATATTTATTTGAAAACGCTAAAAAGTACGGCTAGAAATTAAAGAAAGCGCACTGGAACACGAACTATCAATACTTGTTACTTTATAAACACGTTTAATGTACTTTCATTGGATACCAAAAAGGATGCGTAATGTGGTCCGCGGTAACAATCATGTGTATTCCAACCACTTACAATTATATCTGAAGCTTCAAAAGTTCCAGTATGAATTTTGTGTTAATCTACTACTATGAATGTTTAGAAATTTAAGTTCTTAAGCAACAAAAACTAACAAATTGTACAATGAAGTCAAACTATCTACGGTAGCCCAATGCAGTAAGAGAAACTGTTTTTAACATAAGTGAGTCCTTATCTTAACACAGCGAATTTACAATCTAAAAAACAACAGCTCAACAAGTTGCGAAGCACCTGCTTAAATGGAAGCCGAGAAATATTCCCACTGAAAGACACTCTCCCCAACACAATCCCGTTCATACCGTTCTTAAGTTTCACAACCGGAGAAGCACAATTCCCTATTTTAAACACCGGCGATAGTCCACGACTGTAATATTATAAAATCTGTTGCAATTTTAACGTAACAAAAATCATCAGTCTCTTCACAACTGGCTCTCTTTGTCTCCTATCCGGCAAAGCTCACTGCTATTAGTCGCCAAACTGACTGCTCGGATTCAGTACCGGCCAAATCCTAATATTATTTTCATTTTGCAAGTGAACAAACTTTTAAATACCGTTACTGTGTGTATCCAATATTAGCATTGCATTCGAAAGCCCAGTACCGATGAAAAGGCATGAACTCAGTGAGAAACCTCGACAGAAATACCATGCTGATGTCTCTCTGAAAGAGATTCTTGAAAATGACGTGTCCTCTTTCTCCGGATTCTTCTTTCATACGAGAAAGTAGATCTTAACACCTCGTTTGAGAACAGGAT
Organism: Teleogryllus oceanicus; assembly: GCA_964035755.1. Classification (NCBI taxonomy): domain Eukaryota; kingdom Metazoa; phylum Arthropoda; class Insecta; order Orthoptera; family Gryllidae; genus Teleogryllus; species Teleogryllus oceanicus. Next base: position 124,029,237 of record CAXIVR010000007.1, read on the forward strand.
ATTATGTTTACAGAGTTTTCCTCTTTCTATCTGTTGAATGATCCTACTCGATTCTTCATCAGTCCGTAATAATTTTCAGCTGGCTAGACATATGGTGTTTCACTTTTATGAATGTTTTATTGCTGTTTTAAGAGATTTTAGTCGATCACTTTTACGAGGTCCCAGACAAGTTTTTACAGCAGCTAGTGAGCCCCGCGCGAACATTCCTCACGTTTTAAATAATTATTTTAACAGTGAAAATTGCACCTCACTGGAACGCCAGCTGTGCGTGGAAAAACGTCCCGCATTGCTTTATTAACAAACAAAATTAGATTTGTGAAATTATAATGTACAGAAAATCATATATTCAATCTCATTTTTCAAATATATTCTCATATTTGACTACTCACGCGAGGGATGCAGAGTACGAAGTAGAGTAAAACCGCCTAGAATGGTTAAAAATTGTCTCATTTTCTAAAGTGCACTATAAAAACATAACGCACGTCCCGGAATCCTAGACTCTAGGTTTTAGGGCCTGGGATAGATCGTTTGCCCCTAATACGTGATAGTATTGTACGGTAACATGTATTGCCAGTTGCATGTAGCAGGGCTGGTGTTTACCGATTCCATAAACTTCTAATATTTTACGTCTCGATGAAGGCTTGGAGAAAGGAGTATATCCCTATCCAGCAATGGCGCACGTACGGGGTATTGTTTCGGTGTAGACGTATCAACAGTATCCAACAGAATTCATTCAGTATCTAGTGAATTATCTACAGAACCATGACTACGCGAATGCGAGGTTTACAGCTAAAACGCCGTAAAACCTCATTGATCATCATCATCGTCATTACTGTCACATCGCGCAGAGGTCGCTAGCCCGTTACGGTGAGCGATGCAGCGTTGGGCTGGCGGGGTGGGGCGGGGCGAGGCGGGGCGGGGCGGAATAGGGCAGTGCAAGGCGCCCGCCGCCTCCCATCCGCAGGCGCGCGTGGGACGCGGGCGCCGCACCGCTCTCGCCTTCGCCTCATTCACGCGGGCGCGAACGATGTCACAGAAGAAACCGCTCGCCTTTTTTCGCCCACAATGGCGCCGCGCGCGTAATTGCTCTCTTCCTGCGCGCAGCCGCCGCTGCCGCCGCCACCGCCCCGCGGCCCGCTTCTCTCTGCCGCTGCTGCCGGCACCGACGTCCACGTCTCAGAGGCCAAAGAAGGCGGATTTACCCTCCATCTCCATTAGTATCGCGTGTAAGTTTAGTCAGTCAACTGATTCTGGGCGCGTCAACTGGCGAGGTTATTAGACTCGTAAGTGCTCTTCATTTTATATCCCAGGAAGTGGCACGCTCCCCTTTCAAGGTATCACCCCAGAGCGTGTATTAATGTACTAATGCCGTGCAGGTATATGTGCGTGAGTGTTTAAGAGCTGAAGAGGAAACAAGGATTAGTAAGGGAAGATCGTGCACGGTCCGTAGCCCTTTTCTTAAGGTACTGCTCACGCATTCGTCTGGATCTGATACGAGAAACCACGGAAAACTGTCGATCGGACTAACTAGTCGGTCAGATTTACCTCCAAATAGTGGTTCAATTCTATTCAGCTTTGTAGCTAGTGTCGAAATTTCGTCACCAACGGCGATGCCGCTAAGCAAGTCAAGCGCCAAGTTGAGTGAGTCATATGGCTGATCGCATATAAGATCATTAAACGTGTCGAACGCAATGTTTTATTCCATAGCTTAATCAGTTGCAGCATCCGTCTGGATAAGAGGAGCTTCCGGACAGGCGAAATTAAATATTGTAACTTCGTAACAATCCATTTTCAGAATCCATAATGCACACCGACTTTCACCGAGTATGAAAAGGAATGAAATCTCAGGTCCAATGAAGCTAACTTGCACGAGAGGAAATCTGTGCAAACTCTGAAGGCGGAAAAAGAATGGAAAAGTGTGGCTGATATGGATTTGGAGCAGCGATAATCTACAACGTAGGTTTAGAAAGCAAACATCTTTCATATTTGGGAGCCACAATACAAGCCCAACTCGCACGAAAATAATGCATTGGAGTTTGCAAACAGAATGAAAGAATTTGCCCCAAATAAAATAACAGCAGTGGAACTCATTTGTTTGGCCCGAATTGCAGGGAGACGAAAGCACAACAGCCTCCCGGAGACCGATTCTCACAGCGGGAGTCCTCTGGTTTCCAAATATCGCAACACGTAGATATTATGATGATGATGTCAAACGGCATGTGATAAATGCTAGATTATTGAATTTTGAACAGGATGCGGCACTGAATGGAATAAGAAGGGAAATGCAACAACTTCAAACATTAGTTCCTAGTTCCCTTTATCGCCCTACAAATTCCACATGGATTGACCATGATTTGAATCACCGGACCCGGCGATGGAAGTCGAGTAAGGACTTGGAGCAGTGACAAAGGAGGCGGAACCAAAGCCTGAGCATGACCAGCGTAAGACATGGGCATTTTCACCAGGTTAGCTTTTCAAATCTTACACCTATTCTATCGGAAAATCATCCCAACCATAATCATTCAATTATCATTATCATGATTACCCTACTGTTCTTCTTACAGATGAAGACAAAGGTAAAACCATCGTCATGATCACTAACGCAGGAAAGACGAGGACATAAAGTCGTCTCCTTCGCCAACGCTAATGAGTAGAGCACTCATCCCTCAGAACATCCCACACCCCGAAATGGAAAGTCAGCGCGTGGGGCGCTTCGAGACCAGCCGTTCGAAGTGGAACTCACATCACGCCACAACTCTGGATGGGAAACTATATATCGGAGAGCGCGCGTACGTGAAGTAAAAGTCACTATAAAGAGAAGAAAGCCATGAGTTGGCACTGCAGACGCCAACGCCACAACAGGGAAATCGTAATAACCGTGTCAGGAAACATAGATCGCATTGTACTAAACGCTCATTCACACAATACGCTTCAAGCGCGTGACAAGTTTAAAGCGAAGTCCACCTGTCTTCGCAGAGCTCACTGCGAATTTGCTAGATGATGACCTCACAACGGCAGTAAGTATAGGGCCGAGGAGGTAATAACAGTGATGTGTTACCAGGCGACAGGTACAAAAACTCGGAAACACTTCAAAGAACGTGGCGGTCGGTTAGCGGTTCTTCAGCTGGCTGTCTCACAGTGAATGTAGTGATGTACATCGGGAGAACGCATAAGGGGACTATATGTTCATTTCCTTTAAACCTCTGGCAACATCAGCTACTTGGTTTCAAACGGCATTGACGCACGTATAACGATATTCATACTGAACTACCGACTTCACTGGCACTTTCAGAACACGGCTGAAATAAGTAAATATTATTCAAAAGAACAACTACACGCCCCTTCAAAAGAGTAATGACGAGTGACTCGCGAGGTTCTACGGAAAGAAGCGTGTCTGAATAGCCTAGAATACGAATACTTCTTAAAAGATACTTCAGTTAAGTGAGAATACATTACCCAGCAGGAAAGGGGACATCGCAAGAAGAAATAAGGGTCGGACGAAACGATGCTGAGCGGCGTATTCTTCAGTAGGAGAGCGGGGTGGAAAGGGACATGTCGAAACGGGAAGGTGTTGCGGGCGAAAGGAAAAGCGAACGGGGACCAGTCGACAGAACTTAGGCGGAGAGAAGCAAGGAAGGAGGTACTTTGAAGGAACCAGGGAGACGAGATCGACATGCGTCTACTCTACGCCCTAGAGAGGGGCGGTTGGAGAGGGCGTGGCGACTGAGTGGGGTGTGCGGAAAGACGGAAAGACGGGGGGGGGGGGGAGGGCGCAAAGAGGCTGAGGAGCATAAGGATCACGAGTAAGGCAGAGCAGGTCGTGAGACAATGAAATGGAACGGAGCAGAGCGTTATGGGGGGGGCCGGAAGGAGGCAGAGCGTAGCGATGGGGATGCTAGGAAAGGGGGGGGGGGGGCGAGATGAGCGGCGGGGGGGGGGGGGGGGGGGGAGGGCGTGGAGGGAGGGAACCGGTGGGGGCGCGGGGCGGCGCGGGGCGGCGCGGGGCGAAGCGAGGTGGGGTGAGGTGTGAAGCGAGGCGGGGCAGAGCGAGGAGGGCGGGACGGAGCGGAGCAGTTGCGGAGCGTGCGGGGCTGGCGGGGCGGCGTGGGTGTTGCGGGGAAAGCGACGCCTCAGGGCGGTGGGGCTCTGCGACGCCCCACCGCGCGGTGCTGCGTCGTCTGTCCGTCGCGCTCCGCCAGAATTAAGGCGAGGAGAATGCGGCGCTGCTCCGCCGCTTCCTTCACGAAGTCGGCCGCGGCGGCCGCGCGCGAGCTGCGCCGCAATGTCGCAATGCCACGGAGCGCAGACCGGCGCCGAAACGGCCCGGCGCCGCCCTGCTGGGGTGTGCAAGGGCATGAACACGTTTTCTAAGCTCCGGCCGCTCAAACGAAAATCGTGCTTAGCGATGTCCTGTAAGACTTCTTGAACATCAACATACAGTTCTTCTTATACAGTACAGTTATTCTTAACACAGTGAAACTGTGCAGTTATGATAACTGGTTTTCCATTAACACGTGATTTTCGCAATATTATTTTCATATCCTGGTTGTTTCATGAAAATTGACCTTATCTAGGAGATAGTCCATTTTTGATTGCACAACGATGCCAAATGTACTTGAAGAAAGAAAACTTGTTTCCCCAATAGCAAAGCAAAAACTAATCCCACAGAAAATAAAAACTCCGAATCGAAAAATAAAATAAAACAAAATGATTTATTTTGTTATTTTCAAAATCCAGGTTTATTTTCTTCATATAGTTCCGATTCAACAACAAGCCATATCTGTTGTGTACTTGGTTTCATCTCACAGCTTTCAGTTTCGGACAATTGTTTTTGGATTCAGATAACAGCTTATGGTTTCCAGTAACAGCTCTCGTTGGCAGGTAAAGCGCTCTGTGGTGGGCAATAGCTCTCGATTTCGGGCAACATTACTCGGTGTCGGGTAACAGATCTCGGTTTCGGTTAATGGTCCAGCAGAGGTTCGACGACCCGGCACGGGCGAGCGCCAGGTGACAAAACGCGAGCGCGAGCTGGGAGATTCGAAAGTTGGCCCCTCCTTACGCCACGCGGAAGAGCGCTCCGCGGGCGCGATTTTGTTTCGCGGACACCCGCCCGGCCGCCCGCTCCCTCGTTAGCGAGGTGACTCTGGAAAGAAAGGACCACATCGCGTACGTGATACAAATCTGTCCGCCCTTATCCCCAAAATGTTCGCCCGGAGTTCACGTAAGAGGCAACGCTCTAATGAACCCGTCGATCTCCTTTGAGCGATGGGAGTCGAGGAAGTCTTTTCATACGAAGGAGAGCAGTTAAAATGGTGACACAAAGGTGAGGCACCTCGAATCAAGAGAAAAAAGGCTCCTGTTACCTAATACATTATAATCGCAGGGGTTAGTTTCCTTGAAATATGAGGATGTGTTGTTATATTTCATTATATATATATTTGAATTGTATCTATTTTTATTCCATTAGAACAGCTACATTGGTGGAACTAATGCCATTAAATGGAATGTTCAATACTCTGATTATAAAATGTGTTCTCGAACCAGATTTCTAAACACTTACATTTCTTAAACCATAATATCACTTGTAACTGAATTTCAGTGTAATAACCATCGACATAATTTCACCAGCTCTCCAAGTATCTCTTGTGGCAAGGCATCTCTTGTGAATTAATTGACCACACATTAATTGTCCGAGTTCTTATCCATTTCTCAATTCTGCCACACGGTCCCTAAGGGGTAAACCCGGTCGTGTATGCTTGCCAACTCTCACACAAAACCTAGAGGATATTCTAAAGCAAGGGAAGAATATTTGCCTGGTCCACGTATGACCGAAATGACAGCTTGCTTCGTTATTAACTTATGCTGTGAATAAAACTTCGGGGGGGGGGTGAAGCTACATATACACTAAACAACAAGTTATACTACTATTCGGTTGAGAAAGAGTGAATTCCCATAACAACCCATATTTAAATTAATGGCATCGATTTCTTTCCTAAAATTACAATCAGGAGTAATTGTGTTCCTCTCTGCCCACTTTCACTTAAGAGCACGCAGACGGAATGTGCCCCTGGGTTGCTTACTGGCTACGGTGTTGGGAGATGCGCAATGTGCACCCTTCTCCTTGCGTCATGAAGCCATTTCGCTACGAAGAGCGAAGTGGAGTAGTGTGGGAGAGAGGCAAGATACGTTTAGACGTCACGAGTGCAACGGATCCGTTTCCATGCGGCGGAGCGCGACCGAAATGCAAAAAAGGCGTCGGATTTCGACCCCGCGTTCCACACATTAACAGGAAGGGTCCGCTCTCGCTTTCTTTTGCCGCTAAATCACTTAGCTCTCAAATCGATCGTGAAATTAAAACATACTGTTATCCGTTCCGACAAGCTGCCTTCGTGAATAAAAAGCGAGATTGCCGTGTGCCGGGCGGTTAAAAAACACGATCCAGGTTAATAATACCATTCGAGTGAAACACGGCGCTGGTAGGATTAATTGTTTATGCTCCAGTGAAAGCACTAGCTTGATCATCATTAAGACCTCGGAAGATGTGTTTCAAATATTAAGGGTGGAAATAATTTTTCACGATCGTAATTGCTTACAAAACCCGTGCCATGCATTCTCTAAAGATGATAATGAAGCTAGGCTACGAGGTAATTGAGAACGAGCAATGTGATGAAACCAGGATGCACTTGCCAACATAGCTGCGAGGCGTATTTGTTGGATGCTTCATGGCTGCAAACCGATAGTGAAATCGAGGTTTGCTCGAAGTCAGAATCGAAGATTCGAGTGAATGGATACTTTAACTACGACAAAAATATAAAATAAAAGCCTGAAGTCTTGGTACAATATAATTTTTTTCAAAATACATAAAATGTCAGTTTCTTAGTTGAGAGCTTAGATTTGTAAATGAATGAATTAATGAATGAAACATTTCAATAAATGCAATGATACAATTGTATACATGTTCAATTAGTCTTCTTTAATAACGGTTCACGCAGAACGAAACTACTAAGACATCTGAAGACGTCTCTCGAAACAAACCGGAAATAAAACTGAAGTATTTATGGAAACATTGTTGATTCTGTACTAAAATAAAAAACAACACATCACTGCATTAACAAACCTTGGTTAAACTTTTCAGCTTAAGGAATAAATTACTAATGTTTTATCCTCTTTTCTTTCAGGTGAGTGGCGATGTTTACAACCCACTGCGACAGGCCCCAGTGACGTGGTGAGTCCAATTTAACTTTTCACACGCAAATAGGCGCCGATTTCAGCAACACGGAAATCACGCCAGTCCTGGCTATCAAGTCCCAGCGGGCGGCTGTGTGGGCGGCCATTCCCAACGACTTTCCCCGAATACGAAAAACCTCGAGTTCGGAGATTCCCGCAAGCACGCAACCTACGCGACAAAATAAGAAAATGTTTAGTGAAGCAGGTTTATTAACCGCGTCACTAAGTTTCAATTGCATTGAATTTTACATAATTATATTTTATGTCCTTTTTCTAACATATTCACTTATAGCTGGAGCGTACAATACCAGGAATCATAATCACAATGTCGGAATAATTCATTCGACACTAAGAATATGGGCGTTGGTCTGTCTTCAAAAAAATCCGACTTAAAACTGTACATTTACAGAAATGAGGAAAGAAAAAAATGACACTCTTGCTTGCACCCCCGAGGGGGGAGTGTAGTGGGCTATACACAATTTTACGAAAGTGACAACTGGCATACAAACTACAAATCTACCTAGCTGTCGGGTGCAAAGCAGCTTTCCGACGATGCTAATAGATAAACAAGGTTCTCTCTTCGAGCTGAATTACTCTCTTAGCCACATTAGAAAGGTTTTCTTGTTGGTCTAGTGGATCTTAAAAGAAATACTATATATATATATATATATATATATATATATATATATATATATATATATAGGATACTACCGTGGAAATGATAGACAATGTAAATGAAGAACGGTAGCAATCGAGCCAAAAGGAGGTTTTAAGAAAACTTTATTTTATACACACCAGTTCTCTCTCACACACACAAACACAAAACAACTCGAGAACAATTTTGAGGGTTTCTGGCCACTGAAGGTGCCCTTCGCCCTTCATAAGAACATCGCTCTGAAACAACCAACATGTGTGCATGACTGGTCGCACTGTGTGAAGTCTCGGATTCCTTCAGTCACCACAGTTAATCTCTTTTGGTAGGTTAGAATTATTCGAGCATTGCCATCACTTTGGCGCAGGGCGTAACCTCAGAGGTCAGCGCCAGAACCCGCCGAGCCGCCCGAAACGCTTCGTAAAGGCCACGAGGACTTCACCGGCTTCATTATGTAAAACAAGCTAAGGTGAGCTTCTCCTTACTGCAGACGAGCTCGAAAATAAGAGTGGATATATTTATTCAATTTTTCTATGAGAAGAATAATAGCAAGAAGAAAGAGTAGCTTGGATCACCCCTCACTGACCATTAATATTTACTTGCATTAATCATTTAAATCGGATAAATACATATACATTAAACGTAATAAAGATGCGTTGTGAATCAAAATTAATTGTTTTGGACATTAATTTATAACACAAGTCTAGTTTTTTTCCTGTTTATACTACACAAAATATGGAAGATGGAAATTCTATTAACGACTAATATCCCAAAAGCAAACATATATAAAAGTATACGAATGTCAGGTCTGTACACTTCTCCATACCATTTGCACCATTAGCACATAATGACAAGTAGTAGATTACACTACACCAGTAGCAACGTAAACCGTGCGACAACGCATTTCCACGGGCGTGCGCTTTCAAAGCAAGGGAAGACCCCATCAGGTGACGCAGTCCCAAAACGTACTACTCCACGAGTAGTCGGCCGGAAAACTGACGTCTTCCTCCGCGGCGTTCCGCCTCGTTAGGCCGAGCGAGTTAGTTGGGCGCGGAGGCGGAGCGACGGCGCGAGGGGGCGGGCGGGGGCGGTGCGCGCTAACCTTTCGCTTACGCAAGGCGCCGCAACGCCGCTCCGCGCGCGCCACTCGAGCTAACCTTTCGCGCCGGCGGCGGCGGCGGCAGCGGAGGCTGTTGCAGATAGGATGGAGGCAGCGGTGGAGGTGAGGAAGGGGGGCGACGGGGACGGCAACAGCTGCGGGGGTGGAGGTGATGGCGGCGGTGAGCGGGGACGAGGGTCGGGGTGGCGGCGAAGGCGGGGATGGTAGAGGCGACGGTGGAGGCAGCAGAGGCGAAGGCGGCTATGGCAGTGCTGTGGGAGGACGTGGCAGGGTCGAGGGGGGGGAGCAGGTTTCGTCCACGAAGCTTCCTTCTCCCCAAAATGCAAGACGACGGTCGAAGGAGTTGCTTCCTCAAACAAGGCACTGCGTGTGTCGGGCAAGAGCGCTCCAACGAAATGAATATCTTAAGAAAACAGAGTAGTTATTACTTACGAATTTATTACTTGTGTATATCTTCCCAAAATATTTTCCAATCCTCTTAAACAAGGATGTTGGAACATAAATCATACGTGTTTCTGTGAATGTCAATGAAGATTTTTATCCAGAAAAGCATTCCCTCGAAATTGAGCGGATGGATATTAAGTAAAGAACAAAGAGAGTAGATACAAAAAAGAATGACTTCAGAAATCAACTTACGTGTACATGTTGTTTTAGAAAGAAGTGCACAAACGCAGAAGACAGGTAAAGAGGGCGAAGGGAAGCAGTTTTCGTCGATGAACTGTGGGACTAAGAGCCCGACCTTCGATGATATGATACCTCAAGAAAAGGACCCCCTCTACCTTGCAAGAACGGCATTTAAAATAAAATGTATATTTTTTGTCTTTGCCGAGTGACTAGGTTAAAATATTCGAACAACAATTGCATTAATCTCCTTAGCGTTTCACTTTTCTATTACACACATTTACGACTCCCCTGTTGAGTAGTTCTTTAAATTCAAATACTGCAGTTATTCAATTCCTGCAACAATTTATCCTCGTGCAAATCAATACATAAAAACTCAACATCAAAAGCGGGAAAAATGTTCTTGCACTCATAACTGCCTGCATCCCCTAATTTGTCTAATAAAAAACATTTACTTTTGACATAATTGTAGGCACAAAAATAGAGAGAGATTCGATCAGAATATGTGTTTAGAAATTCTATCCAAGCAAAGAACAGGAACCGGACATTCCAAAGTCCGACCTCGAAGGAGGTCAGCCGCCTTGCCGGCTCAGATGACACTTTAACATATCTCGTACCAGAATAATAAAGCCGTCTCTCATTAGGAGGTTGAAACGTGCGTTTATTTCAATTCAATTTTCCTGGCGGCAAAAATAAACGATAATAGGTAGCAGAGCAGTTAAATTACAGCGCAGAGTAGACGTCGGTAAGAAACGACTGTAATAACGGCTGCACGAAAACGTCGTCCGAATAGAAACATTGAATACACTTCCATAAATAAATTGGTAGAAACCCCGTAATCTTAGAGCGACTTTAAGCGCGAAACGGCCCGTTATACGTCAGAGAGCTTAATGAGCGACAAGGACGACGGCACAGATCTCAAGTTTCAGGTCGTGGCGTGATGTTCACGAAAGACAAAAGCACAACAGCGCAGGGAGAGCCGCAAAGTTTCCGACGCGGCAGGTAATCGAAAGCTGTCGTAAAAACAAAGCATTACGACAGCGGGAATCGCATCGTATGAAACCACAACGACCTCGAAGTTTCTGAAGGGCGAGTGCAACGAAATAATAACGCGGTGTCCGGCGGGAGCCGCGAGAGGCCGTGTCATGGCCAACTGCGGGGAGGGGGCGGGGCACATGGAGTGGGAGGGGACCCAGGGGTTTGAGCAGAGAAGCGGGGACCCTCGTGGGGTCAGAACGGGGATGAGCGGGGACAAAGAGAGGAGCAAAAGCGAAGCAGAACTGAGCAGAAGCGAAGTGGGGGGGGAAGCGGCGGAACGCGCAGGGCAGAGCGGCGGGCAAGAGTTGGTGACGAAGTGGGAAGGGGGGACGGCCAGGTGCGCAGAGGGGGGGGCGGGAGGGGGGAGCAGGCGGAGCGGAGGGGATCGTGCGCGTTTGGAGTTCAAGGCTCCGGCGAGTCTTGATCGCACGCAACTCTGTGGTCAACTCGTCGAGAGCGGGCGGACATTGTGTTGTAATCCAATGACTGTGTCCAAGTTCTGATTCCGAAACTCCAAAGAAACACTTTGTTGGAGACGGTGTTTCATGGAACACCTGTTGAAACTGTTCCGTTTCCACAATCTTTGTCATTTAATATTTTAATTACACCCTACTGTACAATAACTATTAATAAACAGAAGGTATGTAGGGCAAATTTCTCTCAATCAAATTTTAAAGCGGAAGATTCATTAGCCACAGACATAAAGTCTGCAAACAGAAAGAACTCGACTGCACATGAACATGCGTATCAGTCAACTCATGTCTATTTCTCTCTAATGTGTGCACTACTCTCTGTAGTCTTACACCATACCTAACAGTACAAGAATCACTTTCGTTCACTGCACAAATGAAGTGTGTATAAAAAAACAATCATTAGGCAAACAAATATATTTTCTAGTGCCTAGAGTTAAAACGTACTTTCTGAAAATATAATTTTACCCATTAACACTGCACGTTATCATTATTGTAAAACTCTTTCACCATACCAATCCTGAGGAAAGAAATAGTTAGCCACTCTAATTTCTGAACGTTTGTTGAGTTACTGCAACCCATCATGCTACATAACACAAGCAGAAGAAGTGGGCCCACAGTAAGTACCACAGTACTCCTAGACCCACAATTCATGCTAGTGGAGGGGCGTTACGTCAGCGGAGCGTTTTCTAGTCATGCCATCTTCCCCGTTTGCTCCATACAGACAGCCTTGTTTACTTTCCGTTGCGCCGCGTGGAGCGCTCTCGAACTCGGGCACGCCCACACACAGCCTGCACACAAGACGCGGAACAGCCAAGCGCTCCGAACAAGATCCCTTTCCACGTGCAAAGCCAGCCCACGACACGCCTATTCAAAGGCATTCCGTGTATAAACAAAGAACGTGTTTATGGACTAATAAAAGTAAAGACGAAATTGGAAAATATAACAGGTTCACCCACAAAACTGAATTCAAAAGCAATGCTCAAAAACTTATGTGATCTCGTCGAGCAAAAAACTGCGATATACCCGTTACTTCTTGACGTTCACTGACTGTTGGGCGACCCGAGAAGTTGTACAAGTAGTCCTTCACAGATTCTCGAGGAACGTGAGAAAAAATTGTTAAAACGTAAAGAAATTTAAAGTAGTATTTCAGTTATCGACATGTTACAAACGCACTCAAAATACATTAAGGTCTCTTGTCTCCCACTTTTTTTCCTTGTCTTTTTGTTTTCTACACTCCTGGTCGTTTTATCTTTTGGTTGGTTTCCCACACAAAAACTAAATACGAATATGGTTAAATTCATTTGGAATTTTGATGAATTGGATTGCATGTAACTTTGCTTATATTATTTTGTTATTAATTTCAGTCCAAGGCGCTGCATGGTTTTGAATTTCCGTTGAAAAACCTCTCCGTAAATGTTCGACACGTACACCAACTTACATATGAAGGCACTTCCATTGTAACGTAGTTAATGTGAAGCTCTTGCTTTTGTTGTTTAATGCAAGGATCGTAATTGTTTTTAGTGGTGTTAATTTGAGAGAAAGCGCTAGGTTGTTTTTATTTGTATGTTTTTTTTTTTTTTTTTTTTTTGAGTTTTCTTAAAGCAATGATGAAGCCTGCGCGTCAGCAGATGGAACTTTTGATGATAACCCTTTTTTTTTTAAATTTTGACTAGGTGAATTGTTAATCGAAACATTGTAATAAATGACCTATTGAAGTGTTTACTACTTATTGAAATTAAGGATTACTTCGCTTGGAGACTATTTTCAATACAAACGATAGATAATAAATGCTTAGTGTAGAAATGACATTTCCAAATGGTACAATATGGGTTAATTGTCTCTCTAGATGCCATACTACTAGGAAAACTTGCTTTTAAGCTCCAAACGGAAAACTGCACAAGGAAGGCACCAAGTCTGTAATTTGCTTTCACAAGTAAGAAAATCTGGCACCAAACACACCTTCCTTAACCATTTATAATCCGCTGCAAGCGAGGCATTCGTGCCAACACCCAACTGAAAGAATTGGACTGCGCGCATCTTCCAGGGTGACCTAGGTCTCCCTCTAAGCGAACACCAGTGTGAGGCTTTCGCAACATATCTTTTATGCAACAAATTGGCAACAGTGAGATTAGTCGTCTTTCTAGTAAAGTCTTAGTTATACGCTGTGACACCACCAAGATTTACTACCCTTACTACTTCTCTTACTGGTCTTAAAACTGGTTTTTAAAGTATTTAATGGACACACTGACTTTGTTTACTACTGAAAATTAATAAAAGCTCCTTTATGAATAAATCCCTTGGTTTTTGCGGGTGGGGTGGTGAAGCGTTTTAGCCCCAGCTCCCTACAGAAAGAGGTGGCTCAGGGTATCAACTGATGTCACTGCAGTGCCTCTAACCGGGAGGTCCTAGGTTACTCTCCCCACGGTGGCAGGATTTCAGACACTAGCTAGACAGCTAGGTCGAATTCTGTAGTTTTCCGTGGTTTACTCCGATCAATACCACGCGAATGCCGGAACAGTTGCCAAACAAATGGGCCACGAACCGCGCACGATCTTCCCTTGCTCTTCCTTGTCCCATCCTCACCCAGTACTTGCACACACTTACATTAACACATATTCCGGGAGACCGGTGTGGAGGTTAGAGCTTGTCCCGGCTGGGGTGGTGCACGCGCCCGGAATCACTGACTCAATGAACCAACCTCCCACCCGGTTGCGCCACTCGTTGTACGCAAGTGCAAGGCACCCCGGCAGCTTCCTCGATGCAGGCGCCTGGCTGCGCGGCCGAGGGCGGCTGGCCTTGCGCGCGGGTTCGTGGAGGACGCGCCGCAGGCACCGAGGAAGCACGCCGGCGCTATGGAGAGGCCGTTCACACCGCGACGCAGCCAACACACACACGCGCCTCGTCGTCGTCCTCCTCCTCCTCCTCCGCCCCGACGCAGGCGTTCGCGCTCCCGCCACACTTCCACGCGCCGCTCACAAGGAAAGGTTCAGACGCGGCCCTTGCGATGTGGTTGGATGTCGAGAACGGACCGTTTACGTTGTCGTTTCCGAAAAAGGAAGTCAGAGATGGAATCGCCTCCAAAAAGAGGACGTGGGCAAGAGAAAGAGAAAGGTATTTTCCCATCAATTCATCCCGACAACATAGCCCCAACTCAACAAAATCGGATAGGAACGTGCTCAGCCTTTCAAGATAATTCCTTGCCAATTATACAGCCAAAACTTACCGAATTTTTACTTCAGGCATGTTTGGGATTATCTACTCTCAACTGATACTCGGGAATGATATCTTCCCTTTCCACATCCGCCTACGAGTTATTCAAAATGGGCCCCTCTGCCTTTTCGTTCGTTTTTTTTCTTTTCGTTTTTTCGTTCATTTTTGAACATCTTTAGTGGTTCATTCTTTCTAGGTGGGAAAGACATTATGCCTGATAATCTTCAGTCTCTTTTATTTTGCGTTTAATAAGTTTTATTTTATTTACTAAATAATAAAAACAGTATTAGATACAGTTGAGGGTGGTTTCAGAAATATAAACTACCTCCAATGTCGGCGTTAGTCAAAAGAAGGAATTAATAAATCAAGACCAAGTGACTCAAGAGGAACAAGAAAGAATTCTTAAATGACACACTAAAGAAGAAATTCAATTCTAGCTTGCGGACATACATTCAATGTAATAAATAATGTTCTCTTTCCCTCCCTCTTTCTCCACCCGTTTTTACTTCCATCTTCAGGCACCCATCCCTCCCTGGTACGCCTCAAGCCCCCCTTCATCCCCACTCGCCCACTGCAGCCGTGCGTCACCTGGGCGGTCGCCCCACGTGCCGCAGCCGCAGGAGGCGATCGTGTGTGATAAGAACGAGCGCGTCTCGCGATGCTCCCTGCGTCCGTGGCACGGGAGCAAGTCACGCAACTGCGTCGGTGGGTGCCGCAGTGCGGACGAAAAGGAACGCACCAGAGCGGTCGTATGTACAAATGTTTCAGATGGCATCGTTCTACCCGGAGGAAGTATGCGTTCTCCATATCGTTAGAAACAAATAATTAATACAATAATGATAACGATAATAATAAAGTAAACATACATCTAATACAAATTTAACGCTCATCTGTTTTAGAGATTGTCAAGAAACTCAATCCTACTGTTCGAATGAGATATTCTTATCCAATAAACTATTTTGTTAATACATAAATATCACACACTTCTTGCGCGTGCATTTGAGTCTTAGCAAATACAAATGTAAGTTACAAACAACAGATTCTTAAAACGTAAGATAAATGCACGATCATAATTAGTACGGTCGCATGACAATACGATTACAAGACATGACAGTATTTAAAACCCCGACAAAATATGCAAAATTACTCGAAAATAAGACGTATTACGAAAAGATACACGCAAGTCCAAAACGTCGCTATTCATTACCAGTGTATCGTTTAAGAGGCACACTAATATACTCCATAGTTGTTTAATAAATAATTAGTAATTGAAGTTTCAACCCACACCATATTCATAAGATGAAAAAAGTTGAGACTTCTGAATAGAACTTTCGCTTCTAAACTATTCTCTTCTCCTTTCGCCCATCAACTGCCTTCTCTTCGAAAGTTGAACTCGTAACGCACCCGATTCCTTGAAAGTGATCGCGTGATTGTGAGGTTTTCTTACATCACTTTTAAAGCTAAGAGGAATTCCTAGGCAACTTCAGCCGCAACGACTTAATAACGAAACGAAAAGAATTAATCTCATGATGATTTCTGTTGAGATTTTCCAATAAGTTTCGATGAAGTGGGTCTGATTTGCACAAACCAGAAGCTACGCTACAACTGAAGTAACCTCTTACATAATGAGTTCAAAGTTATTGCTCTGTTAGGTTTCTCTCTAGCCTTCCTTCACAGTTTTCATAAAAGACATGAAACACATATATGTACACTACGAAAATTTAATTCATGAGGGCTATCCAGAGCACTCCCGAGAACCAACAATAGCAAAACACCTAAAACACAGCATGCCTTATCGTAACTTCATATAGTGTATTTTCAAAAAATTGTTTCGAGTTTTTCATAGTTGACACATTCATAAGAACACCGTGTCACTGCCCATTTTCTATGACAGAAACTTTACGAAAAGCCTCCTCGGGAACCGCGTAGTGTCTTTTGTCCCCAATATAAAGTATGCGAGAAATGCTTCCACAACACGATGAATCACCGAACGCAGAGCCATCATCCGAAGGTCACAGAGCCGGTGTAAACAAACCGCACTAGCATCGCTCCAAGCGAAGATGCAACCGCCTGCGGAACAGAAACGTAGAGCATATAATAACGGCAGTTACGCCATCACAGCGGCGATTTATGGTAAGCGAATTCCGCTCTCAGGAGAAACGCTAAGTCAGATATTTATAAATTGCCATGTCTGACATCACGAAGTGATGCATTCGTTACCAAAGGAAGAAGTTATGTCCCTTTCGGTAATGAATCACTTCACATTATCCCAGTCCAACAACAATAATTTATTATTATTTACTATTATTATTATTATTATTATTACTATTTTATTATTACTATTATTATTATTACTATTATTATTATTTTTTATTATTTTATTATTATTATTATTATTATTATTATTTTGTTTTGTTGTTGTAGATTTTCGAGCTGATGCTGGGTACCCAACCTTTCGGAAATAATGTTTCGCCACTCATTCAAAACGCACCCTGTCGGCATCTTAGGCAGAGCACAATACGAGAAAATCCAAAAAGTCCATGCCAATGCCCAACGCGCCATTCTAACCATTCCATTACCATCCATTCTAAAATAGAGATACATTTTAAGACATTGTTTTTGCAATCACATATTAGACTTGGATTTAATTCATATGTTTCAATAGTGCGCTATGATATTAGGATTCGTTCGGGTTAAAACACTCCGTCACTTTTGGTCGACACCAATTAGTAACGCAATACTCATTGTTCTCTACTAATTATTCGAGCTAGAGCGTTTTGGGAGTTTGGAAAAGTGTCACAATTTAATGAAACACGTAGTCCTAATTTGCAAATAACTACGAATTTCCTACCAACGATCCACACGTTATCGGACTTTCAAACAACGACACAATCCCGGCCGCGTGAATATCATAACCACCCCGTGGTTCACCGCGCCTCCTTTCACACCCGCAGGTGCGCCTGGCAGCGCGGTCGCGGGCGGAGGAGGCGTCGCGGGGCGCGTGCGGAAAGAAACGCTTTGTTTAAGCGGGCCGATTACAAGGCGCCTGCCCCGGCCGCCCGCCTTTCGCGAAGGGAAGCTGGAAGTAATAAGCGTGTACTTTTACTTTCCAAGTGGCGGGGAGGGGCTCCTCTCGCGTGGTTTCCTGCTTCTTGAAAGTCCGTTCGCCGCCTAACGGCGCAAAACGCCCTCCGCGGTAGCGGGGTGGATGGGGGCGATGGGAGAAGAGGGGGGAGGGGCGGGACCGCAGGGCGATCGGCTTGCGCCGACAGCGTAATTGCCTGACATCGATGAATCACCGGAGTTCGCTTATCGCTCTTGCCTATCGCCCTGTGAAGAGATCGCCGATCGTTTCCGCTCTCCGAACCGGCAACAGGCGGTCGGGGACGACACAAGGAAGTGCAAATTACATTGCAGATTTCATTGCGAACGTCTTCGCGGATAAAACAGCAAACGTTTTGCTTCCATGGTGCTGTTTTAAATTCGTTCCGAAACTCAATGTCGCGAAATGTTAGTACATATAGCATATTTTGAGCTCTTTACCAACTTGATCTCTATAAGCCCACTCTGTCAAGAAATCCAAATAAATCTTTTCGCTCCACGTGTCCAACGAATCAGTTTCCCATTTCCGGGTACTACGCCTATCTACTAGAAACAATAAAATATCGTTTTGAAAACGACAGGGGAGAATCAGACAATTCCACGCCTTCCAAATGCAATTGTTTTGACGGCTTTCCAAGTTCATAAGTTCCTAAAAGTACTTCAGACTTCAGTATTGGAAATACGTGGAAACTACAAACTACTAATAACTCGTAATAAAGCAAGAGCCGTGAAATAAAATCCTGAACTAGCTGGACAACGCTTAGGCTGTAACTATTGAAATCATAAAAGACGGGAGATAGTGAATCGGGGCTCAGGAGGGAAAATGGGAGTACACGAGGAATGTGCATCGAAGCAACAGCTTGCCAGTCTCACCACGCCGAGCACGCTAGACCCGACCTTGTGACCCCGAAGCGCCCCATTCGCCGAAATTTCACCAACCGTAGCGCCGCGCCGCGTTCCGAAGACACGCAACTGGAAAGTCCGGAAGAAAAGCGCCTGTCAAGAGGAAGGGGCACTGGTTCCGCAGCTCTTCCGGAAAATGCGGGCGTGCGAGACAGAAACGCCTTGTAGAGTGCGTAGTAAATGTAAGCTAACTATGGTTTCCGGTACTCGACTTGTGTTTACCTCGCGTGCTCGCTTCAGTGTGACAGTTACTGTACGAATAATAATGGTAACACAATCACGGTCCAGGTCTCTCAGCTTCGTCTTACGGTTTCCCCCGACCTCTTCCGTGTTCAAAATTTTCCACCCCAACTAAACATGATCGTTTCTATTAATTTTCAATGTTTCGAACGTTTGGGGTTCACCAAAATCAAAGAATAACTGAATAGTGCATGTTTGACTTTTATTTTTGTCTGCATCGTGTATTAATCACTGTTGAAGATATTAAGTGCACTTAATTTTGAGAATGTTCCAATTTTGTGAATGCTCCAGTTTGATCCATAAAAGTTACTAAAAATGTATTAGGTATTTACTCCGTCACCTTCCTTCTGAACTAAGCACTATACAATCCAAGAAAGAAAAAAAGAATACCTGTAACTACCATTTTATCGAATTAGCATTTCCCATTTCCGGTTATGTCATCCAACTTCCAAGGCATGAAATATCGTGCTGAAAACTCCCGCGGGAATCCGGCAACTTCGCGCCTTCGTAATACAAGAAATGTTTTGACAAGTTTCCAAGTTCGTGATGAAGTTCGCAAGAAACACCAACACCTACACACTCCCGCCCGCGGCCGAGGGAAGGAAGAGGAGAAGCGAGGCGAGGCGAGGCGAGGAGGTAGAGACGTATAAAAAGACGCGCCCGGCACCCAGGCGGGCGTATTAATGAGGGGCTCTCGGGACAAGTGAGCATCAGCTATTAGTCATCCCCTGCAGCGTGGAGCGGCGTGCCCAGGCAGTGTGGCGAGGCGGCGTGGTGAGGTGGCGTGGCGTGTGGCGTAGGGAGATGACGTGGCAAGCCCGTGTGGCGGGGGGAGACGGAGCGGCCAGGCGGTGGGGACTGGGTGGCGAGGCGGTGCGGAGAAGTTGTGTAGCGAGTAGGCGCGATCAGTGACGCGGAGTGGTGGCGTCACGAGGCGATGTGTCGAGCGGCGTGGCAGGTAGAGAGACGGCGCACCTAGGCGGTGAGGCGAAGTGGCGTGGCTGCGCGGCGGGGTCCAGCAAGAGGGTCGTTTGTTTGGAAAGAGCGAGGCGCGAGTTATGGCCCCCACCGCCGCACGCCACCATCCCACGCCGGTCCCGAGCAAAGCAGCGGGTGTGGCTTTTATCAGACTCCCCGTTTACAATAAGCGCGATTTTCCGTTGAATGACAAGGTGAAATTTTCCAATTTGTCTGTAAATATTTTAAATTATTCAAAAGGAATTTATAAAAATGTCACTACGAAATGCATTCCTTGCGTAAAAATACAAGTTTGCGCGCTGTTAACGGAGATATTGCATACAGAGAATATTTTACATTAAAGCAACTATTGAGAGAAGTCGACAAAAGTATTATTGCACGTGAATTCTGTAAATTATATTTTCAGATAGAGAGTGCACGTGAAGTACGCAGGGGTACGACAACGTAGTGAAAACGCAATGATAGCTATCCGTTGGTAGAATCAGCTCCTCGAGAAGGTAGTATATGCAATGTTGACGGACGCTCTGACGCAACGCAGAAGAGTAGGATCCTTCGAGGAACGGGTTAATTATAAACAAATAAATAAATAAAAATTTCAAAAGCGCACAGGCAACTCCGCTGAACTTTACTTCAAATCTCCCGGCCATGATAAACGCATATCATCGCAGAACGTTGACACCTTTCGTAAGAGCACAGACCCGCGCGCGGCGAGCGGCCGATCCCGCGCTCGCGATCCCGACAGGGGAGAAAGCGCAATGCTAAATATTTTCGCGTCGTTTAACATTATAATATGGAAAGTACGAGCGGACGGGCGGGCGACATTCGGCGGAAGGCGGGCGGAGCAGGGGGGGAGGAGACCGGCCCTCGCCCGAGGCCCGCCATAACGCTGTCAGCGGGGTTATGAATTCCTCCTAATCGCTGAGTAAAAGTCCCACCTTCGCCTCCCTCTCCGGGCGTCAACGCCCCCTCCCCTTCGCTCTGCGCCACTCGTCCGCTCCGCGAAGCCATGCTCGCCCAACCAAGTACTCTCGATTCCCTGACCGATGAAGCGGCAGGTCGTGTTTGGCGAAACACTCGTGGAGTTAGTGATATGCTCGAGGTTCGCAATTTTCACGGTCGCAGCACTCCGATTTTATGAATGTTGTTTGCCACGCGAATGGAAAGGGAGTTCTGTTCTGTGGAGGCTAGAAATACACAAGTACGAAATAAAAACATTACTTGCATTTCTTTGTGAATTCAGCTGGGTTCGTGTCAGAAGACAATTTTGAGCAAATTCCAAACTCACACCAAGAACTATTTGTCAGTACATCCATAATTACAAATTAATTCCATGTTTCTGAGTCCATAATGAAATTTCTTCCAAATACATGACAAGAAGATTATTTATGTACTTTTTATTAAAAGCTATTCTTGAAACTTGTTTCTAAATTGCTTATAAAAATTACCAATAAATAATTGCAACACAGGTTACGAAACCTCTTAAATGGAAGAGAACGCGCGGCGGCACATACTGAAGTATCAAGTGATCTTAACGCTCTGAACATCAGCTCCTTCAATTTACGTTGCGCAGAAACGCATTACTTTCCACGTCTTCCCGTTTGCCGGCCGATAACGTTATTAAGCACAACTCCCCTAAGTTAAGAGCACGTGCTCATTCCACACGTGCTGTCATTTTCGAATCGAATACCGCTGCAACAACCTCGTCTATTTCCATTTAGCGACCGAACATCCCTGCTTCATTAGTTTGCGAGCGACAGCAGCCAGTAGGCTACCACCGACTACTGTCGCACGTCCCCGCTCGCATATCACGCGTTTACGAGCCGACGTCGCGCTGCCGCCCACAAAATCTCCCGTTTTCGTAGCGCGCGCCGGCGCGGTGACAGCTGAAAACGTCCGTCCGCGTTCGTTTCGTCTCGGCCCCTCTTCCCGCGCGGCCACTGTCTCCCATCGGAATAGCTCTGACGAGCGGACGTCGGTATATCTCGAGGAGCGGACACGACAGCGGCGTTCGAAAACTCGACCGCTGAGAAGAGAGACGATTTCTCTTTCAATTGGAGCCTCCGGATTTCCCTCCGAAAAAAAACACATTCACTGTTCGCCGAACAGCGGTCCGCCATCGAAAGCACGGCCGGTCGGTCGGTTGGTCGGTCATTCTCACTTCTTCAAATGGCTGCTAAGAAGCGACGAAACGCGAGTGAGATGAAAGGAGAGAATAAGAGAGAGACTGCAACCGTCGTTCTACCGGAACAAAACGTCCACGTACGGCGAGAAACGGGTCAAGAAAACACCCGACACGCTCAACTGGGTGTTCCTCCGCCCAGTTTCCTTTCCAGTCAGCCTCTTTCCCGGGGAAACCACCACCAGAGAGCGGGGAGATTTACGGCCCCACGGTTCCCTTCGAGAGGCCGATTCGAAAGAGGTGGAGCACCAGGTGCTGACGTGAATAAGCATAAAACATACAAGTACATATAAGTGACTGATGCACTCGTTTTATATTCATTTCCAATCTTCGCAAAAAAATTTGCCGCCGGCGAGGAAAAAACTTGCAGTAGCTTCTTGACACGGATCCAAGCAGGAACTCCATTTCTCATTCCTCTAAAATTACTTTATTCAGCAAACATATCCAACGATACATCTACAGCCACAGTTTTCACCAGGAATGTCTGCACTATTTGCGTTATACAATGTACCAATAATTATTATAACGAACATCTTGTAACTGCGTAAGCACGTGACATTAAAAAAGAACAATACGCTTCTTAACACTAACTATCCCGCCACATCATGAATCAATCAACATTTAAAAAAGTTTTATAGTGACATCATAGCCCCGAAAGAGATTTCTCCAAGATTTTATACACCTCTCCCCCTCCCGGTCCGCGGGCGTCGGAGCGCGGGCAGGAGGCCCCACGGAAAGTTGAACCGACGCGGCCGCCCGACTGAGCAGGTGCCCACGAATTATTACCTTGTCGCCGCGACCGCCGACGCCGCCGCCGCCGCTCCTGCCTTCCTGTGACAGCGTCGGCGCCGGCGCCGCTGAAGCAGCAGCAGCAGCAGCCACGGCGGTCGCGAAAAATGTCAGCGCAACATACCCACACGCACGCACGCACGCACGCCACGAGGCAACGCCAAGAAACGTACCGCGGGACACGGTCCGCGCTGCAGATGGAGAAGGTTCGAAGGAACACGGTGAGGGAGAAAGAACACGTCAATGAGGAGGAAAACAGCGGGCAGAAGGTAAACGGAGGATGGGGAGGGAAACTAGACAGAGAAGACGCCAGGTGGCGGGGAATACTGTGGGAAGGAAGGGAATACGAAGGAGTGCTAAGGAAAAAGAAGTAACAAAGATTTGTTAATAGAGAAAAACAAATGGCGATGACAATGAATTCCACAATGTACCAACATCTTACAAATCCTTCACAAATACACGAAAACCAGTGACCAAGAATCAGAACAGAATAGATAGAAAATACACACCCAAAGCAGATAATGGAAAAGAGCATTGTAATGATTATTCAAGAGCATATCATAGACATTGTTACAGGATATTGCAATACACACGCACAAGACAGGGAAGTGGAGAGCGGTTCAGAAAGGGCTTACAGAAATAAAATAAAAAGCGAAACCGGAAGGCGGCAGGTCGCCAAAACCATGGTATGTAATGACAATTAATAAGAGAAGTGCAGAGGATAAAATATTCAGAAGCACACAAGACAGGTGACTCGCAAAGACTCTGAAGATCATCAAAGAGGAAAGCGGGAAAAGGGACAAAAGGGAAAGAAAAAAAGTGACGCAGGCATTGCCAATGACAATTCTTGCGACGACACCACAAGTGTCACGGACAAACGTGACGGACCAGAGCGAAAATAAAAATTAACAAAAATCTTTCCAAAATGAAGCGGTGCGTGTGGGTGCACGCACGGTCACGCAGGCGCGTCGTGACGCAACTGGTCCCGAAACACGCGGGGAAAGCGTACTCCTTGGCGAGGGCATGCGCGGCGCGGGCCGCCTCTTCCTGGGCGTACTCTGCAGTTTCTGCGTTCATATGTCATAGCCCGATGGCAGGCAGGCAAGCGGCGGCCCAACGTAATGCTGTTACGTGTTTCGCCAGAGATAACTGTGAATCACGAAGGCGGGACCGTGACCAAGAGAGAAATAGGGGAATTCGCGGCAGTGAATAATGCGTCCGTTATTGACCGTGCATGCCACTGCATAAATTTACAGGATGTGGAGTACAAAAAGCCGTTGCACAACAAAACAATCACCGCTCCTCGATTGTTACGGCACAACACACACCTCCTTCCACCTTCATTTTTTTTTACTTTTCCTTAAGCCAGGTATTTAAACGATGGAAAGCAAAATGAAAACACCTTCTGAAACGTAAGAGCCCTTGCCTCTTGCAATTTTTCTCTCATAAACCAACGCATATTACTTATCATGCCGACTAGACACGGCACTATGACTGGCACAAAGCCTTCCGTACAATCACTGAAAGGCGAATTGCCACTGCAACGCCATTCGGGATACTCCGAACGCGGTGACACCACTTGTGGCATTTTTCCCTCGCCACAAAATGTGTACACAAAGTGAAGCCGCGCAAACACATCTTCCGCGTGCTAGCCCTCTCACACGCCGTCCACTCCACATGAAAACGCGCACCCGCGTAAGGAGAAAGGCCTCAAACGCGTACGTACGCACGCATGCATGCATGCACGGTGCGTCCCCTCCAGTCATCCAACACACCCCGCCCCTCTCACCACTTCCATCACGCCTCAGACGTCTGTCATTACCACGCCTCGCGGCCGCGGCAGCGAGACAGTTGCTGCGGCGCTCTATATGTGTTTAAGGCGACGCTCGCGACCGCTTTGCATAATGAGCACGCGTGCAAACTTCCTCCGGTGTTACGATATTTCGCCGAAACACGAGTTGGCAAAGAAACATGCAAGCGAAAAAAAAAAGGAAGAAATTGTGACGCCCCTCGGGAACGGAATCGGAAACTTCGAATACCACCAGTAGCACATTTGCGGTAACTTCGAGGCACTAAAATCGGTAACTTCGAGGAAAAGGCCTCCAGGGATACCACCTTAAAAACTGAGAGCGTACACTTCCGCGGTCAGAGTCAGTAACTACTTGGCTCTCCGGAGACCGCGACTTAAGCAGCCGCTTGGCTTAGGTAGAGGTGCCAACGTTTCGGCCACCATTCTGGGACCTGCCTCAGAGCGAAATGCCTTCCTCAGGGCGAAATGGCGGTCGAAAAGTTGGCATCTGTGCCCCGGACGCGGCGTCACTCAGACATCCAAGACAGCCAACCTTAAAAACTGTTGTGCGAGATCAGGAGCCTTTAAGTCGACCGGATGTTACATGCATGCGAAGTTGGTTGTTGTTTTTTTCTCTGTTTTATTATTTTTCACTGAGTGGGGCGAGGCCTTAGCCTCGAAGCTGCTTCTGCGAAGTCGCGTCGTTTTTATCTGGCGCGTGTGTACATTGGGCGTGTCGCGTGTTCAGGCTTCCGATTCCCTTCCCGCGGGGCGCCGCAAAGCCACTGCTGCCCCAGTTTCCTCGGAGACAGTTGCGGCCGCAAAGAAGTGACCGACTACTCGTCAACGTTCGCGGAAGTCCGCTATCGAGAATAAATGCAGAGTTCTATGTAAGCGAAGAGTATGACGTAACTCGAGAGCACACCAGAGTATACTAACAAGAGTGTTGAGTAGGAGACATGTTCCAGTAGGACTTCCGCTACCGCAATCTAGTGAGGTCGTGAAGATGCTACATGTTTTTAAGTATCATGAGAAAGATCTCTACTGCTTTTTTAAAAAAATGATCACAATAATTGTGCAATAGAGATTCAAACATCAAATCAAAACCGCAGAAAAGGACAATCTCAATTACAGAGCACATTGCCATTTTCCTTGCGTTGTATAAAAACTTCCGAGATTTTTTTCTTAAACGTTTTAAAGACGGCAATTGTGATCTGGTTAAACATTATCGGTATTGAAGTTATCTATCAAAACGAACCTCCGAAGAAGTCTAGTATGACCAGACGAAACGTGAGTAAAATACATTAATATTAAAGATACATGGGCTGAACTCTTGATTCACCGGGTCATTCCACATCCTTCAACAATATTGTTAGGAATTCTCTTTGCTCACATCGCATTTTTCTCAAATCATTAATCTTCCAAAAGTTGTTTAGCCAGTCTGTGTTTATTAATATTAACGATTTTTTAAAAAACACTGCCAGATTACAACATTTCGCTGTCACAATCCACCTATGAGAAGCTGTAGCGATGAGCGGTTCTTGGAAGTGACTCAGATTCTCCACTTTCCCCGCAGAGTTCGACGCTCGCTGAGCAACATTTCCGAGAGACCGGTGTGCGGGTGGCGTCACGTCACGTCACGTCACTCCCACACCGCAGTCACTCACGCGTCCACTAATACACCCTCACCTCTGTACGGAGCAACGCCGCTCTCTGCTTAACACACCAGCCACCATCCTCCGCACTCGCTCCGTGCAGACGCACGGACCCCCGCGACCTCACAACGGTTACCGCGCGCCGATTGCAGGGCGCCGCTAGACGTACAGTACGTGAGCTGCGATCTCAATAGAACTCGGGGGTACTCAATGGCAGGTGTGGGTGCAGGCGAGGACGGTGAAAGGGACCAGAGGCGGCGGAATGAGGAGGTGGGAAATGACCACACACGGAGGGCGAGAGTGAGCCGCATACAAGAAAGGAGAGAGGATCCAGATGGCGATGCAGGTGTCACTAGTGATGTTGATGGAGGACGTAGTGATAGATGAAATCTCAGGCGACATGAAAGTCTTTAGTTAATCGCCGGTATGAAACTTGCGAAGCAGGGGACAAGGGTCAAGGCTGAAGGCTCTGAAGGAGACAAATATAGGGAACATGGACAGCTGTGAGCGAACTGCACACGAGGAGTAGTTTTCATCTAGAGAACGGGAGGTTATAGAGAGGTGGGGTAGTTCTCGAGACAAGGTGGTTATAGGGAAGAGGGTGCTCATGGCGAGAGGGGGTGATTATGGAGAGGTGGCGTGACTTTAGTACCAGATTCACGAAGTGAAGAAGACGTTGCCCGAATCAATTACAAATTGATGGAAAAGCGACCAGGAACACAATGGAGGCGAGACAAACACAAACGGTAAGGAAATCACAGAAAACATTATAGCACACGTACAGAAGGGCAGTATAGAGGAATCCGGCGCAGCACACACGGTGCAGGAAAGAGCACGCAGAGAGCACATGAAAACGTCGGCTGGCTTCCGCTACTGGAGTCAATACATACTTGGCGAACCGGGAGCCGCCGCGCCAAGACACAGTTGCAAACATTTCAACCATCACAATGCGATCTTCCTCAGGGCAAAATAGACGCTCAGAGCTTTTCGCTCTGAGGAAGACTACAGTGTGACGTCCGAAACGTTGGTAACTGTGCCTAGGATACGAAGACTCCAGGGCAACCAAGTGTTCGACTGAAACATTAAGTCCGTTTCTACTTGATTAGCTGTGACGGTGTCATACAATCGCAATCTTCAACGTAACTGTATTGAACACTGTCGTGACGTTGAAGCTTCCGATTGGATGACAGCGTCACAGCTGACTGAGTGCCAACGGACTTCATGTTTTAATCGAAGTATACTCACTGGCGGTTACTTCGGCGCGAGCGCCCGCAGACAGACCCCACGGCACGCGGTCCGCATGTATAAAGAGAGGGGCCTCTAACAAGAGAGCGGCAGAGCGACCCAGGAAGCAGACGGGCTGCCGTGCGGGGGCGGAGGTGGCAGCGTGATAATCGCCCGCGGCGCGGCGCCCCCAAAGGTCGCCTCACGGGGCTCGTGAGAGTCTAGGGGGCGTGGGTGTCATGAAATGCAGATGAAGCAGCGCTTCTTTACGACGCGAATGTGGGTGAGATACATACATTACGTAGAGGTCAAATAAAATTTACGTCGCAATGAAATTCAAGAATCGCATTATAAGGCGTAAACATTATATGAACATACGTGGAAAAAGTCTTTGAATGTGATACTGAAAATACGTAAGGTTAAGGAAGAACAGATGCGAACCATAATGGTGAAAAATGAAGGGATCGTACATAGTGAAATTACTCAGCAACAAAAATACCTCTGAGATTAAAACAGAAAAAAAAGCTATTGAAATTACTAAGTAAAACCATGCATTAGGCTCAGAGGAAGCTGTTAGCGATGTGCAGTTCGTCCGTTGCAGAAGCATCGTTTGACCTTTGTTATTCATGAGTGTTAAATGTTTAACAGCAAAAGTATAAAGAATGTCACATATTGGCGTTATGGAAGAGCAACTTTTTTGATTCTTGACATGTAAAGAATTGCACTTTGTATCCGTATATACTACAATATCTACAGTACCTTATTGCGAATAATCTGTTTTTGTAAAAATATTTGGCGCATTGCAGTGTTTACGAAACTATTTATTTATTTATTTATTTATTTATTTATTTTGAGCCGAATGCATCCTACTTTTGACAAAAGTTTGTTCAGCAGCAATTTTTGCAGCTGTTCCCTACTATTCATTTTCTTATTGTGAAGGTAACAACTAGAATTCCGAAATTTCTGAGTGTCAACGAAATATTAAAGTGTACGTTTAGTACATTTAAATTATTTATTATTATAAATTTAAAAAGAACACCTGTCCCCACGATCCGCATTATATCCGTTAAAATCCGTGTTTTTCAACACCACTTTCCTGCAGCTAGTTAATGAAGGTATCAGTGTTTGGCAACTGTCCCACTGTTTTAGTTATCTTGTACATGACATTCAACAAAACGCAGAAGCGGTAAGTCAAGTTCACATCCCTTTGCAATACTGTGTCCTATCCAAAAATACTCTTAAGATAATGTTCCCCCCATTCATACATTTTAACCCTCCAAAAATGTCACTTAAACCTTATATTCCAATGAAAATTAGTACCACTGCGTTGCGCTTCGCCCTTACACCCCATTTACACGCTTGCTTTGAAAGACGATTTAGAAGTTTTAGCGGACCGCGTATACTGTGTGGCTAGAGGAACAACCTCACAAGCGACACTGCGCACACGCGCATGCCTGCAACTATTCGTCAGAAGAAAGGGTGTACATCTGGTTTCACAAATGTCATATTTGCACACATAAGTGAGCTTATTTTGCCTTCTTGAATATACGAATTAAAATCGATATCGAATCGAACACTCTTAGTCAAAAAAAGTTAAGTTTGCGAACGTATTTTCCGAAGCCAGAAAGGCCATCGGCACGTGTGACGCACGCGCGGGAGGCAGCGGATGCCAGGAATGGGGCCACTGGCGCCAGCGTTGCGTCCACCTCCTCTTCAAGCCGCGCCACAAAACCGCACTTATTTGCATCACGCGCGCCCCCCGGCGCCCCCGGATTCCGCGCGAAACCGCAGGCAGCCGCCGACGGCAGCCGTCGGCCGCCGGCACTAGCGCTTCCTGGAGGGACTCCCGCCGAGCCGCCCGGCCCAGCCACGGGCACCTCCCCACGGGGAAAGGGGCGCGCGCAAAGGTCGCCTGACACGCGTTTCCACATAAAGAAGCACACACGGGGTTTTCCCTTTCAAGATATGGGGCTGCACCCTTACCGGGAGCGGTAGCTCAGTGCATCAACTGACGTCACTGCAGCGCCTCTGACCGGGTTCGAGTCCTGACGGCGGCAGGATTTTCGACACTAGCTTTTCAGCTAGGTCTAATTCAGTCGCTGTCTGGAGGAGAATTCTAGCAGCCGGCTGTTTGATCGGTAGTTTTCCGTGGTTTCTCCCATCAACACCAGACGAATGCCGGAGCAGTACCCTAAGAAACGGGCAACGGACCGTGTGCGATGTCTTTCCTCTTCCCTGTCCTATCCTCTTCCCTTACACACACACACTCACACTAACATGCACTACAGTACTACATAAGCCGGCAGACCGGCCGGGAGCTTAGAACTTGTCCTGGCTGGGGCGGTGCCCCGCTTGTGGGAGAGTCCTGGTTAGGAGGAACCCCACTAGCCGACGGTAGGTTGGCGCTGGATCTCGCCATCCAGCAGAAGTAGATCACCGCCATCTCCCGAGAAAATCATGCACATCACTAACGCGACTAATGACCAAAGCAGTTGACGCGCCCGGAAACACGAAAAAATCAATCAATCAACGCCACCCTTACACTTGTCTAATGTTTGTATATACTTATTTAACCTCAAAACACAAGGCGTTGGGGGGGGGTGTAGAGGTAAGTGAAAAGAAGATAAACTAGTATGTTTTTAACAAGTTATATTTGGGTTTTTCTAACGTGGGGTCTTTCTTGGTCCTGCCGCAAGATGTCGCATGATTGCGACCGCATCACGCAGTGCTGCAGATCAAGCGACTCTAGCGGTAGGACTGAGAATAAGTCAAAAAGTCATGCCGAATTCCATATTGGAGATACTACCCTCAGCCGCCAAGTTAGAAAAAACAAATATAGGGAGAATATGAAATCTGCAATAGAATTCACACATTCCATACGTATGCCTTCACTGACTCGTATGTATATGATGAGTATAATATAGTTTATAATTCTTCAATGTACCAATGACGAGCAAAATATCATTAAATTGTAAGTGGTGCTCTTCAGAACTCATCACAGGTTTCAAATTAGGAATATTTATTAAATTCTCACAAAACTATAAACAATCACAACAGACAGATTGGGCGAAGACTTTGCTGAATAAAGAAAAAAGGAAGGAAAGAGGTGCACATAAATTAGGTTTCTTAATAACCTAACTTCCAAGAAACACGTATCCTCAGTCCAAGGGTGACTTTTTACCAAGGATATAAAGACAAGTAGAACATTTGCTGTGAAGAACACGGATAAGCAATATCAAAAAGCTCATGACTTAGACAATATACTATTTATTAAATATCAGGATTATGATAAGTAATCTCTGGGCACAGAAACGCCATTAAAATATCATGAATTATAATGCCCGCTTTTCCCCCTTCTACCCTACTGCAAGGTCATGTCGACATGTTTTCGAGATGTAAACAAAAACGTCTACTATGACCCAAAAAATATTCCCCTGAATATCTTCTCATTTCACACGTATTCACTATAGCGAATCGTAAATTTGTCGGCATCTACAGGACTTTCCGCATCAATGAACTTCGCATCTTGATAAAGGTTCTTCTCCACATAAACTGGTTGGGGGAAGACGACTAGTCATGTAAGATTAGCTAATCATGCTTCACATCACGCAGCGTCTGCTTACAAAAAAGTTGTTAATATTTAAACCAAAATAAACCTGGTCGGCAACGAAAGCAAATTAAGCGAAAACTGACAGCGAAGACTGCTCTATTACTAGGGAGAGTATGTGACAGTAATGTGTGAATCAAACCGATGTAGGTATAACAGGTCTTTGTCCATTTTCATTACTCCAGCTAAGTTCTTTTCCAACGCACCATCATCACTAGCATTCGTATTTACAATAGCCATTGTTCTAACAAGTTTCCCTTTCTGTATTTTCCTACCAGCATGTTTGGACGGACACCAGAAATGTATTCACAATTATGAGGGGCCAGGACTTTAATGAAAAATTTACTTAATCCAATAAATACTGGTGAAACAGCCTAGACAACTGGAACGTATCGACGGATTGCTCGCAGTATTTCTGTAAGACGCCGGACAATACCGGTCAGCAAGGTACGACAAGGTTATGGACAAGGTCACTCAGGCAAGCGCTGGATGTCCATTTCTTTCTGGGCACAAACAACCTTTAAATTGAAATTACCAACCATTTTCTCCTGATGTAACTGGTTAACGATAGTGTGCATAATAATAGATTGTGATTCACAACAGCATTACCAGAAATCCCTAAAACCTATTGTTAATTTCCAGTCGTACTCGATATGATTTTTTCACATAATACGAACAAGTAATACACGATTCGATTCTGAAATATTCTAGTCTATGCGACAGCACAGAGTTCATGTGAAATCCCTCAGCTGTCTAGTAGGCCGACACTGACCACCACTACACTCCAAATGCACCGCGAGAGAAAGCGTCCACTTACAATCGAGCACATCCGCTTCCGTGATCGAATCCGCAATCTTGAAAAGCGAGCAGAATAAGAAACCAACTGAGGAAATGTCGGCAAGAATGTGCGAGCAAAACCCAGCCAGCGGTAAACTCTTCATTTCCCGGACGGAGGATACGATATGCATCGACGAAGCTGAAAGTTTATTTGTTGGAGAAACAAGTAACTGCATACACCAAGTTCGAATCTCTGAAATTCTGACCAATGGGAACCAAGGCGCCGCGTATAAAATTAAAAGTATTCCGTCAGATATAAAATAGATACATCTTTTATACTCCTTTACATTCATATTTGACCAATTTGGGGAATAACAAGGTCGTCTAATTTTCTCGGCATCATTAAGCTTAAATTTTTATTTTCATACTTCACATTATGACAATTAATCTAGTCAGTTCTCAACAAGCCTAAAAATCTCTTACTTTGCAAAACTACATCAAAATATGCTAGTAAAGTGAGGAGTGCATGTATTTTCACTCCCCAAAAGACCGAGATATGGGCTACGGTGAATGGACAACGTGTTGGCATATTATGACATTATTCCCTAACCGCATTATTTGATTTTATAGCCTAAATTATCAGACTTCAAATTAAGATAGCTTACCAGATCATCTCTTGATGATGGATCAACATTGTAATTTAGCAGTATCAAGGGAAGAAAATCGGGAAGACATAAACAATGCAGGGGTGTTAGCAAATATACTTCCAAAAGACTCTTTATTCCGGAATTATTATTTTGTTTAGAACACTGCAGTTTTATCAATTTCACGTCTGGACAAACGAAACTCCCTCTGAACACAAATAAAATACTTATTGCAATGGTCGATAAACAACAATACCAACCGAATCTAATAAGAGCGCAATCCACTGAACATCGTTCAATACTTTTGTAATACTTATGTTATTGTAATATCTTCATATAAGAACAAAAGTATGTAAAGAAGAAATACCATTCTTGGAATCAGACTACTCATACGCAATTTTAGCTACAGCTGAATGGTCTCGATCGCTCTTAACTGATAGTGAACAGTGAAATACTCAACGTATTGCATTTCAGAGTGGCTACTTATTTTTTTTGTTTGCGTTAAGTCAACATAACAGAACACAGAATTACGAAAGGATAAAATAAAATAAAAACTCACTAAATTAAATTTAAAAAAAATAAAATAAAAAGACAACAATACGTAGTGAACGTGGTTCCGCTCCTAATGAATTGCATTAAACACGAACAGAATAAAACGTACGAACGACGAGGACATAATACTTTTCGCAACAATAATCCCCAGCGCGTTACGCAATGCGGCATAAACCCATTGAATTACGCGCCGGGTGCTCCGTTCCGCAATTGACCGCATGGAACGTGAGTACACTCCGATTCCTTTCGTTCCTGGATGTAGATTGCGTGCCGGCATGCGGAACGAACGCTATCCGCCGCGTGAGCTGCACTGTCCGCTATCGTCCACTGCAGCACCCACACATGGTGGCCGATTGTGATCGCTTGCATGAACGATGGCCGTGGCACGTCAAATTCGTGCGGGTAACTTGTCCGACCCACGCATATGGAGTGTTATTTATTTGGTAAGAGCAATTCGTGAGACGAGAGCTACCGAACAGTACGCGATGAAAACCACAATAGGCGCCCACACACATTGCGTGTGTGTGTGTTCTAACGTCAGGGCAAAAACTTACGATTTCACTGGGTACTATCTATGATCTCTTTTGGGGAAAATCAATATGCACTACCACGAACATAGGAATAAATACCAGGCATAATATGTTGTTTAAACCTTCGAGGATCTGGGAAGATATACATACACATGTGTATTTTAGGAATTATTATTTTGTATACAATCGCCCCATACATACACATGTGTATTTTCCTGCTCGAGTGATTGGTGTTTTTGGGAAGAACTTCAGTGGTCATTAGTCCCATTAGTAGAGTGATTGTTTTATCCCGAGAGTTTCGGAGATTTCTTCCACAGTGGGCGGTGAGATACGGCACCGATTTACATTTCGGTTTGCGGGAAAATTCTCCCTCCAAGTACTTCCCCCAGCGGGGCACCGCCTCATCCTGGACAAGCTCTAAGCTCCCGACCCCTCTTCCAACACGTGTGGTAGCGTAGTACAAGTAAATGTAAGTGCGTTTAAGGGGAAATATAGGACAGCGAAGAAATATTGTGCGCGCTCCGCAATCCATCTATTAGCTAACTGCTCCAGCACTCGCCTGGTATTGATCGCAGAAACTCAGAGCCCGAGATGAAGCAAACACATGTAGCAAACATTCGTTGAAAATTTGATTAGACTGCAATACCACCGCTTTCACTACAATGGGCAAGCAGCGAAACGGCGATGACGTCCTGCGCACCGCTGGGGAACATACTTTCCCGTTTCTCACACGTGAACGGTCGCGCGCGGAGCGGCCAACAGCCACGACGCGACGGGACGGGGCCCGGACGCTAAGTGCAAGTCACCGGTGGCGCGGAAACGTGGAGCAATGCATACAGGAAGGGAAGGGGCACGCCCTCCGCCTCCTGAGACCGGGAGGTCCTAGGGTTCGAGACCCGGCGATGGCAGGATTTTCGACACCAGGTCCGTGTTTTCTCCTATGAATTCCAGGAGAATGCACGAGCAGTCCTCCAAAAAGGGGCAACGTATCGCTCGCGATCTTTCCTTCCTCTTCTTCGTGCTCTCCTCGCCCCTTACTTCTACACACACTGCAATACGTGAGTGGAACTTAGAGCGTGTCCGGGCTGGTACTGTACCCTGCTGGTGGGAGATACTTGGATGAGGGAAAACCTCCGAACTTGAAGGTTTGCGCGGAGAAATCGCCAACTTCATAAAAACATGCACTACACTTACGGGAGTAACGGTCAAATTAGTTGGCGCTCCTGGAAACACGAAATAATCGATCGATCGATCAATCAATCAATCCACCACCGTCTCTTTCCCTTAGCTCCGTCCCCACAGGTGGAGGCGACGTTGCATTGTTAGGATTTACCTGCAGTGAGATTCGTCAATGTATAACCATGTTTTATTTTATATTTTGTTTGTTTTGTTGTATTTGATTAACGTATTTTTCGGCCACCACCAAAACCGCCTCCATGTTTTTACCTTAGCTACGGACTTTCGGCCCATTCCGCCCCCACCACCTAAATCTGATCCATCGGCAGTGACTAACTTCCATTGTTTTCAATTAGGCACCCAGGATATTCTTCTTCATCCCTTTCATCTTTCCCGATGTATCTTCCCTTCTGTATTCAATTTATGAAGATATCTAATAATTCGCTAGATATCATATGTTTGATGCGGGTTCTAGTTATTCTCTATAGCCGCCATTACCGCGTCGATTGCCCCACTCCCTCTATTTCTTTACCCTTGCCCCCCACCCACTCATCAACCTTTCTCTGAACCCGCCAATAATTTTTCAGTAGACGTCACGGTTGCGTATCCATCGGAGAGAAAATCCTAGCCACTATCTCACGTTGGTAGTTGTTAGCCCATTTCGAAATGAAAGTACGAGCAAAAGGAACGATTTTAAATGGAGATGTCGGATTCGCGAAATTCAAGAGCAAATAATACCATCGCTGAACGTTGTTACGGTAGACTATATAATGCAAACTAACAAACCCGGTCAATAAACAAGGTGGAATAATTAACGTAATCCATACTGCAAAAGCATGAGCTGACTCGAGCATAAACTGCATTAGAAATCATGTAATGAAGTGAATTAGTTGAATCTCGAAATGCTGCGAAGATCTTGTGATTGATATTTGTGTCATCTCCTAGGTTCAAAGCCTCCTAACTTAAATATGGCATGGTAAAATTTATTTTATTACATAATATTGTTCAGATGCATTAACTGAATACAACTTTATTAAAAACGAGTACTTTTTAAAATATATAGAACCAAGTTTTCCAGATTTAAAAACACACCAATTGTTAAGAGAAAAAATGCCGATTTCACGTCGATAGCTTTGCTATCTAATGTACCTGTTGCAATTTCCGTCGCAAGTCGCCTCACCCGACTGCCCGCCTGCTTCCTTCAGTTTTCTCCCAGTTCGTACGCAGCGCGCATGGCTAATTGTTATCCAACAGTCGCGCCTGTCGAGGCTGAGCGGCGTGGGGCGGAGAGGGGCGGGGCGGCGCTAGTGTCGCCGCTGCATGGCGGTTTGCGAGACCATAAGACCTTGCGACATGACACGCACTTCGGAGACTAGAGGGGAACAAAAAATGATTCCTGCGGTTCGCGGATGATGGACATTCTCGAGAATCCAATTCACTTTCACGCACTTAGCTGCAGCGAGAGGAAATGCAAATATAGAGTCGATAGAGAAATGCCGTTATATCACTGTGGAATGCCGGTTTGGTAAAAATTAGTAGGGGGAGGACGAAGAAGGAAAGCGGAAAGCAAACGGGAAGGGAAGAAGAAGATGGGTTGTGAAGAGGAGGAACAGAAGCAGGAAGAAGAAATGTAAGAGGAGAAATGCCATTAGCAGAAAAACTTGATTTACGAACCCACATGTCAAAATTCCAACTTGATAGAGAAACAAACGGATGAAGTCCAAATGAAGAATGTTAAGCCAAAAACGTTTTCCCAATGTCATTATGTCACGCACGCGCGTTCTCTTGTATTGTACTGGCGCGACTGGTTTGCAGTGAAGAACCTGCTAGGTCAAGGTGACCTACTGAGAGTCTTCAGGACGAAAGACCAGAAAAGTTCACTTGTATGTTGTTGACCTGCATTCATGAAACTTTCAGGCACATAGTTTTAGAAAATCGTTGGAAGAGGCAGTGTTAACCAAGAGACTTGTGGAATGTAGAGACAAACATTTTCACGCATCAAAAGAATAATAATAATAATAATAATAATAATAATAATAATAATAATAATAATTCCAAAAATTAATAATGTTCAATGAATAGCTAATACAGTGACTATGCTTAGAAAAGTATTAGAACTTTATCACTTACGTTCTGAAAAAAGGCTCCTTTCTTGCAACTTGTTCGGATCACAAACGAAAAACAATTCTGCATACGTACCTGAAAGAAAAAAGTATCGTAAGGAACAAACATTAACTTACATCAGCTTTGAATAATACGAAAGTAAAATCAATAATTACAGCAGTTAATTTAACACTTCACTTCTTAAAATATCATAACACCAACATATGTACAAATTTACAACAAAGGAAAACCGATCAAAAAAAATGAACCGAAGGTAAAACTGAACATCTTACGTAGGGCAATCTCTTTGAATGATTGTACTACAACATCAAGCACATGAACCGCACAAAAAAAACGCACATGAGTCTAGAACCCGTGTCAAGGACATAAGCTGGCATAACTATATTTTCATTTCGATACTCTCCGTTTGTTATCAGTAAGTCATAAACATGTATATAATTAAATAGAAAGAGAAAACATAGTTTTGCCGTTTACATTTCTAAGTGATAGTTAAATTCACTCCAAATAAATTCATATCATTTGTAAAACATAAATTTACTATTCAAAAGTTGAAACATCGTTGTATGTTTTGTTTTTTTTGAAGCGCCATAAAGAAAGCCAATTAAACTCTCTTTTTACTGACAGAAAATATTATGTTTGCCTTTCAGATTCCATACACAAAATTCATCGTAAGCAATTGTGTCTATTCTATGGTCAAAACGCAATGATATTTCTTTCTTTATGTGATATTACTTAGCTACTAGTGCTGTTCTCGTATATTCGTTAGACCATTGCAGTTCGCTGGGAGAGAACTTTTATGAGTAGTGCAATGACTATCAAAGAAATCATAAATACATTGAAGCTTAGACATGGCCACATTTAACCCAAGCAGGATCACTGCTGATCGCAATAAATTACGTCAATACATCGTGACAGGCAAATCATCATTCCGGAAACGCCTAGTCAACCGACAACATCGTAAACGTTTATGAGCAATCCTCCTCACGATTTCATCGTTCCCCATCGACTTCTCCGCGCCCAGATCAAGGTCTAAGTGTAATCGCCTACGATATTTGAGTCAGGCTCAATTATGCACACACTTTTTTTTTCTTCGGAAGATAGCAAATCTCATGGAGTCTCGCGTAAGAACACTCCATCGTAATTCAGCGGAAGAATCATCTGCCGTGAAATCACCAAATTATGACTCACGGAGGGTATGACGATCTGATGCATTCACAAGGAGAATGGGACGCAAATTAATCTCCTAGTTTCCTGGTTATCGTTTTGTCCTTCGATATTTCACGAATTGCAGGTTGCATCGAAGATTTTGCAATACTTCACAAGATTACTAAGTTTTTAAGAAACTAGTGGTGCTGAAACGGCACTTGTTTTCTCGCCATTAGTAATGAAAATTAAAGTTTCAAGGGAAAATTAAAGTTTTACACAACAGATTTTTTACTCAAAAATTTATAAATAAGAAAATATATTTTAGGGATTGAATTCATTCTATAAGGTATGCGGTGCATCCACAAAACTATGGGATCAGGATAGGAAAAACACTAAAATTTAATAAATAATACGATACCAATAGCGTTGGCAAACAAAATAATGCAAATACACAGAAAAATATATAATAGTAATTATTAAACACTATGGTATTGTAATATTCTACAAATATATAAAATTATTAGTTTATATTACCACGAATGGAAGGCAGCCGTCATTATCGCCTTCTGTTATCTGTGCGGCATCACAACAATGGGTTACAACAACCAACAACGACCGCTCATCTATTCGTATTCACATTTAACACAATTAAAGGACGCAATTTAAAATGAAATAATATAAATATAATACAAATATAATAAGTAATAATAATAATAATGCAAACATTAAGATTAACAAAATTGACACTGATTAACAAAAATCTAAAGAATTATTTAGAAAAAATAGGTCTTCATCCTCATAAAATTATCCCAAAAGCTCAAAAGTCAGTCATTCTTGAAGCCTGCTGGATTGTTCGCAGTCTTCAATATGCAAAGCTAGGAATATGATATGCCTAGAGGCCCCTCAAACCATGAACCCTGGGTGAGAAACCCCCGAGAAAAAAATGAAATAATAATAATAGAATGAAAAATGAAATAATACACAAATTTTAACTTGCGTAGCATCCTACTACGTAAATTGGGAGCGGGTGACTTAAGGCTGGCAATCTTTATTTCCAAGTTTTTTTTAATAGGAATTAAATAATTTCTAAAAGATTAATTGGCAAACGTATAATAAAAGCTTCAATGTAAAAAACGAATAAAGAAATATGAAATATCACACACATTCCAAATTACGTAGTATCTAACTACCACAATTACTCTTAAAGTTATCATATTTTCGAAAAATTCAACACGACCTTATTTCAAGATCTGTATTTGATGTACACATTTCATTAATAAAAATCTTTATAATTGTGGTTGTAGGTAGACGCCGAAAAAAAATTTGAATTGTCCCAATTTTCAAAAAATCAGAGTTTTCAACTAACATGAGATCTGCGCCATTCTTTGAAATGTCCTGCACTATCCAACAATAACATTTAATCAAAATCGAGGGCGCAATATTTTGAAAATTTTGAGAAGGTCCAAGGAGCTTCAAGTAAAGTGCCCTCCAAAATTAAACTATCAGTTTCAAATTCAAGGGGCCGCGACATCAGCGACATCGATTGGGGAATATCAATTTTGAAGAAAATCGGCTGATCGGTTTAGCCACTAGCGTTGTTCACAGACGGACGGACAGACGTTCTGCTGTCAATCGATTTTTCGCTATTAAGGATCCATAAAACGAATTTTGGCTACAGATTCTGTATAGAGGATTTTTTCTAAAATTTAGCCACTGGATTTATCCACTTTTTCGCTACCAGGGCCCTGTAATAAGAGTTCTGCCGATAATTCGCCATTTTTGCGCAGCATTACATAACTTTCTTTTCCTAAGAAGTTCCTTCCAAGCGCGAGAAAATAAAAACTCAGTAACCTTGAAAAAAATGCAACCTGTTTAAAAAAAATGTCTACCTGCTTGCAAATACACAGAAAATATCATGACATGAATCGAAACCTTCTCCTCCAACATACAGTGAGTACATATAAGAAAATTAGACGAGATACATTCGGAAATATGAAAAATATATAAATCAAAAGTCAAATAATCCTCATTTCTGACAGACTAATAGCTAATGTCACACTGTAAAGCCAATTTTTAAATTGATTTCCAATTTCTGGTCAAAGAGTGAAGAAAAGAGAAAGAAAGAAAGAAAGAAAAACTATTATGTCAAAGCTGAGATGTTAGTAGCCTTATCTAACGATAAGATGAAAGCACTTGAAGAAATAGATTTGGATTAATTTGATTCAACGCACCGGAAACATATCTAATACTCTTTAAATGATACGAATCTAAACGATATCTAGATAATATGAAATAATCCGCACAAGAATCTAGAGAGAAATATTCTGCAAAGTGGCATATGAACTCAATTCCCTTCGGCGCGTAGTATATCGCTGCAATACGATTTAGCCTACAAAACTCTGGTTCTAGACTCAAAATTAACACACCGGAAGAGCTCCGCATCCTTGATTCGTTTAGCCTCCCGCTCAACGCGTGAGGAACCGGATCGCTAGTGAGCAAGTAGGCGGGGAGGGGCAGCCTTGGCCAGGGGCGATGCGTGGGCGAGCGTCCGCACGAACGCCAATTGTTTATGCCCCGCCCCCGCGCCGCGCCGCGCCGGCGGCGACTGCCGGGCTACTTCGCCCCGCTTCCCATCACAAGGGTCGGGAGATCGCCGGATTTATCGCTATGCGCATCGGCAGCATTATGCGCGATGGCAGCGTTATGCGCGTCAGCCTAGCAGCAGCCGCGGCGGCGGCGGCAGCAGTGGCAGTGGCACAGGCGGTGGTGAAAGGTTTGAAAGTCGTAAACTATTTGCAGATAATTCGTTTTCTGAGGTGTCCCAATTATTCAGGCATAAAGGCTCCCCAATGTCAAGTTTCTCGAGGGGAGGGTGCCGGGTTAAACGAACGTCTTCGCTGACGAAGCAAACATGGATATAATTCAAGAACGCTCTTCCGAAAATTTTGTTTTGTGATTTCCTAGATTTAATTTATGGATTAGAGTAATGTTAAAGGGCAGACATTATAAATGAAGCTCCAACATCTGGTTTGTGTTCCTGGCATGGATTATTAATACTTTTTCCAACATGGTATATCAAATTCCCTCGACGAGGACGATTACCAGACTTTCAATGCGCCTGGTTATTACGTCATCAGTAAGAATAGGACAAGGAAGAGGAAGGAAACATCGAGCGCGGTCCGTGGCCCGTTTCTTAGCGTACTGCTCCTGCATGCGCCTGGTGTTGATCAGAGAAACCACGAAAAACTACGGATCAGAGCAGCCGACCACTAGAATTCTCCTCCAGACAGTGGGTGAATTCGACCTAGCTAGTGTCGAAAATCCTGCCACCGTCGGGTCTCGAACATAGGACTCCCCGGTCAGAAACACTGCGGTGACATCAATTGACGCCCTAAGCCGGTAAGGCATTGAACGAGAGAAGCGATCTTCCACAGCGTGAGCTAGTGGCAGTGGTGGGGGTGGGAGCGGATGCAGGCGCTGGAGCTGAAGAGCCTTGATCGGATGCGTCAGCCAATCGCCTCAGTTGCCCGCTCATGCTCCAAGTACCCTTGGCCTTCCACCTCCGGCAAAGGAACAGTCGGATCCCGAAATCATTCGCTGGACAACACCTCTAAAATTGCCCCAGAGCAGGCTTGTATTAAGTGGAAATCTTCACGTGCATCAGCAGATGAGGCTTTCGTTAATAACAGCGAGCTAACATCCTGGGAGGCAATGAAGTAACGCTTGTGACTCAATAAAACAGATAATAGATACAAGCGAGAGGTCCTATCAAGTGAAGTGCAATCACTTTTTCATGTATTTCCATTACTAGATAACGTGTTTCGAGGTACAGAAGCAGAACATCAAACGGAATTAACTTAATTCTAGTTTTTATATGAACCAAATAAAAAAGAACAGCAAACACAACCACAGCACAGCACCAAAGATGACTAGATAAACACCATTTCATGTTGCGAATGAATATCAATATTCAAGGAATAAAAAGTGGTAACTAACATTTCTCGTTTCAGAATAAAAAAAAACATTTGAGATACCACTACATATAAAAATGAACTAAATATTCCATACTACGAGTGAATTCATTCATAACTCTTCTGGAAACTCCTTGCAATTGAGAAAACTAATACCTCTCCATTACAAAAGTCAGTAGTCTAACTTTTACCCACTCAACTTTGACACATCATTAGAAAACGCCTTCTCAGCTGTCCGTGTTTACCCGACAGCGAGAAGCAAAAAATAAGGCAACGTAGCCGCAGAGTTTGTAAGTATAATACGAGTTTCTTTTCTCCACATTACCGCTCGAACAGTTCGGCAAATTTCCGTAACATATCGTTGCATTCGTCTTGATTACCCAACTGCACTTATCAGGTTACTCCGCTATTAAAATTATTGATCTGTGAGATAATTAAAAAAAAAAAAATGTAAGTAGAGTACTCAGCAATATATTTCGCTAATCGCGTACGTCTTACGACGCGACTCGACAAATCTGCACTTCACTTCCGATTTCACCATTATATCAATTAGTAGAAGGTACGAAGTCCGGAACTCCATAACGGCCAAGATATTGTCCCGGCGACTGGCGGAAACGCCCATTTTCTTGTAGGTAGTGAAAGTGTGGAAGCAAATGTACTGTAATCAAATTCATAAAAGCGTTTACAAGGGTGCGCCGTTAACATCTCAATTCACCGTAGTAAAGAAACGACCTACAGAGCGCTTTCTTTCTCATTTATGTTTTTCTTAATCCAGTTTTTCTAATTTCATTTTTACAACCAAGTGTCGCCAAC
The DNA here is from genome assembly GCA_964035755.1 of Teleogryllus oceanicus. Classification (NCBI taxonomy): domain Eukaryota; kingdom Metazoa; phylum Arthropoda; class Insecta; order Orthoptera; family Gryllidae; genus Teleogryllus; species Teleogryllus oceanicus. The sequence continues at coordinate 124,071,777 of CAXIVR010000007.1, forward strand.
ATTACACATCATCTTATGTCGTGCACCCGGTCTCCACCCACCGTGAATTCATCTCTACAGTTCATCATTAAGCTTTAAAATCAAAATGGCTGAATCATTTCTTAAATAGCATAAATAGACAAGAAAATAGATATTTCAGATCAAGTGTGTTTTATTACAAATTGTCTGCTTCAAAACATTCCAGTGTAAAATACGAAATGATGCAAATTATTCTTTGCATCCAGAGTCAGTTCATATCCAAGTTTATATCCATCCATACTTTAACACGTGTGAGTGGTGCATTTTTTAATGCCAATATGAAAGATATAACATTTAATGTCTCCTCGCTTGGTGCAATGCGCAGCCCGGATAATCCAGAATATTTAATGGAGATTTCAGCTTCATAGACAGGCGCATAGAAATGGTTTATGGTAATTGTGTTCTTGACAAGAACAAATTAATTATTTTCCTCTGAAGAACATTCAGGGGAACAATAACCTGCATCCCCCATCAATTAGAGATGAGACATCGACGACAAAACATTGATGTTGCCAAACATCGGCCAAAATCTTGTTACTAATTATTTTGCATTAAAGCTGTTTTAGTAACTTCTAGCTTTATATTCGAATACAACAAACTTTCATGTAACAGTTGTCGTGAATTTTCATTTATAATTAAAATTTAGCTGAATAAAATGCCTTAACATGTGCGAAATACAAAGGAAATACCAGGACATCCGGTTCATCTCGGGAATAGCTTATTGACTCTATTCAATTAAAGTAGTATAAACCACGTTCTTTTGGTTCGAGCACTAAGCACACAGGGCTGCTATCAGTTATTATTTCATACTTTAACTTTCACAAAATTATGATTATCAGCATTCATCCACGAACAAACTATCAAAAACCTAAGAACATCTATGTTCAGAAAATAGCGACTTCAATACATCGAACTATTCAAAACATCGGCTTCAATAAAACGGTGTTTATAACATCAGCACCGACGGCGCATGCCCACCGTCCACTCACGCCCTCACCCAGCGTCGTCGTCCGCGCGCAAGAGACGGCTGAAAGGAGCCTTCCGCACGCAACCGCGCGCGTCCGCCAGCTCTCCCGGGACCCCCGGGGGTGAAAAAAGTTGGCCTGCGAAAAATTTTCCGGAAAATGTAACGGACCTCGTTACGGTTGATTTTCGCAAAGCCACAATAATAATGAGTGTTAGACTATTCTTTATAAGTATCATAACTAGACATCGAATGATTAGACTTTTTACCAGCCTAAAAATGTCATGAAGGAGAAAAAAGCACTGTCATAAGTTACATACATAATAAAATAAAAAAAATTGTAAACTTTTCTATATTATTTTGTAAACTTAAATGCATAAAACAAGTATGTACATTTACTGTAAAACTCTGCTACATTTCATTCTTAATAGTTTGCACTGCAATATATTACCAGTAAGGTTTCAAGGATCACATTTTCAAATTTGCGACGATTGGGAGACAAAATCAGTTCGAATGTGGAGAAGGATCTCTCAACATCTACTGATGTTACTGGCATATATTTTAGAAGCCCAATTTTAGCAACACTGAAAACTGGGAATTTACATTTATTTCCACTTAAAAATTTCGGTGCCCTCCGTGTACTGTCAATTGAAAAATGTTTTAAGAACATGGCTGGCATTTACGAAGTGGGGAAATTGAGAAAACTCTGTTGATATACTTTTAGAAACTCTCTCGTATTTTACAATACAAAGATGTGAATTGAAGATTACGAAATTAATGATCGCCAATTTTCTAATATCTTAGCATTGTATATAAAAAAAACAAACTTATCAGGCAAAAAAGTTCAATAATTCTAAAAAAAGGCATTTATGCTAAAAAAAAAGCAGATAAGCATTATAAAACTTTGACATATAACATCATTAGTCATGATTCATGCACATAAATTATTAGCCTTTAAATAAGTCTGCTAGTTTAGGGAAACGTCTAATTATCACTAACCGATTAGTTAATAATCTGAAGTTTAATCTGCCAATTCCCGATAAATATTTGTAGAAAAAAGGAAAGTAAAAGTTTTTCGAACTGGCAAAAGATGTCTCTAACATTCTACTTAGTTTCGATGCAACCACGTTTCCTACTGTTTTTCTTTCAGCGTGGAGATTTTAATACACAGTAAGACAAATTAATCACACAAGAATTTTCAATCTGATGAGATATTACTTAATTGAACATACGTAATGTATCTTAATATCACGAGAGTTTAATACAATAATGCAGTCGATTTAATTGCGAATTTCAAAATTGTTTTCTTACAACAAGCTAGTTATAAATAGTATTTTAAAATTAATTAACTGCGCCTCTTGAACATTAAGCATTAGTATTTGAAAATACAGAGTATTTTTTTATTGAAAAAATTAAACCCACGCATTAATTACTACATGGAAAGTCTACACTAAGCACAAACGTCGCCCGCCCACTCGCACGCGAATTCATTCACCAGTGTAGCCGTTACCTAACGTCGGCCGACACGCCCACTTCGCACGGCGGCGTGCGAGTGGGCCGGTGGGTCGTTTCCTGAAAGCGCCGCGGGCCGTCGCCACGTCCGTTTCCGGCGCCCGAGTCCCGTCGCGCCAAAAGAGCCGGCCAAAGAGCCGGGCAAAAACGGGGACTTCCTGGAGCGGTAAGGCTACGCACACATTCGGCATCAACGTTTAGCCGCGACCATCTGCGACGCCTGATTATCTCTGTCACTAGATGCCACTTCAGGTAGCTGCGAAACTTTAACGTAGATGGGATTAATGTGAAGCCGTTAGTTGTGCTCGTATTGGAGTTATTACCATGAATTTGTGGCATAATTCATCCCACTCTTCTTTTTGTCACTCATGTCACTACAGAAATGAGAACGCAACATTAAGGTAGCAGACCGTGTTTTCGGCTATGAAAATATCATTAACAAACCTGAAGTAGTGAATAGATGAATAAATACACTGAGTTGGTTGAGACAGTTAAACGGCGGTGGAATATGAATTAAGGAGAACTGTTCTAATTTTTATCTCCAAGATTAAGTGTTTTCGAAACACTCTTGCAAGTTTTCGAAGAAGTGAAGGCGAGCACACATCTAAACTAAATAATTCAAAATTACCAACTTTTAAGAAACTCTATTGAGAAAGTGAGAAAATTTATAGACTTCGTGTCTTGGACTCATTCAAAATGAAAATGTTACTTTCATTTAGAAAAATATGTAAAATTACATTTTGGACCTATACACGACCAATGAGAATAAAATATGTATTATTATTTAATATTATTTGACGAAAATATGTTTTTTGAGTGAGACTAAGCGTCAGAAGTGATAGTCCAGCCAGTTTTCAACGAAACTGAGAATATGGAAATTCGAATGCATTGCTGATATAAACACAACCAAATGGACACGTTAATCTTTATTTGATCTCCATTTGAGCCCCAGGAAACGCCATCGTCATGGAAGGAACTCGGAAGTGTTGAACGACCCACCAGAGACGAGGGCTGTCGTCATCTAACGAACTTCATTGTGCCGCCGTCGTGGGAGCCAATTTATCAGCGAAGCCGAAAGTGATTGAACTTTTTTAATTGCGGAAATATTCCGTCTACCGACAATTAGTCAGCTGTAGAAACCACGTTCCGACCACGTTCGCGTGCGAACAATGATGGAACTCCCACGTCACTGAAAGTTCCCCTAATGCTAATAACAAACCGCACCTAATTTGCATTTCTCTTACGAACTCTTGAAATTGCGTCTTTCCGGTATCGATTTCGTAACAAACAAACAAAAAGTAGGGAAAAAGAGAGGAATCGTCTGCCCGTGGGTAACTCCCTGGGCTATCACGTTGTTTCCGGAACGAAGGTGATTCTCCCGTTACTTCTTTCTTCGGCCAGACGAAACGAGAGTTCACTTTCCCCTGCGGCAGACACGGCCGTGGGCGCAGTTGGTTCCCCGGGGCTGCGCGGGTGCCAGTGCGTGCCGGCGCGGGGCGGGGCGACGCTCGCGGTCGCGCCCCGTGACCGCTCTCATGCACGGCGCAGCGCTATTCATTAGGGCCAGCAGACGGACGGATAACTATTTGGTTCTACCTACTAGAAAATGCCTAAAACTTGAGGGGAAGCTGGACAAATTCAAATGATATTCTCAATACTAAGAAATAATAATAATAATAATAATAATAATAATAATAATAATAATAATTTGTCCCCTAGAAATATAAAGGGGTTCTTTATCGCATTCGAAAAAATTAAAAAAATATCAATAATATTATTTCTGTCAGACATACTTCAAAAATGTATAATATTTCGTTCCCTTTGTTACAAGATAATGAAAAAACCATAACACAATGCTCTAATAAATCTGAATGACAAAACTCTGCAAGAAACTATTATATACTTACAACGAAATGCGAAATCTGTATCTCAATTATTCAAATGCTCTGAAATATATCCGTTATATTCATATATAGTTTTATTCATTAAATTTCCTTAAATTATAGTAAAACTTCATAAATTCGACACCATCTCTTTTCACATAGATTCAATCACTGCTTTTTCAGCTCTCTTTATTGTTGGTATCGTTGGCAAATGCGACCTTTCACAGTACCAATCTTCATTGGGCTTCAAAGCTTTGCTTCGGAAAATGCAACATTTCCTCAGTTAGGTCCCTTAAAACGAGATTGCTAAATGCTGACATGTGTTTCACTGCAAAGTAATTTCGCCCCATCTCCTGATAACGAGCACAGGATGCGATGTTAAAAAATTAATTGCGGCAAGATAATTTCATTAGAAAACTTAACGCTTTACGGACTTTCAATCTCTGATTTATTCTGTTTACCCTTCATTATATATCTCTATTTCACTCGAATGCGATACCGAGCGCGACCATACGCACGTCCGAAACCAAATGACTACGGTCGCACATATGTGGACGCTTACATTCGTTCGGCAACGCAGCTGGGAGGGAGCTGACGAATCTCACATCCAATTGACTCGGCGTTCGCTGCCCTCTCGGAAACCTTAGAGATGTCATTCAACTCTCAATACCGAAATCATCACCTCCTCCAGCTTACCAAGGAGGATCAGTGTTCATTTCAAACGTCGACACCCAGATTTTTTTAACGATATTTACCATAGTTCAGATTACATTTACGTCTACATATGTTTGTTAACTACACTCAAATTTAACTTATATCTACAGTTATAAGTAAAATGTTAGTCTAGTTATTAAATGCTATAGCATTGCGGTTGAGGAAACCAAATGGGCTTCTCGCTAGGTTGAATCCAGTAAAATTTGATATCTGCATTAGATTGGAGTAGAATTGGGTGGATACGATGTGCTAGTTATGGACTGGAGATTGACTTCTTTATGAAGCCGTCTACTGGATCCGAACCATGGTGGGTTGGTAATTGTCCTTATGAATTGATTCTGAATAACTTGTTTTTTGTTAGATACCCAGACCTAAGCCCGATCGCTCTCCCCGCGACTCGCAGAGGAATTAATGAACGTGCAACCGCAGGACGGGGAAGTGGGCGGGCGCGTGGGAGGCCGTCTGGGCGGGCGACGCCTCCCCCTCGCAATGGGCGACGCGTGCGGTCGGGCGTCCGCCCGTCCCGGTGCGGGAGGCGTCAACCGATTGGGCAAAGCCCGGACTCCCCACTCCAGGCCGACGCGTTACGTCAGCGACAGCTTCCGCCCACCGCGGGAAGTAATTAAGGCGCAGAGGTCAGGCGGTGAAGGGCTGGAGTCCTCCATGGCCACGGCCCTTCACCCTGGAGTGCCCGATAGAAAGGGGGTTTTCTCCTGATTCAGGCGTCCTCCGGGCGGGCTATTTGCGTCGTCATCTCCTTACCCAACTCTGACCTCTGACTTGCGACTGTTCAACTGGAATGCCTGACAAGAATTAAGAGCCGCGCTCTTGTGTTTACAAACAACATACCCTAGAGAATAATACTCAAGTTGCGGCTTTTACTTGCGAAGGGGGCGTCCTGAAATGCATTAAAACAAAGTACATTAAGTTGTTTGAGTACTCGTTCACGCCGCACCTAAAAACATCTTACGTTCTTGGAGAGTTATTGCGTTTGAGTGAAGAAGCTGACTTAACATTAGTTATATTACTTAGTATTTTCGACATTACTAGCGGCATACAAAAGATGGCCACACGCATCGCACTGTTGGTAGATTCCCTACACAAAACTGCATTATCGGTGGGCAAATATTATTATTATTATTATTATTATTATTATTATTATTATTATTATTATTATTTCAATTTTTTGAAGTACGTATTTCAATACCTCAGTACTTAACAAACCATCAAAAAATCTTAACTACCACGTACCCTAAAAAATTATCGTTTCCAAAAGATATACTACAAATCTAAATATTGTTTACTCTTTCTTTCTAGGTAAGCCATGGTCTTCTAGTCACCGCCAAACTCAATTTCGTCCTCTGCATACGTTCAATGCTCTCCGAGATGTGGGAACGTGTTACGTTTTCTGGGACGAATTCAGAAAGAAAACTAGTGCACAAAGCATTAGGTAAGTACGCTAGTCCAGAAGCAGAAAAAAGTTACTTTACTTTATTCCTCTCAAACCTGGCAAATTATCTGTAGGCAAAATCATATGAGATTTAAACAAATAAATAATTATACACAAAACGTGTTAAAGATACAGCAAGCACAATCTAAATGTAACTGAAAACTTTAAAAACATTCAGCGAAATTTATATAAATTACACACACAACCCGGAGATATGCTTGACAGGCAGAATTTAATTCAACAAGCATTTAAGCAACGACGCAGGAAAATACTACCGATATTAATATTTATTATTACTGTATTGGTTACGTAAAAGGAAAGATCAAACGTCTTACAGGAAATCGTTTTGTTTCAAACTTCGAGCGATTTCGGAATTTCCTCCACCTCCTACAATATAGAATATTGATTCAACGTCTAAAGAATGTTTATCACTCTTCATTATATTGAACAATAGCCTAGAGGCGACATACAAGGCACCTTGAGGGATCTTACGAAAATAACTTTTAAGGTGCCCTTTCAAAACGTAAGGACCAAAGTACACAAACAGAATTAAAAACGGTACTTAATGTTAAGCGAAAAGATTTCAAAATAAAATTAAAAGCTTGCAAAATTTTTGAAGTGCTTACGGAAAGTAAACCCATAAGTAATAAATAACTTTCAAAACAACATACTTATTTTCCACATACATTAGAGATAATGATGCTCTTGTTTTTTTCCCTTTCTTTCTTTCTTTCTTTCTTTCTTTCTTTCCTTTCCACTGGGGGTTCGCTATTTAGCAAGTGTCAAAAGTACCCTATTTAATACCTCATGCACTGGCTCGATAATAATATTGACACAAGTTACAAAGCTAGGTCGAAGTCAACCGCTGTACGCAGGATAATTCTATCAACCAGCGGCTCTGATCGGTAGTTTTGCGTTGTTTTCTCCAACACCAGGGCCTAACAAACGGACCACGAGCAATCATCCTTCCTCATCCCTTCCATACACACATTTACACTATCACATTTGCAGGGAGCTTAGAGCTTGTCCCGACTGGTGCGGTACCCTGCTGATGGGAAACACCAGATTGGGAGGAAGAAGAGAAAAAAAACGCAAGCCGACAGGTAGAACGGCGCCAGAACGCGCCATCCAGTAGGGGAAGATCACCGCCACTCCCCGAAAATGACTAATGACCTGAGCAGTTGACACGCGGGAATCTCTAACCAATCAATCGGGTAATAATATGGTGCCGCATGAAGGACTGCCAGGCACGGGCAGAGACTACCAACCAGCCCCGCACGCCATTTCACTGCGAGCACCACGTCCACCCGCCACGCCACGTCGCGACACGACGCGACGCGACGCGACGCGACGCGACGCGCCGTCTCGCGGGGAGAAACCGGCGCGCGTCCGCCAACGCGTCGCTCGTTCGCTCGCTCGTTTGCCCGTTCTCGGCGCCGCCCGCGCGGTCGCGGCCTAATCGGGCAGCGCCACGGCGGCGGCGACGCGCACTGGTCTCAAAAGGCTGCACTCCATAAGCGCAAATTTCACCCAATGCCAGCCCTAACGCGTGAAATCGTCAAGAACCGCTCTGGGTACGAATTCTTATGGTATCATGAGCGAGTTGAATGGGTGACCTGGATCTAAACCTTTCACGTTTATTCCGCTGTAAGTCTAAATGTGTCCAAAACAGGCTTTTAAAAAAAATCGCTACTAAAAATACACCACAAAATACCTTAATGACAATACATTTTAAATTCCAATAAAAAAGTTTGAAATACATTTTTTAAATTTCGAAATTACATAACGAAATATGTCATCTTCCTCTGTGTTAAATTTCAACAGTCGTCGTTTTTAAAAGGGGCACGTCAAACTAAACCCCATGGGAAAACATTGTTGTTCACTTTACAACGCAATATCTATTTCCCGAAGGAACGGTTTGACGTTCTTTTCACACAAGCCGAAGTTTTTTAAATTAAAAAAGTTAGATATATGTCAAAGTGAAATTTGGTGTGTGTGTGTGTGTGTGTGTGTGTGTGTGTGTGTTATATATATATATATATATATATATATATATATATATTAATTCATGTAAAGATAATACAAAATAGATGTGCTTTCAATATTTGAAATACACTTTACAATGTTTAGAAAAAATACATATCATTTACAGAAACTGAAAATACCATTAGAGAACACAAAGTTATAAACAATCCAACAACTGAATATTTCACTGTTAGTGGGCAAGATTTTATTCCGCTGAAACATATAACTTAAAATTCTTGAAGGTGTAGTACTTCATTTTATAAAATATAATTATTTTTTAGACTTCTCGTTGTTTCCAACTTCTTGAGCGACATTTCTTAACAAGTCACTGGTTTAAATATATTGTATTCCTGTGCGCGTGTGTGAGCCCAGTTCAGACCAATGTGCTGCGCCTGGGCGACGGGGACACGGGAAAGCAGCCGGGGGGCATCCGGGCGTCACAGGTGCCCGCGAGAGAACGAGCGAAAGACAGAGCGACGTGCTCGTCGGGACACCCCGGCGCTCGCGTGCGCGTCACATTGTGTGCAAATCGGCGCCCTACACGCCGCGCGGCTAGAGAAAGCAGCGGGCAGACGTCGCGCCGGCGTCGTCGTCGTTGCAGTCGGCGGGGCGGTCGGCAGGCGCGGGTGTGTGACGCGGCGCGGCGCGAGCGGGCGGGCGAGGCAGCAGGCGAAGGCGACGAACGGAGCGGTAAACTTGACCTCGGTTCGCCTCTCTCGATGTCTCAATATCGGATCGCATTTAAGGAGGGGAGATCGATCGGCCCGCGTTCGGTCTTGCTAGTCGACCGCGGCCTAAAGGCTGTTGTTGCCGGTTTGGGGCGAGGGGTCATGGGCAACGGAATGTCTTGCACTAATGTCATGCAAGGACAAGCTGATAAAACTGTTTTAAGAAAATATGGTAGCAAGAAAGATGATGATTTACTTACGAACGAGATATCAATTCCTGACACACAATAATTTCGCTTTAAAGTTGCAATAACAATTGCTTACAATTTATTTCTTGTGGATCGTATTTCTCCGATTCGTATATTTACTCCGTTACAGTACTCTAAAAATAAATGAATATAATTGTTGTAGTTACTATCCTTTTTTCCAAACTGCAGAAATGTCATACTGTTCTTTAGGTTTAGGCAAATTTATGAAGTGGTCCGAAAAAACATGTCATCTTTCCTAGCCTACCTCGTCGCGGCTGGGCGGAGCCGCAGCGACATATTCGCGAAGGCGGCTCGACTCACTCGGCTAGTAACAAGCGACCTCTCGCCAAATTCCCAGTTGTGAGGTCGGGTTGCTTACAACGCACTGAGCGGCAAACATTCGGGGCCAGGTACAACGTGCCTCTCAAAGCGCATCAAAGGATGCGAACGCCTGCTCGGGAGTGGGCGAGCGAACGCTCAACGAGTGGAGTTACACAATTGATTGATTGGTTGATATGTCCGGGCGCGTCATCTGCTAAGGTCATTATGTGATCCCGATTTATACTGTGATGGGAGGTGGCGGTGTTTTTACTTCAGCTGGAACTTGAAATCCGGCGCCGACCAACAAGTGGGCTTGCGGGGTAATTCCCAATCCGGGTATCTCCGCCAGCGACATACCTGCTCACAGACGGATCAAGTTCTGAGCTTTTTAACTGGTCTCTCGTTATGTGTAGTAGTGCAGGGCATGCAAGTGTGGTGTACCAGGGGAGAGAAGAGAACAAGAACGAGGAAAGAAAAATAGCGCGAAATTCGTGGCACGTTTCCTAGAGTCCTACTCCAGTATTCGCCTGGTACTGATCGGAAAAATCATTGATCAGTGCATCCGACCTCTACAATTCTCCTCCAGATCGACCTAACTATATAGTTAGTATCGAGAAAACCTCCACCGTCGGAACTCCAACATCAGGACCTCCCAAGATCGCCGACACCTCAGCTCCACTGACTGAGACGCGGCTCATCCCGGACAGCCGAGTCGGGAGCTTAGAGCTTGTCCCGGCTGGGGCGGTGCCCCGCTGGTGGGAGAGTCCTGGTTAGGTGGAAACCCCACCAGCCGACGGTAGGTCGGCGCCGGAGCTCGCCATCCAGCGGGGGAAGATCACCGCCATCTCCCGAGAACCAACATGACTACACTTACGGGACTAATGCCCGAAGCAGTTGACGCGCCCGGAAACACGAAAAAACCAACCAACCCCAACCGGACAGCCGAGAATACACCAGGACCTCCGTTTAGCGTCGCTGCCCTGAGCTAAGCCAGCCGGTGTGTGGGGCCGCCTGGAGGCTTCGCCCATGGGGCTAGGAAGCGCGGGAACCGGTCCCGCCCCCCAGCATGCGCCAGAGGGGCCGCTCATTTACGGCGCCAGGGCTGCGGCGCGACAGGGGTTATCAGCGCCGTCGCCGTCCGTCTTCACCCCACATCCGCGCGACGGCGACCTTTCGCCCCTTGCCACGATTCACCAGTCAAACTCCCTGCCGATTTCTTCCACGCAGTTGCTTTCCAATTCGGAAAGGAAAAAAGTGCTTGATTGCTCGGACAAATTTTAACGAAACAACTTCTATTGGTAAGTGCTAGAGAAACACCGATGGGATCAGGAAACCAATGGCTACATATTTTTGAGAAGAACAATTCTGCGATACATCGCATTCTTACTTTCAATGCCTACGCCGTTAGACATGTCATTTAATTTAACGTAGATTAATGCAAGACTTTACATGAATTTTAATGTACTTTCAACATTAAAACGAGATTAATATACTATATGAACATTAAATATAATGTTTTAATTAAAATATGCGATATACCTGTCAGAAAAAATGAATTAAATAACGCTTGGTCTACCAGAGACATTTGTACAATTTTATTAACTTTCAATTACTGCCTTCTTGGTCATTATATGCCAATGTCAACACTAAGCACAGCCAAAAATGATATCTCAACCTTACCCATTCTACACTACTTCAAACGAGTTCAGCATCATTCAATGTAATTCACCAAATGCATTCCCATTTCAAATTAACTGTTCCGGAGAAAGTAAATTGAGCAGTGAGATCAGTCTTTTTACGTCACTGATTCACTGGTAAAAACTTCACGAATAATATTCTCTCCGGCGCATTTATAAACTTTTACTCTCCAAAGAAAGGTCATTTTCTTTCCTAAAACGGCTGAGAATGGCCAGCAATTTAAAAGGACAACTCTTCCTTCGGAGCCTCTCTCTTCCCAGAGCACGCATGTGTACAAGGCCCATCTTTCTTCTTTCCGCCTTTCTCTTCAGATATACTATATGTAACGATTCACGGGTCCAGTTCACGGGCACGTCCTCTCTCATATGTCGTCCCCGTGGCCACCCTCATGCAAAAGAGCTTCATTAACGATGCTCCATTCCGCGGGGGGTCCGAACGTTCTTCCTGCAACCTTTGGCCCCGACCGCGTCTGCGCGGGCGGAGGGGCGGGGACGGCGAACATGGGGGAGGGCTGCGAGAGCGGGACGTGGGTGAAGGCAGGCGGGGGCGCGAGAGGCGGAGGCAGAGGTGAAGGCGGTGTGGAAGGTGGATGAGGCAGGGGCGCAGGAGACAGCGTGGGCGGCGGCGAAGCGGGGGCAGAGCCGTCTGGCACAGCGGCGCCAAGGCCCCTAGTTCCAGGTTCATCGCCCAGACAGGCAGCAGAGGAGGCCCTGCGCCGAATTACACAGGCGAGTCACGAGCGCAAAGCCACTCGCCGCCTCTGACTCTCAAATGTCAGGGCGGAAGTTTCTCGGAGCGGTGGTGGCCGCTGAATTAAACGAGCGATAACCGCTCGTTATCCCGCGCTTGCCAAATCGATGCGCACGCCTCCGCCGCCGGTACTGGCAGGGCTCTACTGGCGTAGGCAACCGCTCTCAACGTCCACCGAACTCATGGGAACGGACGGCGACTTCCTCGAAAGAGCGGTGAAGGGTTGGCTTCCAGCCAGTCCGAAGATTCGTCGACCCCGGCGATCGATAAATCAAATTGTTTTCGTAATTAAAAAAAAAAGTTGGGCATGCGAACATCCCTCTCTCCCGAACAAATCAGATTTACCGCTGTAACAATTTTAAATACTACCATCTTTCATCTCGCAAAATAAATACTCGTCATTACGCGTATCCATTACACAAATTATAGCTTATCATAGCTTTCGCCTCAAGGCGTCAATTCTAAGACGCAATTATCAAGCGAAGATGTAAGGTGCTCAGCGAACAAGTAGCGTTTATCAAACACTAAATATTCGCAATATTTCCTTACGACAGGTGCAATAACACAAGCATTTGTCTCTCTAGTCAGAATGTCTCGCTTTGTGTATCACGGAGTGATTAAAACGTTATATTCCCTCTTATAACATCAGAGTAAATATGAAACCCATTTGTACCTCAAGAAATAATGGCAAATCCTGAAATATTCGCTTCACAATTCTTGAAGAAATAAACCCCACGCGAAATAATCTTTTATTCGCCGGTTGCACCCGTTTCAAATGGACTGATGCACCGGACTGATGCACGGAAACAATAGGGCAAAGTTATTACAATAGTAGTTCTATCTTTATTGTCAACTATATATTTCAACATAGTTTTCGTAGTCATCATCATAACTTAATGTAATTTGTTGAACTGATAGGTGGCGTTTTTTACTTGGAGACTTCAATGCACGAATCATAACTGAACTTTCCAACTCACAATGAGAAAGTTTTAGATAACCACGTTTTGATATCAAGAAATTAATGGTTAGTCTCGCACCCAAGTCTTAACATCTGGTTTATTTGGAAATATTATCAACTTGCATTCGGAACAAAACAAATACGTGAATTTAATTATAAATATATTTCACTCACACAATTTTACAACTTCGCTTTTTCAACGCCACATCTTTCAAGCATGTTTGTATTTGAAGGAATACGAAACACTGTCCTCGCTCGCCCGTGTAAGTCGTAGTCATCTCCAACCTACACGACCATACAACGCATGGCCAATCACAGGCTACCGTGGCGGGCACCCGCTCGGCGCTTTGGCGCGAGCGGGGTCGCGGGAGAACGAAGCTAATAACATGTAATAAGGGGCTCCGCTGGTAACCGTGACACTTTCCCGGGCTCATAAATTTAAGGCGTTGATACTGCTCTATTATGATAATGGACTGACGGGCAGGACAAAGGAAATATTAAGAGCTTTCCCGAAACGCCTCATGCACTTCAATCAGTCTTCCGAAGCGTGTCGAAAGCTCAGTTCGCAGAACATAAAACAAGATTCTTGCCGGGACGGTTTCTGATTATGTCCAATTGTCGCATGGAGAATGAGAGGTCGTTATGCGTTTTTCGAAGAATCTACAGTAAACACGTAATGTGTGAACTAGTAGTTGTGTCTACAAAATAGGCTGTAGGCACTTTTTACAACAGCTTTCTTTTGTCTCTAATGTAAAATGACATTCTCTTCACAAGGCTGTTTTGCAACGAAGATAATACAACGATATGACTTGAATCTCACAGAATCTTTTTTATTCTCTTTAAAATCTTCTTTTAAAGTTTCGCTAACATCTAGGTTACCGTATGTACTTAAAAAATAAGCAAATAATTCATTAGTACATTTGCGTTAGCTAGTCTCTATGGTGTGCTTTTGGGCTGCGAGTCAAGATCGTTCTATTTTTTGGGGTCAATTAGAATAAACCAAGTGGCAATAACCTAAAAAGGTGAAAACGTGAAAATCCTGATTCGCGTGAGAGTTGTTGACCCTTAAAATGTCCGAGTCAAAGTGTGACCTTACCTATTCAAAACCCACGTGTTTACATGGGTGCCAAAGATCTTCCAAATATACGGGATAATGTTCCAAATTTTCTCCACAACACATATTCGAAATTTCAGAAGACATTTCTTTCTGTTGATGATTTTAGAAAGACTTTACAAATCATAAGAAATCAAATAGCAGGTATATGAAAACGGCAGCTTCACAAACTTTCTACCGTCATTGAGCTGCATTAAGTAAGCGATACAAAATCCTTAAAATAGCTCTCTGTACAATCCGGCGTCACAACTGATTAGCAATGTCTACAATACAGGGTGAGTTTATTTTCTGTAAGTCATACATTCTGAAAAATTAATCCTACATTACAAAGCCTTTTCAATAAACAGCCGAATTAATATGAACAAAATGAATTAATATTGTTTATGCATCAAGTACGCTACAACAGTTCTAACGATTGAGCGGCGACGGAAATCTTCGATGACTAAAGACTTCGTGTCGCAGCTTGTTCATTAGAACCAGTTACCACCCGTGGTACACACAAGATTATATTTTGTACCTCATTTTAATTGTTAACATATATTTATTTACTATTAACTATTAACTTCGTCTGTAGTATCTTCATTTTCATGTATCTTTCATATTTGCCCTTCCCATCGTCCGTAATTCCCTCCAGAAGAGAACATGTAGCGTCAACTAATTCTATAACTTCCTATTCACCAAGATCCTCTCGATCCTATTTACGCAGCGTGTGTCTAAGTCGGTCTTGAAGGCAATAATATGCGACAGCATAGCAATAAATCTACATATAATTACTCGTACAGAATAGCCAACGTTAAAGTCTCATACCACACTTTGCATCTTCAATGCAACGAGGATGTCGTACTTGCTGTTTTCCGAACAAAGACCCCAAAAAGGAATCCATCACAAACAGAAGCATTTCCATTATACTTTAAAACGCAACCATTGACAACAAGTCCGCTGACCGAAACTGCCCAAAAAAGCGGGGCCCCAATCAGGCACCGAAAGTTTTGCGCGTTGCCGAAACCCAGCAGCGACCCTATGACCGGACGGAGAGAGCGCGACGCGCAGCGAGCCACCGCGGGAACCAGTACGTAAGGCACACCGCCGCGCTCAGTCCACTGCCGCCGCCGCCGCCGTCACCGATTCCACCTCCACCGTCTCCGATACCACCACAACTATAATCATCAACCATAACCACCACCACCACTTCTCCCAGTAAATCTACCACTGCACCAACTCTTCTTCATCGGCCATCGCAGCAGCCGCTGGCGACAAGAACCCTGGCATGATGAATTTCAGAACTTTAACCGACCATTTACAAAAGTTCTAACATACAATATGTATATTATATTCAACCTAATGGCATGTATGTGCTTCTCTGATCTGATGCCGATTGCCACAAACAAATTTTGAAAAGCTTTAAAATCAAGTTTCTTCAAAACTATTTTCTAAAATCCCTTCTAAAATCAAGAATCAAAGCTCTATTTTTTATTGCCGTACTAAGGTATTTCACAGTGAACTACAAGGACTTATTTGCCACACTATACAAAAACTGTTCACATTCAATTATTTTATATGGTTTTAACTTCTGTTATATTTTATTCCATATTAACAATTACATCAACTTCCTAACGGAATCAAAATCTCCACAGGATCAATTTAGGTTACCACAAATATTAAATTTCTTTCTTGACCTTAACCCTTGTACTACTTTTAATATATTACATTATAATTAAAATAATAATTTACAATAAATTTACATATGCATGTTTAGACGATTTCGATTGCATGTTCGTACTTTTGATTGTGAGTCAGAACAATTCCTAGGAATAAGGTTCTGTAATTTTAAGATAGTGAGTTGAAATTTGTTAACATCCTTGAAAGATATGTGAGCCAAACAAAATTAAATACAACGAAAAAAAGCAGCTCCGACCTACAGCTCTTCTCCAGCCTGCGTCACATGAAACCCTCCGGGTCTGCAACCACGAGAAATTAATTACTCCTGAACGGGCGAAGGCAAGCAGATTCGTCTTCGGAATCGGGACGCGCGAAGTACACTGCGAATAATTATTCGCCGACTGTCGGGCGGGCGCGAGTTGCATCCGATAGGTCAGGCGAAAGCGGCGGGGGCGGGGGAACGGGCACGCTTTTTTTTTAACGTGGCTGCGTGGATTTTTTAACGACGCGATTTCAAGGACGGCGTGAATTTCGGAGAAAACTCGCCGGATCCCGTCTTATTAGTTTCCCAATTATACAGTGAAGTTGCACCTTCGGCACTGGGAAACGGAAAGTGGAACATAGTTGGAGAGTGATTTATGGGAGAGAAGTTTCCTTTTTTTCGGATTTCAGGTTTCAATTTTCTTTTGGAGTCTGTGAAACTCAGAACCTCGAAATGGAAAACGAAAATTATAAAGTCATTTGTAATGCATCTATAACAAATTTCTTTCAAGATCGAAACGACAACGACCTTCTTCAATCTTTGCATGAAAAATGTTAAACTATATATATATATATATATATATATATATATATATATATATATATATATATATATATATACTTTTCTTTTGAAAAAAATAAATAAAAATAAAATGAACACACAGAATTTCAAGGAACTATCTACATAAATACCCGCAGGTGAATGAATTTTTTTCTCAAAAATTAATGCACCAGTTGTCATTATTTAGTGTATAAATGACATTTCCGTAGGAGAAAAGCAAACAAATTAGTTTACACAGAAAATGCAACATCAACTAATTTCTCTGTCTCACTTTACCCTATCAAACCGGCTCTAAACAGAAGTCAGTTTTCCCCATTACACAATAGCGTTTTAGACAAGTCGGTTGGAATAATTAGTCGAAATGCTCGTTAGGAACAGACACCACAATACACGTGCGTTTAACGAGTCAGCGCGCGCTAGGAGAGGTGAAACAATTTCCGGTTAAGGACTAACGAGTTACTGGCAGAGGAACGTCGTCCAACATACGCAGGCATTCAAACTACAAACGACCAGCCATTTAAAGAAACGTAAATCCTCACACTTACCAACACCATCTACAGCAAAAGCGAAACATCTTCGTTCTAACTGCCACCCATACTTCGTTAAACCACAAGATGCAGACGTGAATGAGCAGATCAATTCCCGGCATTTTTCTCGACCGGCGACAGCGATAAGCCAATTAATGAAGCGAGATACGACGCGCGTTGGGGCGTTCGTTCATTCATCTATCGTTTTCTCCGTTCGCGGCTGCAGCTACGCCAGCGATGAGTCCGCGAAAGCGGGTTGGCGGGGATCGACGGTGGAGCAACCGCGGCGGCGCCCGAGGCGAGGTACGACACGCTCCGCTGCCCAATTAAACGCCCATTAAACGCGACAGAACGGTACGTCGCCGGTGACAAAAACGCGACACGTCACGGCCGAAAGTGGCGGCGCCGCGCGAATACAGGCCCACGTGGGATTTGGCAAGCGCGTAATTGTTGTGTGGTCGAGCAAGAATTGAATACCTTCAGGCAAACGCCATGCATTCTTTTTACTTCGACCTACTAATATTTAAATCTCATATAATAAATTTACAATACAACTCGGCACCTTCATTTTTTTTCCGACAGCGGTCTTCTATTATTTCTCCGCGATGTTCTACGAGTGTATCTATTGGCATATTGAGAACTGAAATCCCGAAGGTTGTATAATCACTAGAAGTTTGCACAAAACTAATGCTCCCTGCTTGACATGGAGATTCTCCCCGCTTCCGCCAAAACTATTCTAGGAGCAGAATACAAAGTACCATCACCTTGGCAGGTTGATACAGCAAGATTTGATTTGAAGACATATAAAATAATAGTTCGACCCCTCCGGATGCAATAATGCTAACCTGGTTACATCCAATATTTCCAATTCTACAGCGTCGAATTCCCAGAAGAATAACCTGAAAATTAAAAACCCCGCCTATGAACTATGTTGTTTTCCCTGTTTTTTCTGTCTCAATTTTGACTTCCTTTCTCTAGCTACAATCATTTTTCAATGTCCATACGCATGTGCGTAATCGCTACATGTGGAGAAGACTTGCACATGCTCCAGACGTTCGCTAAATCTCCCTAAAAATGTGAGCGACAGCGCCCTAGGCGACGTCGGAGCCCCGGCGTTTTCGATGTGTGCTCTAAACAGGTTTCGGCGGCGCCGGCGGCGCAGGCGCCGCTCGAGGAACAAAGTTCACCGCGAGAGCCTCATGACGCAAGCGCAGCCATGCGTTCCGCGCGCGGGTACTTTTTGGGGAGTCAAACAGCTGAAGCATGTGGATAAATAGAACACGCGTGGAATTCGCTCATTTCATCAGGTAGAAATACTCCAGTAGTAGTTACAAGAGAGAAGAGTCGACACACTCGTAAGTCGTGTATGTTTTTGATGGTAAAATATATTGGACATTTTTGGGCTGGCTGGACTCAAGAATTTGTATTGTATTATTCACGCTAAACGAATGCCGTGCTTCGCTGTTGACTTGGAAATGCGCGGGCGATGCTGTTCAAACTGGCCATTGGAAGCTGGTGATTTTACTCCAAGTTTAGTTGCTAACCAATTTACCTTAACATGTACTAATTTTTGGATAACCGCTCATTATTCTTTTAATGTGTGTTCTATTTACGATTTTCCTTTAACTGTGAACAAATACTGGAGCTTTGCGCGGAGTAAACAGTTGTGAGAGTAACTTTTAATATTCCAATAAAAGCAGCTAACACGTATTCATAAAATGCATCACCTGAATACATTATATTTCAATAATGTGTACGAGCAATCAAACGAAAATGTTAAAGCAAAGCTGCACAGCGATATTGTTATTTTCATATCAGCATACATATGTTTTGCTATGTTTCGTACGCGTATGTCACCCTTTATTTCTGCACGATGATCTATTAATCCCAAGACCGAAGGTCGAAGCCTACCCATGACGCTAGTAGCAAAGCCAGTGATGGCCATTTTAAAAGCCCCTACGACACCTTTGTAGTAAGATGAGCTCTATTCATTTATAAATGATTACTTACCTTATTCTTCCCTAGGCAGATTTTTTTGTATACCATGCCTTTCATTTGCTGAAATCATAAACAATGTTCACTTAGATGTTTGGTTTAAAAGCTTTTGTAACCTTGACTTCTGCCTGGCGTTTAATGTAAGCCTTTACCAAAAAATGTGTAATCAGCACAGTACACGAGCAACAGTCATGCTCAACTTAAGAAAGCTGTAAGCTATAAATAGTATCACGCCTAAATAAATTCCCAACATCCTCACAGTACTCTGACAAGTAACACTGTAACTGATATTTAAAAAATAAAAATTTAATATTCGAAATACCTATCTTACGACCGAAACGTTATGAACAGAAGTTCAGGATCCCAAATAATTTGATATTGAGATTTGTAAATTTATACTAAGTTACAACATTTAAGAGTTTAGTAGGAAATGGTGTGGTGTTTACGACACTGCCGTCAGTATAAATGCAGATATGAGGCGTTGTTTTGGCGAAGGTTTTTAGGCCCCCAGCCGCCTCAGAATCGCAGAGAATTTGGTCGCAATGCGACCGAAAAGGCTTTCTGGAGAAATAAAAACCTACGACAAAAACGCCTCATACCTATTTCTAAAATTTAAGAGATTCATCATTCCCTAAACAGTACCAGAGAATTGTAAATATTAATTTGTGCATCGTATTAATATATCGGGTAACAGTGCTGTATCGTTCAAACAATCGGAGTGGGGAGAGATCATTTATAAATACGGGTGCATCTTCTTCACGCATATATATCCGGTTTCATAAGTTTACCGACATGGAATAATGATTTAGTTTTGACCATCTGAGACACGAGATTCTGATACTCTGGGCATTAAGATGTTTAGAATGAGACGCAGACCCATTTTATTCTAAAATTTATTTAATTTGTCTAAAAATGAAATGTTTGTATCCATAATGGTCATCTTGTAATTGCACAAATTATAAAGTGGAAAAATAGTGATCCAATATTACGAATATGCAATGGGTTATGCATTCACTTTTAACATTTCATTAACATTAAAAAAGTGTATATTTTTCAACCTAAAAATTTAATGATCGATACATTTTTATTTCAATAATAAGTAAGAGAAGAAAATAGTACATTACGTACAAAAATTGCTAAGGACCAAATCGCGCATGTGTTGCGTTTATTATTTTTTATAACACGTCGTGTGAGAAAGATGTTTCGCAGACGTTAGGCGAAGTTTCATGCACGCCTCGTGATGATTCGCACACTATTGGAACGAAGCTGATTCGCACACAGAAAACACTGACTAGAAGCTGTGTTTCAGGCACGTCCTGTTGAAAAAATAAAAGCCTTTCTAAAACAACACGACACATACCTATCAATTTTCCTCTATCGGCACATTTTTTTTTACAGCAAATCTTATAAACTTTACTTAAAGTATTTCTCTAACCATTATTCTAGGGACGTTCTCCCTCCCCATTCTCTTGTATATTTGCAATATTTTCATTTCCAGCTTTTATCACTCGTAATATAACAAAACCTGATAGCTCATTATTGTTTCAAGTTTCGCACTATGCCCACTCAGGATAACAAAAATATACACTCCTATCCTCTGTGCCTCTCACGAAATACGAACGGCGCGTTCAAGTATTATGAGCTGTTTCGAAGCAGCCATACCTCCCTTTACAGTCCCCCCAAGGAATTTCACACTCTCACTGCGCCAGCCGCGCGCCCCGTGACCCGACCTGGTATTTGTTCCTTCGCTCCTCGTCGGCATTTCGGCGACTGGTTGCTTTGTTGATTCGCAGAACACGAGTATGTTGCAACGTCAGAAGAGATCTCACCGATGCTACTGATTAAGACGTGTCGTGAGTGTTGGTATAACTCGTGGTAACCACCGGGGAGATAATTCCAGACGTTCATACCCGATGCATAAAATACTCGTACGCCCGGGCTATAATGCCATTGGTTATGCACGACTGGACGAATACTCCGAAAAAGTCTGAGCCGAAGGAGTTACATTAAAACGACCAAACAGCGAATGAAAAGGACCGCCAGTCATCGCTCGTGAACGGGCATCTCCCGGGAGTGTGCTTACAAAAGAGTTTCACCTTAAAGGGGGGAAAAAACACACCTATGACTTCGATACTCGAGATGCCTTAAAAGGTAAAGAGTCCCGCAGCACAGTCAGGAAGAGGGCAGCTCAGTTCCTTGTCGTTGACTTTACGGCAAAGTAAATAACACGATATGCAAAAATATCAAGACGTATTTAGGGATTCTAACGAATTATTCCCTCAGTAGAATCTCTATAGAAGCAGTTTTACATTTTGCTAAATCAACATTATATTTCGAAGGTAAAAACAAATTAGAAAGTTTGATCGTCATGATCAAACAGCCACAGTTAGCTAGGAAACATAATACAGCAAAACCTGAGTCAAAACTTTTCTAAGGAAGAAATCTGCTGAACAACTCTCTTAGTAGAACCATTTTACACATGGAAATGGCAGTACGTGCTGAAAGTCTACCAAAGGCAGAAAATGAATAGTTTTTGAGAACTGCATGCGATTATAATCTGGGCAAGGAGAACTTTTATTTTTAAATTTCCAGAATTATATTTCAGAAAGTATAGCGTGGAACGTCATGTCTTCTAGGGTCGAATTCAGTAAGAAAGTCGGGAAAAGAGGAAATTCAGTTCGGACTCCTCTTCCTCATGAATATCGACGACCTAATTCTGAACGGCAACAACCCAAATTCGAAGTTTCTACCATTTAATAGTATATTATTGGTCTGAAAATTCCCTTTTCCGTCACTTAAATTTGACATTTGTGACATATGTACCACATAAGTAGCATATGAGATTTGTATTTGGTACCAAATATATATAGTGATTTAAATCATTACAAAATTCTACTTGAAAGTGTCATTTTAACTAAATTTGAGTTTTGTTTCCTTGAATTTCCAAAAGAAAAAAAACAACAAATTTTTTTCTGAAGTATTGCAACTTCAAGTTGGAAATGTCACAATTGTACTGAAAGACCATAATTGTGTTTTAAGTTTTGAATAATTGTTACAGAATATCACTATGAAATTTCACACAGTATCTGAAAAGCATTTTTCTAACCAGCGAAAATGTTCAAAGCGTATTGTTGTTTATCTTGTAGCTTGCCACAGACTATAAGGTTGGAAGAATACCCTATCGTTACGTTGCTTTTAGAGGAATACTCCTTTGGATGTGATGCGATCAATTTTTTAACTGTTTTCAATACATATTGTAAAATTACAAACTCATAATTGAGAGGGGGCAGGGCCAACAAAAATTCTTCTGGCTGTTTTCCGAGCATCACAAACACCAGAGCAACAGCACCTGCGTCGCTCGTTACGCCACTGTCGGCGGCGCGGTCTCCCCGCTCGACGCCCGCGGCGCCGCGCGGTTCGCCACCTCGTCCATTACACACATTCGCATGGCGGACCCGCGCGCGCCTCTTCACACAGCCTCCGCACCGCCCACTCCACCTGCCGCCATGGGAGAAGAGAGGCCAACGGTAGCAGAGATGTCTCTTTATAATAAAGATACAAGAAAGCAAGTGGATATGTAGAGAATTCGTAGGGAGTGTGACTGCTACGTAGTCATTGGTCACGAGACTTCAACACCACCGACGACCACGACACCGACTTCGACACAGGTGGGGTGGAGTGGGCGGCGGTGGCAGTTAGGGCTATTACGCACAAATGCGACATCGACGACTTTTTCTCAAAACATCAAGTTTTTTACAAAATCATCGATGGAATTAACGTCGACTTTTTTAAGTCGATGTTTCTTTAACATGGGTATTTAATGTTCGATGTTTTTACGTTGTTGATATTTTATTTTTGGATGAAAAAAGTACAACCGTAATCAAAACCTGTAATAATTTTCAGATATCCACAAATTGAACATTATTCAGACCAAAGTGACCAAAAGTAGATAATAAGTAAAATGCGTTTTCGTCGATAAATACAGTCTAATGTTTTTAACTATCCAATCAGGTAATAAAATTTTTGTTAAATATCTTCATTTTTTACAGTTTTGTCAGTTAAATATCGATTAAAAATAAACAAACGCGACGGCCACCAAATTACTCCTCTCCCCCGCGTAATCCAGAGTTATCAATGCAGATCAAAAATCACCGATTTAAAAATTCTATGATTTGGGGGTGATGTTTTGCCGGCGATGTCGTATCCCGCCGGCAGCGGTGGTTGTGGCGGCGGCGGCAGAGGAAACCGGGCGCCTCTCCGCGTCTGCATTACTCAACTTCCAGATGAATATATAACCGACATTTAAACACGCGTTATTGCTTTTTACGTTCGCCGTATTTCACGGCGAGTGGGCCAAAATGTCGGGAGCGCAGGAGTCTGAACTTTCGCGCGCGGCCGCGGGCGGGCGGGGGGCGTGAACTGCAAGAGGCAGAAGCGCTGCAATAAACCCGCGCACAATTGCGCGGGGCGCCACCGGCCGCTCGAGCGCGGCTTGTGAAGGTGCTTGCAGGCCATCGCCTTCACAGGTGCTGGTAGTTTGGAGGTTCAATTATTTTTCGTATAAATTGTATCTGACGAATTTGGGGGGGGGGAGTATAATCCACGCACGTTTTCCTGAGCTACAGAATCTCTTCCCCATCCGTTTTAGTATACATAGTCGAATGATGAATAAAAAAACCAAGAAAGATAATTTAGGAACATTTGAAATACTAGAAATTTTCGCTCTGCAGTCATAGGAAACGTATGTGCTTAGTAAACGTACTACAGATGTGTTTTTAGTACTGCTAACAAAATATGAATAACCCCAGTTAAATACCTAACAGATGTAGCAATGATACTCAGAAAAACGTGCGTATAGTGAAGCTTCATTTACGTCCAGAAGAAATACGAGAGGCCACCTCAGCATTTGATCGATGGATTACAGAGAAAGGGCAACAAATCTGAACGACATGGAAGCATTGTTCCAGAAGCTGGAATTCATTACTTGTTACAAGCACATTAATGCCTTTTAAAATTATACTTTATATATGTTAACTAATTTGTTTTTATTACTCGTACAATAAATATTATTTTCCTTTATGATGGTTAATAGTCTCTAATTGTTTACAGTTACACGACAGAAAGTTTATTGGCACGTAATCTATCTATCGATTTTCATTATGAAATATGATCTGGCAAAGTGTTGTAAACACACGAACTTGAATGTGGATTTATTTTAGTGAGTTGTTGATTTTCACACCTGATGAAAATATGTTCCCTCCCTTCAATACGTCAGTTTTAGGCCAAAACTACAGATTCGTAAATAAATGGGCAAGGCAATGTTATGATTCCAAGCTCAATGAAGAGACGCATGCAAGAATCACAATGATGGTATTTGCTCAGTAACCGTACAATTATTTTTTCTGCAATCTAAAAGTCTGTTCTGTAGGTGGTGTTTCCACAGAATATTATGCCATATCTTAGGCAGGAATGTACATTCGCAAAATGTACACAATGAGTCTCATGAAGGCTGACAATTTCAAGTAATTCTGAATCAATAAACGTAATTTAATGTTCAATTCATTTATATTATTTGAGGTTTGACAGAAATTAAAGACCAGAAATGTTGTTATTTTAACACCAACCAATTGCACAATGTTTACGTTCAATTTCGAATGCAAATACCTGTTTGAATTGCAAAATTGCATTGAAACCGAAGGTTCATGCGAGTGAGGGAATTTGGGTAGACTCTCGACGAGCAGAAACGTCCATGATGCATCTCTCATTCGGCGAACAGAGAAGCGACCAGCGCGTTACCCCTCAGTTCAAACTCCAGACATTGCACGTGATGGGCAAAGCGGGTTTGCGGCTGCAGTGATGGTTTTGCCGTCCCCTTCCTTTCATCCTAACATACTCAATTATCTTCATGATTAGTCTTCATTATAATTTAATCCAGCAACTTATTCACCTTTCCAAAACGGGTGCTAAGGCAGGTATTGGAATAATAGTAATAAAGTATGTCCTCTAATTCCATCCGTTACTTTTCACTACCTGTCTCATCTGTTTTGATTTCATTATTACGTGAGTGACAAAGAGAAATGGTAGCTAACGCGAGTTTAAAATTATCCCTTCTTTACTAGGATATTACGCCTTCATATGTACGGCAATTAACAACTTGCCCCACCAAAGTAAGTAAACACATCTATCCACTAAAACGACAAATCACGCAAATTACTACGCACACAAAGTAATAAATTTATAATGGAAACAATAAATTAGGCATTGTTAATTCTATTAACAAGGCATTAAGAAGAATATAACAACTGTATAATAGTGCCTTGAAAATTTTCTTCCAGAGCAATTAATTTAAATCATGAATCTTATAATGATTTTCGTATGTCCACATCTCTGCAACAACTTGTATTCTGCAGTATCATTAAGTACAAGACTTCGATACCCGGCCATTTATTACTTAGGAATTACAATAACTTTCGCATCGATGCATCTGTATGCCACGCCTTTATTAGCAAGCAATATTTAATCGGAATCTTCCATCGTACCATGGAGTTATATATCAATCGAAACGCTACACTATCTCCATGAACAAGTCGCAGCGGTCAGAAACCCCATCGAAGCTTCGAATTCAAATTTAATTTCCAATCGCCGAGAAGTGCTGCGAGCGATAGGGAGGGAGGGAAGACGGGCCCACCTGCGCGCAGGGTCGCGAGGTCATCTCCGCCTACACTGAGCGCAGTACGCGCGGTTCACAGCAGCTCCAGGAATCCACCAGAGCACGTGCACACACACACACACACGAACATACAGAGACTCCTAACATTGCTAGCTCACACATTCATATAGATGGTATTAAAATTGTAGCAAAAAATTGTTTTTCGACAAAAAAATCTTCCCAAAATAATGCGCTATTATCTTCACATACAAAAAGTCACTATTTCTTATGCGTTATTGGAACAGGAAGAGGAATATCATTAAGCCGATATGGCGAGAGCAGAAACTGCGCCATCGGTGATGTATTGAATGATATTCGTACAGAAAATTTTGACAAACTGTCACTGATATCTGGTGTTTGAAATAATTTTGATTTACGTCTTACAAAACTGCACAAAGTTTCAACCTACGTCATCCGCCTGTTAACTCCAGACAGTGAATCTAATTCATTTTCAAAAAAATTACTCCCGACGGTGGCAATATTTTCAACATTAGCTAGAGAGCTAGGCCGAGTACAGCTACTGCCTAGAGGAGCGAATGCCGGAGCAGGACCAACAAAAGGGTGAGGGACCGCGCGCGATCTTCCCTTCCTGTTCCTTGTCCTATCTTCACTCCTTACTTACACAGACACATTTATGTACATCACTACACTACCACACACAAAGTCGGGAGCTTCGAGCATGTCCCGGATTGGCGGAACCCCGCTAGTAGGAGATGCCTGGTTGTGGAAATCCCCGCAAGCCGACAAGATCGGCGCCGGATCTCACCATCCAGCACGGGAATAACGTGATAAAATGCACTAATCTTATGGGAGACGGCAGTTGGCGCACTCCGAAACAAGAAATAAGAGAATAATATTTTTTTGAAATTTATACCAAACCAACATGAAACTCTAATGTGTAGGTGCGTTTGCTGAGCCCCTTACTCGATTAGCACGTAGAGAGATCGCATGGATGGGCTATCGAACATCTAATTTACAAACCACATTCCGGAAAGCGTTCGACGCTCCGTGGGTGAGAGCAGAAAAGGGGCGGGGCAGGCCCGGCGCGCGCCGGGGTCGCCAGGTCACCGGCCCTTTACAGCCACCCCCTCCCGCGAGCGGCCCGCGTTTTATAGACGCCGCCGCCGCACGGCAACCTATTACGCCGCAGCCGCGATTGTTTAAATAACGAGCGGCGGTAATGAGCCCCTGATTGAATTTCGCTGACGCGTCGTAAACTACGCCCACGCACTCGCAAACCGGTAATCGACACGCCCCCTCCACTTCCCCGGTGGAGAGTTCGGGCGATGCGATTTACGGTTCGCGCGCGTAACGCACGATGCGTTTGAAAAACCCGTCCGCCAGTGTTGCTACATGAGGTACTTTCCTTCGAAATATTTTAAATGTTGAACTTTTTTTTAGACTTTCAGTAGTAATATGATTTTTTAAAACACGTGTGTCCTTTTGCGTGGTTGACAGCGAGAGGCTCGGTGGCGTCCAAGTATGCACAGTCAAAGTTGGCTATGTGGACGCGGCGTGGATAAGTTCTCATATTACAAAATATCTGAACAATAATTATTCCTTTCGATATTTATTATTACTCATCTTTCGCTCAAAAATACTCCTAACATCATCTATTGTGAGACAAAGGCAAAACTCTAAGGTTGTCATTTTAACTCGACTTTGTTTGGGGTTATTTGTACCCCACACGCAAACAAAAGTTCGCAACACTAAAAATTATTCACATGAATCCTCCTTTCAGTTTTGTTATTTCTTTTGAGTTTTGTGTCTATTGTAAAGTATTCAGTTTCTTAAATTTTCTTGATTTAATTTTTAGGGTGTTGGGAGTCAGAATATAACAATAAATTCCGTGTGACATTTCTAAACCACAGTATAGATTCTAAAAACGCATCTACAACTATTTTATAGAATTATGTTGTGATTTCTGAATGATAATTAGGCATATTTGTTTATTTCGAGTTGAGAGCCCTGTTTCAAAATTCTCGTTAATTTGCTGGTTAGTTACGCATCCGCTTGTAGTTTTGAGAATACGGTAGGATGTTTCTGTCAATAATAAAATTCACAGTATACTAAAATTCTATTTAGTACTCCACACTCTTCTAATCAGACAAACTTTTCGTTTTTAGGAGTAAACAATTTACATTTTTTGATATTATTTGTTTTTCAATACGGTATTACAAATAAAACGATAAATTGCATAATTTTGTCAATTAGTAATATCAAATAACATCCTTGCAAGAAATACTTCTAAAATGTGTGTATAATAAATGCAAAACCAGTGGAGTTGACCTCAAACAAAATCCACATAAGTAATGGAGAATCAGAGTCGACGAGTTAAAATGCAAAATTCCTCCCACACCTGCTCGCAGGTCTACCAAAGTTTGGAGTTTGTTCATATTCATCATCATTCTTAATAAAATAATTAATTGACAATCATAAACAAATCACTCACAAATGTTCGTATTATTTTATCCCTTGTGCACCTAATATGGGTCTTAATATAAAAGGAAAGCCAGCATTCTGATTCTTTCTGACGTCTGTAATGTTTTAAATTGCAGAAAGTGGTAAGGAATTTTGCAGTACTTTCGATACTTATTGTCATTTGGTTGTTTCAAATGTTTTAGAAATATGTAGCTTCAAACAATTACCAAAAATATAGAATGATCCTTAAAGAAAAGAAAGAAAAAAACAAGGAATAATGTCAGTTCTATCAACCGGTAACAGTGTCGTCGGCACGCACCGACCGGTTATACAAACCCAACGAAGAAGACGCAACCACAGCTAGCAATTAATAGCAGTGAAAACGATGCCGAATGTTTATGGTCAAGTTAGATTTCACGAAAAAGAGGCGTGTGATATAGCCGACTCCTACATATATTTTTTATTTAAAAAAATGATGCGTATTATGAATCTGGTTCTTGCACATTCTTTTTTAAAATTTTCCTTTTAGTGAGAGATTTCCATCAATCTCCTGGAAATGGCAACTACTTTCTCAACAGTTGAATCGTAGACACCTGTCACTGGCAGAGTTCTGCTGATTCATCTACACGATACGTCATTCAAGAGACGGCAACTATTACATTCCCAACATTGTTTCTAATATTTCAATTAATTCAACGATGCAGCCTGAATGAATTACACATATAACTGGTAAATCGTTTTCTCTTTTACTCTCTTCAAACCACTCGGCAATCGAGGGAGCCTTCAACATTCTATATCAATATTTACGAAATTCGTAATTTTGTGAAAATGAACGAGTAAAATAGATCCTTTATAGAAATTGCTTCCAGATATTACAACAAAGTAAGACATTTAGCTATACTTTCAATTAGGCGGAAACATGTGGTTATCTTACTCGTTAATATTACGCTGTAATGTATTCTAATTCGACACAAAAACGTGGCTGGGGGCAGGCGATTGGTGGAGTGAACGAGTGAGTGGGTGACGGCGTGGGCGATAGGGGGGGAGGGGGGGGGGCGAATGGAGGGGTGGCGTAGTGGGGGGGGTTGGCGGGCGATAGGTGGGAGGAAGGGGGCTTAGTGGGGAGTGGGTGGCGTGGGCGGATGAGGTCGTGGGGAGGGCGTGGGAGTGGGTGGCGTGGAAGTGGGGGCGTAGGTGGGAGGAGGGCTGGTGTGGGGAGTGGGACGTGGTGCGTGGGCGATTGGAGGTGGAGGGAGGGCGTGTGGAGGGGTGGGCGTGGGCGATAGGTGGGAGTGGAGGGCGTCTAGGTGGAGGTGGGGTGGCGGGGCGATAGGTTGGAGGAGGGCGGGGTTGGAGTGGGTGGCGGGAAGGGGAGGCGTGGAGGTGGCGATAGGTGAGGAGGGCTTAGGTGGAGGGAGGCGGAGTCGGGCGATAGGGTGTGGCGGGCGATGGTGGAGGGCTGTGGAGTGGGTGGCGTGGGCGATAGTGGGAGGGCGTGGAGTGGTGGGTGGGCGAGGTGGTGGGCGGGGGCCTGTGGAGTGGGTGGCGCCGGGCGAAGCGGGAGGGCGGGAGAGCGTGGCGATAGGTGGGGGGAGGGCTTGTGGAGTGGGTGGCGTGGGCGATAGTTGGGAGGGCGTGTGGAGTGGGTGGCGTGGGCGATAGGTGGGAGGGCGTGGAGTGGGTGGCGGGCGATAGTTGGGAGGGCGTGGAGGGTGGCGGGGCGATAGGTGGGAGGAGGGCTTGTGGAGTGGTGGCGGGGATAGTTGGGAGGGCGTGGGAGGGTGGCGTGGGCGATAGGTGGGAGGAGGGCTTGTGGAGTGGGTGGCGTGGGCGATAGTTGGGAGGGCGTGTGGAGTGGGTGGCGTGGGCGATAGGTGGGAGGAGGGCGTGTGGAGTGGTTGGAGGTGGGCGAGCGGGAGATGGTTGGGCGGAGGCCGTGTGGAGTGGGTGGCGCCGGGCGAGCAGGCGAGGACGAGCCACGCCCAGCGCGACGACCTTGCTCCGCGGGCGACCCGTCTCCGCCCGCGCGCTCAACGCCGCCTTCCAAACGCCAGCTATGGTCCCGGGACAAGAGTTCCGACATGAATACAATATATTCCCCACGTTATACACTTGAAAATTAGCTGAAAATACCACTGTAATGAAAAGTAAATGAATGTTACAACACGAACAAATGCAATACTGCGGTATAAACATGAAAATAACTGTATTACACAAGCCTGATGTATAATTAAATATATACAAATATAAAATACAGTCCAACTAGTTAAAAATGTAATTTTTAAAAAACATAAAGTGAGAAATAAAAAGGTTTTAACTTATATATTCTATATATTTTTCTTAAGTACAATAAAAATATTTAATTTTGATTTTATCGTTATTATTTTTTTCTTAATAAAGCATTTGTAAAAACAGCAAACACCAGCTGAATTGGTTACAACAATCGCACACCGGAGAGCTAGCACGAATTATACATATGTGAAAAGTGGCCCGAGGGCCTACTCTACACCATTCATTTCCACACTGCGCCGTTGCCCCAGTGCCGCCCACCGCAGCGGCTCGCGCGCTCACTCGACTGACTGCCAACGCCCGGGGCGCGGCGGCACAATACAGGTGCGTTTCTCGGAGTGGATCGTCAATCAGCGATACAATAGATTGGAACGCCCCGGATCGTATTGACCGAGGCGGCGGCGTGTTTACGAGCTCGCGACGCACTTCTCGAATCCGGTTCCAAGCTCTTAATAGAATTCGGTCCCCAGCAACTCGCGATTTTTAAACACGTCCAAACAGCTCGTGTAGGAAACAATGCACGACCTGGCTCGAAGCATTTGCAGAAAACAGTAGCTCCTTAGGGGCAATTTATAATCCACAGGTGAAAATTTTGTTTATTTCATAAGTATTGAAAACCTCGAGAACTTAAATGACTAATCTTACGATTGTGATTTGTGTTTAATCATCAATTCCACTAAAATAATTATGCAAAGTACATACGGTAACACAAAATGACTCTCTAATACAAAAATAACACGAAAAAGGAAAAAAAAAATTTTAATTAAAAACCTTAACCGAAACATTTATTATATGAGCATAATTTCCCGCAAAGATACAAGAGAGATTACCTTCCATAAAAACTATTAATTCCGTTCGTTGCACTCAATTCTGGGCGACAGGTCGAATGAGTAGCTGCTAATTACGGCAGGGACTATATTGGATCTCAGCACGTTGATCTATTAAGGATCAAAGCAGCCTCTTGCGCTCACACTTTAATAGACATCTTGGCCCGTATATGTTTCTAAATGTAATGCTGAGCACGTACCTTATTGTGTACCACGCTGGGTCATCTCGTTGCATTGCAATTAAAGTTTCATCAACATTGTTTTCGCAAGTAAATTAACATTATAGAATGGCCATCTTTTGAATTCCAATAAATTGACAGTATACGAGAAAAAGGTTTGTTTATTGTATCATAAAAATCACATCCTATGCAAAACAAGTTTCAAGGGATGAAGTAAATCATTTACACGGAAGGAGTTGCCAATTATAAATAACTTCATAAGAAATCCGAAAAATTCTTGGATCATTAGTGTTTATCTACGAAAAAAAAATGAATGGCATGTCATTTGACTGAATTCCGAAACAACATCCAGAAATTTATTTATTAGCTTGAACGTATATACGCGTGGTGTGTTTACACATTTACACTCATGTGTTGTCGCAGTCGTTAGCTAAGTATATAAAAAAACAAAAACAAACAAGAAGTGACTAATAATTTTCTCTGATGTTGAAGCTAACCCCTCGATATTAATTGTCAATCGATGACAATGACAAGGGATAAATGAGAAAACGAATGCTCAAAACGGAACCTCATGCGGTACAAACATCAAGCATTAATCTCCGTGTCCACCTTTCGCCTACATTTGATTTCTCTATAATTCATCTGCATTTGCCCTTTTATCTGTCGTAAATTTAGAATATGGAGTTCAAATAAGGGCTGCAAGGTTTCTCACAATAAAAATATTTTAAATTAAAATTCAATATAATAGCTGTATTTTTAATCAATATTCCGTAACAGCCGTAATTTCTGTAATCTTTACGGGCAAACGTAATAGTTGTCATCTCTGCATTTTGTATGTTACTCATGTCCTTTTAAAAAAAGATGGCAGTACTTCTCTGATTTACACCTCGCCACATCTCAACCTATCATTCTTTCTTTTTGCCCGATCAAAGTGTCACATTGTACGATTATATTTTGACTTGTCAAATCATTTGCCCGCGATTATTCTTTACATTTTCTGCGGTTTTACTTCCCTGTGTTACCAACGTTTCCCCATAAACCAGACTTCATGTAATGTCGCTTCACGTTAGGATATACGAAATGAGATATACTACGATTACTCAGAAATACCTCAGCCGAGAGGTGCAATGGCTTTTCGGGAGGCAAAGCAACGTTTGTGAGTTGGTGAATCTCGTAGTCATCTTCCGTAATTGGAGAAAAGCAGCGTAGCAGATAGAAAACAGGTTTCCACTAAGCAATGCGCAGTACGTCTTCCTAAGGGAGAGATGAAACGTCCACATTGCAACTTATGTGAACACTTACCTTACACAAAATTAAATCTTCAATAAAGAAATGTTTAGAACCATCGTTAAACTAGGAGAAAACGTGGTCACTGAAACAAGAAGTACAATTCCAACAGAAGATATTTACAGAATGGTTACTCAATGTTAATTCGCTTTATAAACGTACATCAGGCAATTGGACAGATCAGCAACATTCAATGCCCGAAATAAAGTCGCTAATAGACATTTGAGAGTGCCAAATAGTTCCAACAAAGAATACCCTTTATATTTAGGCGCAAAACATTGACCGAACCCACCAATGTAGAGTAGAATATTCAATTAATGAGCCTTTCCGTTAACAATCAGCACATTAAGTACGACCACCGACTTGCCACAAACCGGCTGAAGTCACCGCACGCCATCGGGTTCGGTCGACGCCCGTATTAAAAGCGGGCACCCACGGAAACCATCCGGTTTCCCGAACGAGCGTCCCGCCACCGCTGTTCGCCGTGGATTGCGTAAGCGGTGCACCGTGCCAACCCACGCCGCTGTTAACGTTCGCCATCGCCACCGCCTAGCGCGAGTTCGCAAAGAGGAATGACAATTAGCCACAATGAATATGTAAAGCGATCCGGAAAAAGTGGGTCACCGCCAACTATTAGACGAGTAAAATTCGTCCGCCGCCACCGTCGCTGGCAGCGCCGGTAATTGCTGGGCTCTAAACAAATGAAAGGCCCACTCGACTTTCATTCAGCCCGCACCGTGACGCGCAGCGACGGCTGCGTATGCTGATGGCGCGGCGCGCGCAAGGCGTTGGGCGGGCAGGCGTGAGTGCGGCGGACACGAGAAAAATTGCTGGGCCGCCGCCGCTCCAAATGGCGACAACCGCGCTCGAGGAAAGAGCCCCTGAATGATGTGGGAGGGGCACGGCCGTCGTGATGCAATCTCCAGAGAATACGGACATTGCTTTCCGTAATTGTTGTAAAACGAATTGATGTGGAACAGTATGTAACTACGAGTCAACAACTAAGGTTTCATAGACTGAGAAGGGGGAGGGGATGGCTGGAAGTTCTCCATACCAACTAAATAGCGGGGTCCAAAGCGATCACAGACTGGCCAAAAATCCTAGAGGTCGGCTCTACTGCATATTCTAGGGTATGTGATCACCACAGTGTTGGTTCCATTCCGTTTCACTAACTGAATGACGGTACGATGATAACGAAACGTGAACGATGACAGATTAACGACAAGGGATGGAATGTTCGGATTGAATAGTCACTACCATAAGAACGCTAATCATGCTTGCCTTACACGGACACATATTTATAAAATACGCTTGCCTTACATGGAACACGTGGTCTACAGCTCTGAGTTCTTTGACCATGTTCCAAGTCCCAGAGACCGACACGCAAAAGTATTTTTAATTTGATTTCTATGGATTGAATATTTTATGAAATCGCTGACATGAATGCCCTATCGAATAAAAAGCGCAAAACAATACCCGAATAAATAATTTCTATTATCTGCTAGACCATACAATACACAGACGTATCTACGGTATGGCAGACATGGTACGTACCATGGGTGCCTCACAAGGGGCGCTATTCATAGAAAAGCTAAAACAAATAGCAACACTTCTAATTTGAGTATCGTAACTGGGGCGCAAATTCTATGCTTGGCATGGGCACCTGAATAACTAGAACGCCTCCGGATACACAATCCCCCCACAGCTTAAGTGAAGCCTTTGATGAGACGCCAGATGCAACGATTGATTGAATACTGATTCCGGGCGCGTCAACTACTGAGGTCATTAGTTCCGTAAGTGTAGTTGATGTTTTCCATCGGGAGGTGACAGTGATCTTCCCCCCATTGGAAGGCGAAATCCGGCGCAACATACCGTCGACTAGCGGTGTTTTCCCTAACCAGGTATCTCCCACCAGCGGGCCACCGCTCCCAGCCGGAACAGGCTCTAAGCTCCCGACCGGTCATCCGGCATGTGTGGTAGTGTATTGCATGATAGTGTGTGTGTGTGGGGGGGGTGAGGATAGGAAGATGAAGGAAAGATCGCACGGGGTTTGTAACCCATTTGCTAGGGTACTGCTCTAGCATTCACCTGATGTTGGTCGGAGAAACTACGGAAAACTACTGTTCAGAGCAGCTAAAATTCTCGTCTTGACAGCGACTGAATTCGACCTAGCTGACAAGCTAATATCGAAAAGCTTGCCATTATCGGGACTCGAACCTAGAACCTCCCGGTCGAAGGCACTGCAGTGACAGCAGGGCAGGGGAGGCGGGGTTGGCAGGGTGGGGACAGTTGCACAGGGCGGCGGCCCGGCGCACGACGTCGTCGTCGTCACCCGCCCGTCCGCTTTCCAGCGAGGCGGCGGCGAGCGACATCCAGGCAGGCGAGGCCGCCCGCGGGGGCGGGGGCGGGGGCGGCGGCAGGTCGTGCGGGGCAAGGCCACGCCGCCCGCCCGCGGCCTCTGCTCTGCGCGCCCAGCCCCGTCGCGGCCCCGCCCACTCCTCTCGCGCTTCCTGACATCCGCGCCCCAGCAAGGCGGGCGCGTTATGGCCATGGGTGGAGCCGCTTGCGATCTGTTCCGCACACCCCAAGGGGCAATGCGTTGCAATACAACGCAATTATTTACTCGTTAATACCCTGTAAAGGAGAAGATGGAGCTTATAGAAATATTTTATAAGAAATGATAGCACACATTTCAATACGCGAAAAGCAAACAGGCATCATTAGAATTTTGACATGCTAATTAGATTTTGATACGTGCATTGCAAATGAATTTGAACAAATCTTACAACAAAATGTCACCAATCAAAAACTCATTATTCTTGAACACACACTAAACATTGACTAGAAAACTCGTGAACAGTTTTGCAAGACAATCAGGAAAACAAGGTTACAAACATTGTTTCACCCGACAATTAACATAAAAATAGTAATCCGGAAGTGTACTTATCGTCAATACTATATTTATTGCTGGATAAAAAGAGGATTACAATATGTCAAACTTTTTATCCTTCCTTCATGCTGCATAAGCAGATTAAGCAATTTCATACAGGTAATTTGTGTAGCAGTACGAGGTTACAAGATAGCTATTACATTGAAATATTTGTGCAATATTACGCGGCAAGTTCATGTTCAACAGAAGAGGTAAGGACAATTAATCCGTCGTGAAACTACACCATCGCTGTGCAGAATATCCCACCTGCCTGTGGCCTCTAACTCCCTGTGCTCCCCCCACGGGACAAGGCAAAGAACACTTAATCTGTTTCTGAAAAAAAAATGAAGAAATTCTGCACCACCCCTCGAGGGAACACAATCGCCGGCCCTTCCCCCTCCCACGCCCACCCTCGCAGGGTAAGGGCTGCCCAGATCAAAAGGGAACGGGCAAAGTAGAGAACACCTAATCTCTCTCTAAACCAAATCAAGCAATTCCGCATCACCCCACCAGGCGACACAATCATCTGATCCCTCCTCCTAACCCTCGTCCACCCCGAAAGGCGAGGAATCTCCAGAACAAACGGGAGCGGGCGGCGGCGGCAGACCGCAACAGGGTGACTATGGCGACGGCGGCAGCGCCGAGCCAGCCGGTGCGGGAATTAGCATAAAGCGACCATTAGCGATGCAAATGGCGACGAGCGTCGGTCCAAGCAGCGCAACGCGGCGGCGTCCGGATAAATCATGACACGCGTTCTGCGCTCGGGAACAGTCGCAGACCGTCGGCCGGCATTAGCCATATGCCGGGGGGGGGGCCAAGGCTGCCGCGGCGACCGCCCGAGTAAACAAGCCCGCGGGAAAGTAATTCAATCGAACAATTTCATTAATGCAATTACTTGCTTAGGTTGGGGCTTAATAATGGATTGGGAATGCGTTATCTTGGCGGCGCTGATCCAGAACAATCGAAGCTGTGTGATAGAAGTCGAAAATTGCATAAGCGGATCTCACGACAGTAACAAGCCAGTATTACATCCTTTCACTATTTAAACATCACAGACAATACATCTAGGAGAGTTAAATTGGTACATCTTATCAACCACGAGAAGCTTATTAAAACATAGTGTTTATTTTTAACAGTTGCAAGCTATACAGTAGATGCGAAATAGGTCTCCCCCAGAAGGTACGATAATTATCGCAAATATAGTTTGCACTACGTACAAAGGAGAATAGTCGACATCATGATTCATACACGATGTACGGAATTCATGTCTACATCATCAACACCATCCCTCGTCCCGAAACAAATTCAAGTTCCCCGAAATTTCCAAGCATTTTAAATTTATGTAGGCAACTCAAATACGCTCCTTGGAACAACATCTGAAGTATAATCAATCAGACAGAATAAGCACAATATATCGCTTAGTACAATTACAAGTTTCTGGGTAGTAATACAGTGAATCAATATTTTCAAGCAGAGATCGAGGACATTTATCAGTATCACAATTCCCGTATTAACACTAAAGATCTAATTAAATTATGGCCATGTCTCGAAGAATCTCAAAAACAAAAATCAATACTTTTCTTCTTCGAAATCTAGCTTCCTTTGAAAACTAGACTATTTCATCATGTTTTTTTCATGCGCAAACTGACTCTTATAATTTCACTTTCCAATTACAAACACCACAAAATGATCGATTCTGTTTTGTCTATATAATGCTCTTTCCACATATGAAACACGTCTTCCTATCCAACACCTCCTCCCTCCTGTTCCCCTGGCGGAGGCACCACTGCTACAGAAACGATAAAGCCAAAATCCCGTGTGGCCAGCGACAGAGGCAGCGCCCACGCGAGTGCAAAGGTCGGCCGTCCCCGCGGGCATGGGCCCTCACCAGCAGCAGCGGAGGCAGCCAGCCTTTCGCCGGCCGACCTCGGAGACTCCAACGCGCGGTCAAGCGCGGAACCCTCGCGGTGCTGTGCTGCGTGATGCCGTTCAGTGGGATGGAATAGGTTAGATACTGGCAATCGATTTCACATGGAAGTTAGAATATGGCGTACAATACACTGCGGATTACAGTTATTTCATCTCCGATCTAAATTAACCGACTTTTGTAAATAAAAACCGCAAAACAGAGACAGTGTCGTGTATTTTTGATTACCAATATCGTACGGTTTTCATTCGCGGTTTGAAAATTTTAAGTAACAAAAAACTTGTTTTTAAACATTCAAAATGCCGTAATTTTCGCCGCCGCAAGGGACAGCAGATGCTTACAAACTTCAAACACAGCTACATAGCTGCTCTTCAAAAGTTACTTCATTTTACAGAGACTTGATTTCTAAATGAAGTTAAATGGACGCCGTTTTGTTTAGTTAAATATTTTGTTTTATGTTCTATTTTATTATAAAATTCGCGAAAAAACGAAGTTACGTACACGTATATTTGGATACAAATACTAATAACAGCCATCATTATCTACGCGTTTAGTCATTTCTGCAGATTTCTTTGAAGTTGGGTCTCAATCTACTCAATATATTAGTTATTACAAATGTAACATTTTTATATTTAGGACACGACTGTAACATTAACTTACACAAAATACCAACATCCACAGACACTCGTGTTGGATTTAACCTTTCAAGTTCCTAACATAATATTTAATCTGTAAATAGCGTACGTTTAATTTTTTCCTCCAACCCACTTTATCCAGCCCATCTAGCCCACTGTGCGAGACGGCGGGCGGGTGGGAACGTACAATTTGCTGGATCCGCGCTGAGACACGATTCGCCACGTGCGTCACAGCCCTCGCAATGCGCGGTCGCCGGCCGCTCGCTCGAGGGAAAAATACAACCCGGGCGGAAACGGCTCGGGGACGCCGGCTGCCGCAGCCTGTAATGATGGCGGAGGGCAGCCATGCCAAACTGCCACTCTCTTTCGTCTCGATGGGCAAGCCATTCGATACCGCCGAGAACTTCTCAGAGCCTCTGCTGCCAATTACGGGTCGTAATCATTGTTTCATGAGTGGGTAGTATCTTCAATGAAGGGTAATTTTTTCACATTACGAGATTTGCATATTCAATAATCGCACATCCCTCCTGCGAATGTTGAAAGAGGCAGAGAGCACGCATACGAAGAAGCCGTAGTGTACTCAAGAAAAGGTAATCGTGAATCGTCGTTTGCTACAGCAAATATTATGGAATTAATACACTGACGAAACCATCCGCAGGGGGCAAAAATTACTGTTTTGGAATTGATACAGCTAATACCAAAACACTTTAATAATGAACATACGACATACTTCACTTTACCCTTTCCTTTCTTTTACCCCATTTCTGCACACAAATGAATACCTGTTGTAGACAATGCAGTATGTCCACAACATATTTATGCGAATACTTAATTAACAACATTATATAAAGTATATTTAAATGGATTATTATGAACCCCTTTAATTCCAAGTAGTACTTCGTGATTGTGAAAAGCAAAGTGCTCCTCAAAGAAGAATTAAACAACGAAAGTCCAAGATCGAAAACTGCGGAACTCTTCAATTTTGAGATTTAACTCATGAACTCTGTCATCAATCTGAATAACTGCATTTCTTCACTAGCTTTTGCAAGCTCGGGCTCTCTTTCGGCAGCTACAAGATCATGTCAACAGCCTGGCCGAAGACAAAGTGACGAATTACAACGAGCGTTTCTCGCCTTCTCGGCATGCCTATGTTCCCAAAGGACATTTAACGACGAGACATTAACAGGCGTCAAATAAATTACTTACAACTGTTGCCACCTTCGTGAAATTTGCAAGTCAAAACACCGTAGATCTGAATATTTCTGTTCCTAATGAGAGACTTCACAGAATGAAAAGGCGCCAGTACATTTTCACCCAGCGCGCATTACTCTCAAGAGGTCTATGCAAGTTATGTCACAGTAAATCATTTTCACTTGTTGCTCTGAAACGATCCTTCAGTCGTAGACCATGATCGATGCGTCTATTATACGTACTATTCACAGTAAACACGACATCCATCTCATTCAAATAAAAATGTACGTTTCACGAAGCATTTCTCTTGACTTTTAACTTTCGAAACACGCTTGGAACTATGAACTTTTCTTCCTTTGGACGATCTCTTAACAGAGCAAATGTTCAGTTCTACAAAAGCAAGGCTTTCAATGAGGTGCGATCATAAATTCACATGAGAATAATTTTGGAAGTATTCTAAAATACAGAGGTTTTAAAAAAAACGTCTTGGCGATTTTTGTTTTTATAGATTAACGTATCAGTTGTTTTTGATTATCTATACAGGTTGCAGCATGTAACCGCGTACACACTATGAACAAAATCTGAGCTTGACAGTGATGGAAAATTTGAATAATCCTTGGAATTTCTTACCGGCACTTCGCTTTCTGAAATGTTGTCGGTATGTGATTAGGGGCCTCGTCACATCCGCCAGTGACTCACATCCTCCACTTCCAACGGGATGGAACTGCGCTCTGTCAAGAACCCCTACCCCTCTCCTCTTTGCACAGAAGATTAGCAATTCTAATAAGTCCGTTGATGCTAATTCTGCTTATTCACACGGCTTACAGGAAAGTTCGTACCCAATTACGAATGTGCGGATGCGGAATAGTCCAAGGTCCATTCGTTACCACTTGCGATCCAAGAACCGTGAATTTCATTTCTATTAAGAGGTAGACTCCAAACTATGGCATTAAGAAGTAAATACAATAAAAACTGATAATTGCTATAGCCAATTACTTGTAAAATAATTTGAATTATTTTCAATTTCATGAAAACATTGAAAACATTCAATGGAAAAGCTAATCTTACTTTCCGATTCATAATTGATCCTTTTCTTTCTTTCTTTCTTTCTTTTTTGAAAATTCATACAACGAAAGTGTTCGAAATATATTAATTATTAGATTCAAATACTCGAAAACTAGTACAGCTACATCAAATGAAGCAACAAAATCCCTTTTTATTCTACTTTATATACCCTGCAAGTAATACATTGTTGTGGAAGAAAAGTGCTATGGGAACGCTAGTCATTCAGACTCAACTCCATTCATTACGATCAAACTACTGCTTTTCAAATTTTATAAATATTGAATTATTTTCCTTTGCTCTATGATAATCACATCCCACAGAAATGCTTAGATTTTAATCTTCGCCAAGATCCCTACTTTGCTCTCCCAGAAGTCAAACTTCAAGAGTTCCTGCCCCCTCGTTGTACATATTTAAGGTGGTAGGCGGGAAAGGAGCCAAAAAACCTAAGCCTCGCCATTAATAAAATATCGTATTATTATTATTATTATTATTATTATTATTATTATTATTATTATTATTTATCTCTCGAATTCTCGCAGAGTTCATCGGTCTCACTCAACAATAAACAATTTAAATGCGGATCAATTTATATTCCTAATACACAATCTTAAATGCCATTCACTTAAACAAGAAGACAGTAAGTTTGAACTTCCTCAATTGTAGTACTAATTTCGATAGAGATACCGGTGATTTGTAATCGATAACAATTACAGATTTATCTGTATCGAGTTAAAATAAAAACGTCGATACTTAAAAGTAGCGCAACACCTTCACTTTCCAGAAAATGTTAAGTTCTTAACATAGGTCACATGTTAGTTTCGAGATTAGTTAAGATTGATTAAAGAGCGACAACTTCTTCCCTTTTCCGAACCTCTCTTTTTGGAGCCAAAGCCAAACATGTCCAATGTCGCGCGAGATGTAATAGCGCTAAACAAATAGCTCTCCAGAGTCAAGCAGGAAGTCAGTCGGGAAGAAGCACAGCGAAAACCAGACAGATTAAGTCTGTATTAAATGCATTTAAATAAAAATAAACAACAGTATATTAAATATTACACTGCCGGCCAAAATACCGCTCTCTACAATAGAAGGTAATTTTAAGTTAGGAATAAGTTATTTCATTTACGCCCCCTTTCTGCCGCACTAATGAAAGGTGGTTAATGTATGCTACGACGAAAGAGCAATCAATGATCGCCTCCCCAGGGCAACTGGCAGGAGTATTGACGCAAGCATGAACACACGCGTACACTCAAACACAAATACGGATACACCCAGGCCAAGCAAGCACATGCACAAGCACACGGACGTACTAACACAAATACGCACACGGGCCAAGCGAACTCACGCGCCCACACGTACACTCAAACACAAACACGCACACACCCACACCAGGCGAACAACATCGCACGTATACACATACACGTCCACCTCACTCGGCCACATTCACACCCACGCACTCCCACCCAAGCAGCACCCGCCCACACAAAAGCGGAAGAGGCGTGGGCGTGGCGCAAAGCGGCGCGAGCGAGATCGGAGGTCCGGTCGAGCGGTCGGCGGGTCGGGCGCGAGCGCGCGCGCGGGTCAGTAGAAAGCAAATGCCGTTACGCAAGCTTCGACGGCGCGAGGGTGGCGGCGCCCGTCGGGCTGTCAATCAGCGGACAATATCCCGGCGGCGGCGGCGGCGGCGGCGGCGGCGGCGGGCGCCACGGCGCTTCCGCCCGCGCAAAAAGCGCCCCGCGTCGGCACCTGCCTGCTCTGACCGCCGCCACTGGCCACGCCGGCCGCGCTATGACGGGGCCGCGCGCCCGAGCAAAAAGGAAGCCCATGCCTTATGCAGACAACCTCCGACACGACTAATGAGGTAGGCGACTTCAAAAGAAGGAAACCGTAACACTTCCACTCTCTCCGGGAGGCGAGAAGGCACGTGAACGTGTATCTCAACGATCGGGATTGGAGGGTCCACGAACCGTTCCGAGTAGTGTTTATGTGTCAACGGAGTTTCAATGATGGGCCATTAGAGCGATGAATTCTGAACTCTCTCATGTTCATTCATACGCTCACATTTACAGTAACGCCAAGAGTTGCTCATGTTAGTTTATTTGCGTTGCCGCCTATGCTTCTCAGTCAGCAAAAGAACTGGACACCGTAATTGCTCCAAAATGGACCAAGCAGAATATTAGGACCCTCTCACAACATATTTTTCTTCACTGGATGTAAAGACCGCACACATACATCCTTGTAGGACATAATACTCAGAAATTGCATTACAGTATAATAAACACAATTGCTCATCTCCTTTCACGTACAATATTAAGCATGAATTACCAATGCTTTACCGTAATTCAAATATTAAAATCAACCGTCTTTCGAAAATTAAAAAAAATTACATATTTACTCAATAATAATACTAATAATAATAATAATAATAATAATAATAATAATAATAATAAGAAGAAGAAGAAGAAGAAGAAGAAGAATACGCCAGCCCAGCCACTATCCACAGGAGCTAACAAGACAGAACACACCCATCTGAAGGGAAAAAAGGAAAACCATCCGTGAGCACACAGCGCTCCGCCCCAATACGTACGGATCGCCACACGTACCCCACCTCCTTGGGCGCGCCAGCTTATTAGGAAGGTCCCGGATTCGCATTCCGAGCCGTCGCGCCGCGGCGACCGACGCGACGCGCGCCCGCGTTTCCCATCGCCGGCGCCCCGCAGTGGGCCCCAACCACTCTCAGGCGGCTTTCAAACTCGTACTTCAGGCAAGAAAACATGAAAATGGCGTTACGGGTATAAACAAAAAAAACTTTAATATTTACTTGCTTTTCGGAAAGTCAGTCGAAGAAAAATGTCCCATCATCTATTTAATAAGTGTTTTCTCCTAAACGTAGTTTCATAAAGAATTGCGGTGCTTCTTATAAGGGTGTGTACACACACACACACACACACACAAGACCGTCTTTCTCTTTAACATAAATGATTGAAGAGGCAAAACTGCGCTTATTTAGAACTGATAGTATCTTACGAACAAATAACGCATGTAGGTGGTGAGATTAAAAAATGCTAGAATATTTGTCAACTTAAATTGAGGAGTGAAAGGTCCTCCAATGCTTCCGATCTCCCGAACGAAACAGATCCTTTATTTTCCGGAGTTCAGCTCGAAGGCAACAATCCAATCCTTTCCCTATCTAGCAGAGAAAAAAGAGATCAGTTGGGCGACGAAACAGGAGATTTGAATTCAGCTCATAGGCTTCTTTAGACTTTAGGATCTTTTACATGCAGTAAACCTACAACATGGGACAGCTACCTTTATTCCCCCTTCGACTGAAGACATACAAAGGATATTTTCACCGTTAAAAATCCAGGGCTTCTTTCAGGTTTGAATCAGCGAAGTTGGGTATAACAATACGCTCCGCTCATCGATACCCCACCGAAGCCACATTCTTTCGAAATACAGTAGAGAAGCGATAATCCGAGGTAACTGGCGCTGCTGGTACCTCGAATTACACGAAAAAAGGATACATATAAGAATTTTTAACTACATGTATAACGACGTCAAGCTTAATATGAAGAAACTATTAAAATTACAGATACAAACATAAGCGCGAATCGGTCTCAACAATGTAGCAGACACACTGACACTGGCACCAACTTCCGCACACGTGAACTTCAACCCAGTGTTGCCAATCCGCCAAGAGCCAGCTCTTGATTATAGCAGGTTGTATGCTTGTGTGGTGAGTTGGCGCACTTCTGGCTTTTGTTTTCATCTCGGATTGCACGCAATCTTGGATTAGCGAGGTTCGGGTTACCGCGACTCTACTGTACACCCACGGCACAAGCTATTCGATCATCGCTTTATTCCATTCTCATTCTCGTTCCGCCAACCCAGCGGCGCATTCCGGCCCAGTGCGCGTAGCCGCGAGCGGGCGAGTGTCCGCCGGCGGCGACGGCGGCCGCGCGCGACCGCAAATGCTCGGGCGGAAGCCTGCGCCCGCGGCCGCCCCTTGTTTGATGGGGGGTCCGCCGCGTAACTCGCGACGCG
This sequence comes from Teleogryllus oceanicus, assembly GCA_964035755.1. Taxonomy (NCBI): domain Eukaryota; kingdom Metazoa; phylum Arthropoda; class Insecta; order Orthoptera; family Gryllidae; genus Teleogryllus; species Teleogryllus oceanicus. The sequence goes on from CAXIVR010000007.1 coordinate 124,116,604, forward strand.
ACGAGACGCCACGCATAGAAAGTCGACGCTCCCTTCCCGCTGCCACACCTACTACGATCTGCGGCCGCCGACCGGAAATTACTTGGAGGGTGCCGCGGACGCGCCGAAATGGGTTGGGTGATAGGGGACGGGGAAACCCGTCCCGCGCGGGGTGGGACGGCCCATTCATCCTGCAGTCGTGCGGTGTGCCGTCAATGCAACGGTACTTCTGCTGATCATTGCGTGACACAGCATTCGGCTACCTTACATACCAGCGATTGGTGCATACTATATCATTAGGTGGCAGAAGTACCTTCAAGTCCCATTTTCATGAGCAGATCAAACTTTTTTCTGTAAGGCACAGTATGATTACATTCGATATTTTCGATGTCCCACTGTGTTTGAGGTACAGTTTTCGGCCACTTAGAAAATAAGTTTAGCGATTTATCAGACATGGTATTCTCTAAATTAACAATCTATGAAATGTTGAACAACATTATTGCCATTAACTAAAATGTTCGTTTATAGAGTGGATGCATACACATTAAACACATAGAAAGGGAAATCTTTATTTAAGTATCGTCAGAAAACATTTCTAACTTTTGATTATTATAATACTTCATTACATGATCATTATCTTTAAGATGTTCACGAGTAAATTTAATCTCCATAGTAAAATTCTCAACCATTGCGAACCAGAAGGGGTTTATTTGACCCATCGCTTACTGATTTGTGATCTTGACATGACGTGTGGGGGACTGTGCCAAAGGCAAAAGTATACTTTGAACCGCACGTTTCGGCACGTGACAATCTTCCCATGATGTTCAGTATCACGAACGTCCTTGCTCTCTCTGTGTAACACTTCCCACCGCTGCGTTCGCAACGCGAGAGCAAAGTGTGGGGACACGCAGCTCTTTCTCCACCAGCTTTGTACGAGTCCGCAAAAACGTACGCACTCTCACCATTTGCCATAAGCATGCCAAAACACATCGTTACATTTAAAATTCACCAGATAGTTCGTCCAAATTCGAGTTTATGAAACAAAAGTTGTTCTACAGTTGTTGGTTTTTCTCGAAAAATTATTACAAGGAAACATATCTTGATATATCAATTGTAGACCAAGATCCATGAATAAAAGATGCACAAAGTTAAATGTAATGTTAAAAAAAAACAGGCGTGATTGTATAATCTTTAAAAAAGAACGACAAGTCGATAAAAATGTCGGTCTGTATTTAGCTACTCGCATCTAAAAAGCAAGTAATTGGATAGCATTTGATGCAAATGACAGACTGGCCACGCAATTGAATAGGAATGCAAGGTGCGCATATATCTCCTCGCATTCTTCCTCTTGAAAGTCATTCATGTTTTTAGCAAATCAAGATTCCCCCTTTCTGTGTCAGAATTTTCCTTCAACACTGCGCAGGCATGCTCTCAGATTTTAAGACAATGTTGATTGTATTACATCTTAAATTAATAATTCAGTCGTTATGATTACCACTTGATCTTATCACAAGTACGAAATACAGAATACTACGCAAAGAATCGGAGGTCGTCACCTATGAGCAACATCCAGCTCCTGATAAGAAAATCAAACATCAACGAACATGGACAAATCCCAAAAGCCAACGGAAAATGCAGCAAATGGCTCTCAATGCTAAACCGTAATGAACCACGGACAGTCATCCGGTGTCACCTGACCGTCTCACGTCACTTCTGGTACAATGTCGTCAAACAGGTATCCTCTAACGAGAAGCAATTCCCCTCTCAACGGTACGACCGCATGCCCCGATAGTTCACTAGCTCTATTACCATTATAATGCGTGAGGCGGACGCCTGCTGTATCTCCGTCTGCACTACAGGAAGAAACGGGACTTACATCCCCGAATTAAGTTCCTGGTAACGAGCGAAAGTCCACACAGACGACACCGTTACTTTCTTCCTACTCTCGCAACGAAAATCCCACACGAATCTCATATCGTGTTGAATTATCAATACACAGAGATCGAGTGGGGAGAAAAAATTAATACGCTCACACTACAAGAAACCGCAACAAAAAAGTGGAACGGCGGTGAAGGTGTATGTATAACGTGTCCAATGAGATAATGCCGGTCGATCGTGGAGGGAGGGCGGGACGGTGGCGGTTGGGGAGTCGATGGAGCGGCGCGGCGTGAAGTGGGCGAAGGCGTCAACAGCGGCGGAGGTGGCGGTTACAGAAGAGACCGCAGGGAGTAATTAGAGTTCCTTATCCGTGAAAGTCGCGCGATGGCGCGTACGCCAATATGACATCACGAAATTATCCGACGGCCACAGCGGCGCCAGAGAGAGGTGGCGGGGGCGGCGGCGGCGGGTGCAAGTCGTCCTAAAAGCGAAAGCATGTGGAATCGCGGGTTGGCGGTGGCGCGCACCCGCTTTCAAATAAAACCGCGACCATCTGGTGCGGGTCGCGGCGCCGACGCTCTGTACAGGGCGGGCGGGCGGGCGGCCACAGACCGCGAAGCGGGTGCGCCACGCGGAAGTTAGATCCGCCCCGCCCAGAACGCCCTCCCGGACACGGCGCCTCGTGCAAGGCGGATAATTGTTTGTATCCGCCAGGAGCTGCAAGTGCTTTCAGATGCTCGATATTTGCGGCGTTCTGGAGAAAATAATGGTGGTCGACTTTGCACTTTCGTAGGAAAATGCAATGTCACGGACACGAAACGAGGTGAGCATTCCGTAACTTACGAGACAATTATCATTTTCATGTTTTGTGTGCTTTTGAAACCATTTGCTTTTTGTCGGAGTTTCTCTCCAGTTCATTAGAGCCAATTTTCTCGATTTCACCCTAAAGTTCAGATACTACTATTTACACGCGTCCGTCTCATTTAACATCTTATAACCCAGAATGAAACTGATTACTAATGGATCAAGAACATTTAGTGGGGAAACTGCTTTAATCTCTGTACCTTAGAAACCGTTGGGATTGCATAATTGCCAATTCTGAAGATATCTGCGACGAGTATTAAGTGCTTCATGAACCTTACGGGTAAAGAGTTTTAATGTCTGAAAGGAGTATTTGTAGACGTCTTTTAAGGGAGCATTTGGAGAGCAACGTATAGTGTAGCGCTAATGTAGAGTAATAACTTTATTTACACTCGTTTTATTGACAGCTTTCCGCCAAATACGCAACGGAAAACTGAATTAACTTAGCACAACTATCCACTCGAAACACCCTCAACATTCAGGCGCAAACGCATTCCGTTTCGCCAATTCTCATCGCCACCGACAACGCGTCCCCTCCCGGTGGGGTCTCCCGAAGGAGCCGGCCGCGTCGCGCGTCGCGGGAAGGCCGGCGGGAGCGGGGCGCAGCGCTCACGTAACGGCCGGTGTCGATGCCCCGCGCAAGATTTACGCGGGCGGGCGGCGAGAATGAGGAGCCCCGGCGTCGGGACGAGTTTCCCCCGGGCCGCGCCGCCGCGTGCCGGCCGCGCCGCGCACCGCCGCCCAAATCGGCCGCCGCCCCGGCTAATTAAACGCGTGTCGCCCTCCAGCACCGGTTGCGTGATGGTCGCAGCAGCTGCAGTCGAGCGAGGCGAACCGCGAAGATGAGCATCTGGGAGAGGATTAAAAACGTCGATCCCAAACGGACTGGTAGAATATTCGAACGGTCGAATTATGCTGCGTGGGATGAATTACGACGGGGTAGGGTGGAAGATCCGATCCAAATGTTGCACACATTCACTGCGATAATCGTTCTACATTATAAATCTCCCTGAAGGCGTAGATGTTTAATTACCAATACTTCAACGAGGAAGGTTAACGCATAGCACCACGTATATCACGATATCTTAATCAAATTTAATTAATGAGTGACTGGAAAAGTCAAACGAGTTCTCAAAAAATTACAACATATGAGTACCATAAAAAAGTTGGCACTGAAAGTAGGAAGAAAGGTTGGAAAATGCGATAAAGAAGAAACTAAAAGATCGACGACCGGTGAATGCAAATCATACATCTAAAGAACGATGTGCGCTGTGCGATGTCTCTGGATGATGTTCTTGGGTGCGAAGTCCCTTAGACAAGTAATACGGCCTAGAAAGAATATACTGATTTGCGTGGAAGAAAATTGATCTTTCACAGGTAAATTTTTAAAAAACAGAAAAACACCCACCGATGTATTAACTCTCAGTGCCTTGAGAATTAAATGTCCATCGATTCCCTCCCTTGAACAGAACAAAATCGTGATTTACAATAAATAAATTAATTAATTAAAGTAGCAATTTGAAGGAAGAACCGGCTTCAGAAACAGAACAAAGTAAACCAAACCATGAGCGATCGTTGCCAGTGCCAGCGAACAAAGGCCGCCGACTCGCACACCAACAAGCGAGCGCGGAGCAGCGACCAGGGACCGCCCGGCGGAGGCGGTGGCGTAACAAAAGGGAGTGGTGGACCGACTGATTTGCGACGCGGCGCCTCCGGTCGACAGGTGTTCGGGGAAAGGCAGAAAATTAGAGCTATTCGGCGATTGCTTGTACCTCGAGAGGAACTGTATGAGGAGAGCAAGCACGCCACCAAGAGAGAGACAGCGCGATTATCTTCTAATGGCGGGAAAGTTACAACACATTTTTTTGCACTCGATTGTCTCTCAAATTACCCTGACCATGTTCGATGATGGATAGAAGCGATTTCTAAACGAAATGTTGTGCGAAACAAGCACGAAATTTCGAAAATATAATAGACGAGAAAATAAATTAATGAAATATGATTTTTATATGATATGATATACTATATGATATGATTATTTGATATGAAATTTAATAAAATAAGAATAAGAATAATATCCCTTAATCACCAACTCACAAAGGGCATGTCTCTTCTACTTTTTATCAAGTAGTTTAATACATTATTAATTTCATGTTTTTTTTCACTAATTTTTATTGCACAATCACAAAGGGGAAATAGAATAATTAACTGAAAGCACAAGACGTAAGACAATTGCTAGCCTACCCGAAGGTAAGTACATGTACAGGACAGTATGTGATCTGACAGCAAAAGTGCATATAATAAAAGTGAACATTCCTCTCCTTCACAAAAGAAAGGCGATTGCATGCTTTGTGGTTTTCCCCAATGCAGGGTGTGGTCAGCTGGAGTAGCACAGAGCAGCAACGAGCTACAAATGTCACGAGGCTATTGAAAAACATTTACGATGCTAGTCGATTCCAGCTTCGTTTACGATTTCGAGCTACTTCTTACTGGAAAGACACAACTCGGTATTAAGCGTCGTTCCTGCACGTCGCTTTTCGAAGTAATTCCGCCGCTGAGACACGAACATAAAAATCTTCCTTGTGGCGCAACGCTACGTCGAAATACCGCACGATTTTCATCACCGAGAATTATCGCTGTTGGGATATTTAAAAGAACAGTTTTAATGGCCAAGTAACAAATTGGTTTGTAGTGCTTCGATGTTATTCGTCTTTCTCAAACGAGCGATAAAGGAGGTGCTTTATCGCTCTTGGTACCGATAGATTCGGGTTTGCAAATGAAATTCCATTCCAAAGCAAATGTTTCTCTCGAAACATCACGAATATTGATCCCAAAGAAAAAAAATTATCAGCACAGGTATATACATATAAGAGTGTTGTTTACTTGGTAATTCTAACACACTCACGATTTCGTTAAATTTTAAATATCCGAAAATTATGTTGGAGCAATGCCTATGAAAAATAACGTCTCGTTTGCGAGAGATGTGCCGTGGGAACAATCCCTACGATTATATTATTATCTTTGGTGGTATCAATTTATCTTCAGGGTAACCATTAGTGTATTATTTTATGTACACTTGTTCAATTAAAAAACTGCCGGGTCCTAGCGACAATTTCTAATAAAATGGCTTGTTCTTCCTCTTTCCATGAAGGACGGCTGCGGGGTTCAGCCTTATGACATTATCCTGATTATCCTCACAGAAACGATACGATTCATTAAAATATGAGGTGATTTCATATTTTTGCACATCGTACCTACGATGCACCGAGGCCAGCACAGTTTTGAGCACTAACAAACACTTCCATCCACTCTGTAAAACTCTCGCCGTAACTGCGTAACTAGAAACGTACTTGTCTCTGTAATTGCCACAGTCCCGACACACAAAAGTCCAGTAAACTTTTCCTTCTTACTTCATTAAGGCAGAACGCAGACTAAAATCTACCATCTCGAACAGAGCTGCTCGCGTTTCGCAAACAATCCGCAACCTCATTCGCACTTATCAACGCACGGGGAGGAAAACCGGGTGGCGGGTGGACGGGCGGGCGGGCGCGCGGCACTCCGCGCGTGAACGCGAAGGAAAGCGAAATGTCGTGTCATCGTGAAATTACCCCAGATTCCGCGCGGGCAAGAATTCCCGCGGCCGACGCAGCACGAACACGAACGCTGCTGCAGAGTGAGCAAGGGCCCGGCAAGGAGCGGGTCGCAAGCGAACGACCAAGAGTTGGCTAGGAGCGAGCGGATAGTTCATGGATTATTTCGAGTGTCCGGGCGCGTCAACTGCTAAGATCGTTAGTCCCATACGTGTAGTGCATGTTTTTCATCTTTTGAAACGGCAGTGTTCTTTCCCCACAGCATGGTGATATCAGGAGCTCCCGGTCAGAGGCACTGCGGTGACATCACTTGGATGCTCTTAGCCTCCTCAGCCACACGGATAGTTTGTGACGTGAAGAGGGTAGCGGCAGCAATAACCTGTGGCATCTAGTCGGGGGCTAATGGACAATAGACGGCTAGTGTGCGATCGGTGTTTTGAAACGGGGAGGTAGTTGATGCCGAGCGGGGAATGGGCAGAGGCTCTGAATAGGACGATGGTGGTTGGTAAACGGCGACGTGTAGCGAGGAGACAGAGATGACGGATGGGTAGTCTACCGATAGCAAACGGAAAACCAGCAGGTGGTAATTGGGAAGGCCGTCGGTGGTGAATGTACATCAGTGGGCGAGAAAAAGGAAATCGGCGAGTGGTAGAAGAAAATTCGCCGGGAGGTGAACGCCAATGTGTTGGCTTGAATGGGATATCGGTAGCCGGTGAACGGACAGTTCGTCGGCTCCAAGCCGGGAGGCGGTGGCGGGGAGGGATGCAGCGGCGGCGAGCGGACACTGGTCGGCTGCGCAACGGCGACACTCCTAAGGGGCCTCGCGGGATCGGCCGGATCGAGAGATAAAAGCGACCGGGCCGGAGATTTACGGCGATTTTACGGGGCACCTGCGCCACGCCGGCGGAGGCGGGGCCCGGGTGCGCGGCGGGAGAGAGAGGTGGTGCGCTCACTGGCCCGCGCGTGTCGCAAGCAGCCCCCGACGCCCGGCACCGCGCCACGTTACGCACTGGGCGTTTACGTGAGGTGTTCGGGGTCAAACGCGGCATATCAGATAACGCCAGCTGGGGAAACGGACGGCTGAACGACGACGGCGAATTTCCGGCTGAACAACGCGAATTCTGCGCACACAATGAAATTTTCTTGATGGTATCGAACTTTTTAAATCTAAAATACTGTCAAGTTACACGTACAGTGTTCCTAGCTTTCACACTGTAATACTTATTAGTTTTCACTTGTATAAAAGCGTGCATAATCGAACCGCAAGAGAGTTGAGAGTTGTTAACGTGGATAATGAGAGTGCTTAAAGAGATCTGTTAAAGTGGCAACATAAAGACATAGTATTAGCTATAGCAATACCTACATTTTTACTGGGCAATAGCATGTGTTGAAAATTTACGATTACATTCTTCCACGTTACCCACACTAAACCCCAACATTTACAAACGTCTGAAATATGATAAATTTCTCCCTTTTATTCACATATAATTTAACCTTTCTCCTGGGCTTCGCAATAATCGGAAATTCCCAAAAGACATCCCTAACCTTTACCCGACGAAGACGGGAAATCCAACAGAGAGTGCTCCTTCACTCCGCGTGCCCACAGAAAGCGCGCGGTTTCCGCCATCACATCGCCGTAACATCAAACAAACATTTCCTCGGCGGCTAAGGCACTCGCGCGGCCGCACAGCGCGCCTCCCCGTCCCACCCGCGCACCTGCCACGCGGAGAAAACGGAGGACGCGACGACAGCGACGCGGGCGCGCGGAAGGAAGGCGAAGCACAAGGCGCAAGGTTATGGCCGAGCACGCCCCCCCGCGCGCGCTAGCCCGGCCGTCGCCGCCGAGGGAAAGCGGGCCGGCCCCCCCTGCCGCCCTCGCGATTGTGCGCGTGGCCTTTGACGACGCCCATTCAGGGACGCCGGAGAGGAGAGAGAGCATTACTCCAATTTGCTCCTCAGGTGTCATTGCCCTCCGCCCCGTGCTTTACGCCGGCGCCACGGGGAGGAAGCAAAGGAAGAGAAACACTTCAGTAATAGGAACGTTTTTTTTTCTTTAGAGGGGGCTCAGACGAAGAATTGTATATATTATCAATAAGGTTAATGTTATCAACAAGCGGCGTCACAACATACCGAGGTACCGTCACCCGGACGCAGCTTCTCCCGAACAGCCAGTTCTATTGACTCCGGCCGCGGAAGGCTTTCGCTTTCATTTGGCTATTACTATTCTGTGCCAATTACAAGGTTACACAGTCAATTGACGACGCCCATTCAGGGCCGCACGAGAGAAGACATTACTCCAATTTGTTCCTCAGGTGTCATTACCCTCCGCGTAGTGCTTTACGGTGGCGGCGCCAGGCGGAGAAGGAAAGGAAGAGGAATTGATAATTCTGTCGTAACTGGATACTTGTCATTAACACCCAGCCCTTTGTTATTACCACTGTCTTTACTGCAGTGCCCATACGAGTATTTGCTATTATCCAGTTGAATCCCACCATCAATATCATTTTCACGCTTAAATGAATGCAAAACTAAAACTGGTATACAAGTGGTATTTCAGGAACATTATCAGTAATTTTTTTTTTTTACTCAGAGAATGCATTATATTACTTATCAATCTAATTATTGTGACATCCAATGGAGACGCCGCAGCATACGGAGGCGCAGTCACCCGGATGTGGCTTCTCTCGGTGTCTTTTCACTCCGGCAGCAGATTTCGCTTTCCTTCGGCTATTACTACTCTGTATCAATTACAATGTTGCTCAGTAACAATGACGATGCCCATTCAGGCACAGAGGAGAGGAGAAAGCATTTCCCCAATTTGCTCCTCAGGTGTCATTGCCCACCGCACAGTGCTTTACACTGGCGCCAGGAGGAGAAGCAAAGGAAGAGGAACATGCTGTCAGTAATTGGGACAATTTTTGGGCTCAGTCGAGGCATTACAATCACTTATCAATTTTAGCATTGCGTCATCAACTGGATATTAATAGACTATGCGCCGTGCGGAAGACTCTGCAGCTTTCTGAGGCTCAGTTGCTTGGACCCGGCACCAATGTTGGGTGTTCGGTGTTTTAAAAAAGATTGTCACCGTCGTTTTAATAAATATAGTATTATCCACATTTAAATAATTTAACATCACGCTCATTTCGGGGTGGGCTGACCAACGTCCCAGATTTCTACTTAGATGTCATTGCCTTCCACTCAATGCTTTATACTAGTTCGATGAGGTCTAGCAAGGAAGAGACAATTATCAGGCAACAAAGGTTTTCTGAACTGAGATGCGAGATAGATTAGATAGGTTATTAATCTCAGTACTAAATGCAATGTTATGCTTGTATAAGAAATGTGGTAGTCATTGGCAAGCAACTGACAACCTTCATTCAGAGTTGGATACAAGAGGCGAGAGACTTTCCTTTGCTCGTCATGAGTCACTGCCTCCCGCACAGTGCTTTACACCAGTACCACGATGGCAAGAAAATGATAATATTCAACTAGTAAATGGAGCGTTTGGTGCACTTAAATATAAATAAGATACCAGATTACGTATTAATCTTGAGTACCAAGTGTAATATTGCGTTCATTAATAAACAGGGCTATAAACGAAGTGTTGAAAAATATTTTAATCCACAATGAAAATAAGGGTATTTGTACAACTGTCGAAAGGTCGTTGTTATCCACTCCCAGATGGACAAGAAAAAAGATACTAACGTAATTTCAATTTCGTTTGTCCCTTCCACACAGCGGTTTACTCCCTTATACTACGAGGTTAGAAAAAGAAAGGATTGGATTGGTTTACAGTTTTAAAGGCTCATGTAGGTCGCCAGATTGTAAGAGATTTTGTTCCATGTCCATACGACATCGGACATCTTTCGTCAACCACAACTGTGTCCATTAGAAATCAGACGACTCAACTCTGAATGCTGTGAGAACAAAAATAATTTCATTAATTAACCTCCACGTTTTCCCAAGTAACTACCTTTATTCCTCTCCTCGTTCATTTCAATTTTATTTTAACATTTTCTTTCAAATCCCAATTGATGAATACTGCAATTCGTAATCGAAATCAACCATTAAAATAAAATCATCTGTATTTTCCACTATCAGTTGCAACGTTTCAGCAGAGGTTTTAGTTTGAGGCAATAATGCTGAAGCAACATACATCTTTCAGATAGAGAGTTCTTTTCATAAAATGCTCTATCTCCATTTTTCTTCATAATTGCCACTATTTTCATATTCCACGCTTCGTGCGCCAAATCGTAAGAGGCAATTAATATGAAAACTTGCTAAAAGAGCAGCGCAAGAAAAAAAAACATTGAGAGCGTAGATTACGCTGGTTGATATGAATATGCAACACGTACACCAAAGGCGCATTAATACCTGTTACGATCAATGGAGCGTATGCCACTCAGCCAACCTCAAGCATATTTAGGTCGTAAATGTTGAGAAGATGATACGTCCCATTCAGACAAAACACTTAGCGAAGGCTCTACACGCAAAAGGAGGTGAAACACACACGAGTGTCACTTTCGCAATGGTCAGCTGAGGCGCGGAGAGGCTCGTCCTTCGACTCTGACGAGAGCAGGCAGAGAAAGGGCTGCCAACGCGGAGCGGTGGATGCCACACGCGCTCTGGAGCACCAAGGGCGGAAAAGGGCTCATGGATCTTCAGCCTCTCCTCCCACCCCGCGAAGCCATCGGAACGTTCCCAAATGCGTTTTTTTCCTAATTTTATACACGATCGAATGTCATGCATACTTCAACATACTACATTTTAAGAAACCGTCGATTAACAACTGAAAATAAATTTTAAATTTAGAGTAAATGAAAAATGCTTCATAAGAAAACATCGAGCCCACGGAACACTACATCTGTATCCTCCTTCCAGTCGTACAGAAAAAATGTTGATTGGGCCACTGCACTTGCGCAACGAAAAGCTTTACGGTTCGGTGAATAAATTAAAAGCTTCAAACAATATGAATATATGGTGTACTTAGTATAAAATATTATGTATAGCGAGTTTCTAATACGTTTTCTTTTTTCTTTTGTTCCAGGTATGTTGCTAAAAGCACCCCAGACGTCGTGTCAATAAACGGCATTGATGTCACCGAGAGGTAAATGAAGAGACATACAAAAGCATTTTACTCGGGTTACTATAAAGTAATAAAAATTAAACCACTGCAGTCAAATTTCTGGTCATATCAACGTACAAGTCAAATTCACCAAGCATTAGAACAAAGAAAAGAGAACTATTAACTCACTCCAATTAACAAAAATATACACGAATTTGAGACACCGTTTTTTTGATCGATAATCATGTTTAACACAATGGCAATTATAATATATAGTACAAATAATATAATCACTAATTTGCAAACATTCCTCTTTGATTCTGGGAAGAGGAGACGTCTAATACTTTGTTTATAAAACTGAGAGACGAACGACACTTTCTATTCTGTACTAAGGATTCTATATTGCATTAAGAGTTCGAATTCTTGTGTGATCCTTTTGCGTCAGAAATCCAAAACATTACGAGATAAAGTGTATGTGATCACACATATATCTAGGTTTCTTAAAATAAATAAATCGCAAACAAGCAGAGCGAAACATCTAGGCAGAGCATAAAAAATAACTGACCCGAGCGTTACACCGCACGCATGACACACATTCGAGTCTCCACAACGGCGACTTCATTCAGGGCGAAAAGCCATTTGGCAACACCGGCGGCGGTGCAACGTCCGCTTCTCATCTTCGCCTGAGGCGGAGGCACGGGAGGAGAAGTTCGCCCACGCGAGCTTCCAGTTGCACAGGCGGGGAGGGGGGAGGGGGGAGGTGCGAGTGCGGGTGGATTCTGCATTACATTACGCGGCGGCGCAAGTTGGCGGCGAAGGCTGCGGAGATTATGGCGCAGCCTCGAGGAATGGCAGAGGACAGAGAGAAGAATCATACTGTACGAATGGTTCAATTGTAAAAGATGATAACCTTCAAAATTGTCGGTTTAGTGATACTGCTTCTGCCATCTGCGGTCAATGCAATGTGTTTCTCAAGTAGTTTATGTTGTAGTTCACACTCGGCCCATGGTTGTTGTGAATTTTGAGTAACCCACTTCAACTAAAAATATTTACTTTCATCCTGAACGCGCATAATTGATAGTTGCCATGTTTTACAACTGAACTCTTCATATACACAGCTTATGTTCTGACACAGACAAGGAGATTTTATACTCGTATATTTGCCGAACCTTTGTACATACGTGGGTTCTTAAAACTCAGGGGCAACTGTCACGTGTATAAATGCAAATAACTTCGTTATACTTGTATGAAATTTCCCACTACATATTCATTAGGAAAATATGATCATTTTCGACCACTCTACAGGAGTTAGAAAATTATAAAATTTATTCTGAGACACCTGTGTGTGTATCACATGATTCGTAGCAACCGTTTCAACTAATAGGCAAACTGTATAGCATTCGGAAATAAAACAATCAACTAATTTCTTCAGTTTTTTAATTCACTTTTTCTAAGGTGTCCACTCGTTCTCAACGAAAGGTAATACAGGGCAAGCGTCACGGGAGTAATACCTAAATGCACACAACTTGCATTTCACACCTACAACGAAGATTATTATTAAAGGCTACATGTATTTTTACACATGCATTGCCTATTTTTATCATAAATTATCCTTATACTAGTGTGGGATATCACTATCTCGAAGCTGGACAGAAAAAGAAAATTATCGAGTAAGCAATGACCAAGAAAATTAGTGAACCCATAACCCACTAAACACTCGTGTGAGTGCGCTTAAAAAACGAGGTCTTTCCAAAGAGTATTATCTACAATGGCGAGGTAACAGGGAAAAAGACTGCTCTAAAACAGGGGTTTTCTACATAAACTCATCCACATAGACAAACCTCTTCAGAAACAGTCTTTTGCTATCCGATTTCAAGAATAATCGTGTTTATTTTAAATCGAACGCGCGCTTTTCAATATATTTCGGCTTCGTGCGCGACGGGGTCAGCGACGAAACCTGTTCTTCTCCGCCGACGCATCACGCATCGGCCAAAGTTTCCGAGCGACCCATTAACTCAAAACCCAGTTGCGGGGTAATTAAAATCGCGTAGTTACCGCATGGCATCGCCAGTGAATACGGACATGGCAACAAACGCCGGCGAAGGGGATGCCTGTAATACGAGGCCTGTTCCAAGCTAATTTTGGTGGGCACTTAAAATTTGTTACCTGACGGTCGTACGAAGTTCTGGGAAAGGCCTTCAGGACAAGAGGCTGAAGTTTGAATGGGACTGAAGCTACACCAATCTCCTCCGAAAGCTGCCTTCCCCTACGAATTTCTCTTTACTCAAATAATCTAAAAATATCGATAAGCACAGCTTTTCCTAACCAATTGAAGAAATGTTGAGCATTTGAATCCTGAGTGAAATCAGTCAATGAGTCAAATTAGACCATGTGCTGCATGTAACGCTACGTGTTATGGCCCTTCAGGGGAAAAAAAGCCACTCCAAGAGAATTAGCAGCGTTGCTACGCTGACAATTTCGGTACTTAACGTAATACTTGACCTTTTGTGGAAGTCTTAAAATGTAGAATCGTAAACTTTTACGGAATGCAATTCTCAGGGGTAAATTAAGTTACTTGAATGTCAAAGTTTACACTAGAAACGAGGCCGAAACAGATAATGAATTTAAAACAATTTACAACCTAGGTACATTACCTAGATGAATCCCATCTACTAGTGTTTTTTTGTTGTTGTTTTTTTAAGACAGTAAGTTATTTCACAACTTTCATCGCAAAGCTGTGATACGTTTTGAATTTAGAAGACCCAAATAGATTAACACGACACTAAAACCCCTTGCAAAAAATACCATTCTAACACGAGAAAAATACGTTTGGCAAGCACTTATGCTGCATCTTCATGATCCAGCGACTTCGTAAACAATTTCACTAGGCTATTAATGATTCTCCACTTATATCTATTTAAGGAAGCTTGATCGTGGTCAAGTCATCGGATCCTAAAGTAGGTTTTAATTACTATGGGTGAAAAGGGAAAGAAACGCGTTAGTCTTCCCAAAATTGTATAGAATCACACACACACACACACACACACACACACACACACACACACACTAAACTTTCAAAACTATATCCCCCAAAACATTTTTAACCCAAACAGACAATTACTGAACTTTTTTTAAATTAACTTTTACATACAATTGAATCAATGGTTTTGAACACAAGCGGAGAAATGTAGAAACACAACAAAATATGTCGCATTAACATAGGAATGGATTAAAAGAGATTATCTTTTGCAAAAATTTGCATTTTACATTCCAGTATACATGTTTTGTGAAATATTTCATCTTCAGTGCTCCCCAAGTAATGTAGAAAACACGGCTGTTAAACATGCATAGGGAGCACAGACTGACGCCTGAAAGGGTGCGTGTTTAACAGCTATGTTTTATACCACGCTACTTGGAGGAAGGGAAATGGACATGACGAAATGGAAATGAACATACCGCGAAGCATGTACTCTGCAATGTAAGATCTGAATTTAGAGTAAAATACATATTTTGTGGTTGAATAGTATTTCTATTTACCCATCCCCATGAACCTCCACAAGATTTGTGCGGTAAGGACCAAGATTAAATTAACAGACTTTTTACGCAATAGGAAAGGCTCTCTACAAGCCTTCGGTTAGAGAGGCCTTCCGAGAAGAGGCAATCCCAAGTTTTCCTCCTCCGACCTCCAAATCCCACACGCTCGCCGTCCCCGGACGCAACAAGATGACACGGTGTTATTTGTATATCGAGGCGTCATATTGCCTGGCGTTAACGAAGCATCGCCGTTCCAAATTACCTCTCATCAGAGGCGCGCGGAGAAGCAGACAAGCACGCGTACAGCGCCCGTGCGCTCCAATGCGAAAAGATACAGGACGTCCCGCGAAGATGCAATCGATAAAGGAAACTAAACGAGATATTCTACTGAAGATTGCAAATCTGATTCTACCCGAAAGCAGATTAGCTTGGCAAATGTGAAACGACACTCAAAGAGAATATATTGTAACAGGATCAAAATCACTAGATTCTTGACGATAATATATCCACCTCATTGTCAACGTAATCCTTGAAATAAAACACATTGAAAAATATTGGTGCTGTTGATCATCAATGAAATTCTGCAAACACTCCTCGAGCATTGGTGCTGAATCACTGAAATCATGCTCTTTAGTAGCATGCGAGGTCTAATGGCGTTAACAGGAACAAAGATACAAGAAAACACTGGCAACTAGGTAAATACCGCAGCTAAAAGATAATTCGGAAAGACATACGGATGGAGATACAATATATGTTTTAATGATTACGTCGAGGGTATTAGAATTACTTTCTTTACTCTGTGGGACGCCAGTAAACTACTGGATATACCAACGCCACCACGTCATCGATTCTAGAAGCTGGGAAAGATAATTGGGAACAACTGAGAATACTTTTTCAAATGATTATCTCCAGAATGTTAGAAGAACCTTTCCTACCTGGACAATCGGCAGCAAACTACTTGCTCTTGCAGTGCTAGGATGACATCAATACTCCAAGCAGGAATACGACAATTAGGAACACAGAATATGGGAGTACAAATCAAAATACTGGATGAATCCGTCCGGGGCACTAGAAGCATCTTCTTTACTCTGTCTGACCAACAAGCTACCGGCCGTGCCGCCGTTGCCACTGAGCTTACCTTGTGCCTCCCGCATAATAAACCGATGAGTTAATCCCTTCTCGTCCGATGGAAGGCTGCCGTCTGCAACAAGAACAAGATGCAACGCTTCAGCCCCGGCGCCTGACCGCCTGGTGGCCTTTCGCTTCGGCCGCGTGGTCGGCAGTCGAAAACGACCACGATGACCTTCTGCTTGCCGGGCGCATTGTGCGGCCAAATGGGAAGGTTGGGTGCGCAGAAACGCTATTGCGATGGATAGTGTCTACTGTGCAGCTACTCTGTGCAAACATCGGGCGCCAATTGCAGTAGAAGGTCGTTCACAAAAGATTTCCGCTGATTGTTTTTACAAATTCTCATTTCACACCCGACATCCAGCAGACTCCCAAATACCATCCTCGCATCAAATGCACGTACGCAACCATAGTAATACAGATTATTATTTTTGGAATATCTATTAATACAAAATATAGTGGACATTTTATATTTATTTATGCAATATTGAAAAATATCTAACAAATTAAAAATTGTGATATCATGGTCAGCACAACTCCCTCTCCCGTCACCGTACATTACGCAAGTATTCCGTCTTCAGCTACACTTTGAACGGACTATGTTGACACCATGTGGTTGTGGTATTTTTTAATTATCACACATCCACGCTGTGTTACCCTCATGCAATTTGATGATCATGTCGGCAATCATTCACACAAATCGTCGTCTCATCATCATCATCATCATCATCATCCCTCTCATGATTCCCTTGCACTTCTTTGTGCAATGGAAGGCAAAGGCACACCATCCCTGTGGAATCGTCCTCAGAAAGGGGAGGGGGCGTGAAGGCGTAAGCCTTGTCCATCGCCACGAAGAGCGCGACACCCACGAATCGAACTCTCGGGCGAGCCATGCCACAAGGGATCTCGTGACGGTGTGTAGTGGGGCATGTACCGACTCCACCCCGCGGTAAACTATTCCTATACCGTTTACCTACTTACCCAAAAAAGTATAGCCCGACTCCATCCCTTTATGTTTTTCTCCTTAGCATGAGGATTGACTGTTTCCCACGGTCTGTGTAGAACCACATTGATTTTATCCATTTGCCTGTTTTCAAGAAATATTTGCATGTCATTTTAGAGCACCGCCAAGGTTGAAAAACACCGCTTAAAAGTTTATTGAAACACATGAAATCACTGATCATGAGCATCTTCATCTTACCTCGCTGACTTAACATACACAATTCCGAAGGGTCTGTCATGTTCATCTGTGTCTGAGGTTTTCTTTGGACTGATGCGACATATATACGTATTACTCATGTATGCAAACGTAACGAAAATTTTCACTGCTGCCTAAACATCGGAGCCTGGCTATGCCTCCGCAGGTAACGTGAAAGGAGATGAGCTGCGAAGCGAGAGGGAGGGCACTGCAGTGGAAACCTGACAGTGAGATGCAGCCTGGCAACGACAAACAGCGCGGGATGCAGCCGGCGAAAAAGGTGGGGGAGGACGGCGAGGGACACTTTCGAGGGGCAGTCTGGCAAGGGCTCACTAACGCGAGATGCAGTCGGGCGATCCCGTGTGGCGAGAGGAACATGCGAGGGGCAGTCTGGCAAGTGGAAGCCCCTTGGGCGGCTGACAGCTCGTGGGAAGCGCAGGGCCCTCGAGAGCGGCGGCGAGGGGATTTCAAGAGGCCGAGAGCTCTCGACGGTGGTCGCGACACCTTTCACACACACGTTTTCAAGACACGACATGGAATCTTCAATCATTGGCAGTCCATCAGGAAAAGTATTAGCATGGCAAATGACAAAGCAACAAGTAATAATAATATATTTGTTATTTCAAACAGCTGAAAAAAAATACAAGAACCTGCAATTTCCTTTTAGGGAGAGGTAGAAAAATGTAAGCATTTAGCTGCACGAAAATTCCATAACATTTCCGCCTTGACCGCAGAATAATGGTTGTCAAATATCTCGCAAATAGCTTTAAATTGTAGAAAACAACTCCTCAGAAAATATTTGC
This sequence comes from Teleogryllus oceanicus, assembly GCA_964035755.1. Lineage (NCBI taxonomy): Eukaryota > Metazoa > Arthropoda > Insecta > Orthoptera > Gryllidae > Teleogryllus > Teleogryllus oceanicus. Next base: position 124,134,640 of record CAXIVR010000007.1, read on the forward strand.
GAGGCTTTGTAGGGTTACCTAACTCATAGAAATAATGATAGGGCAAAAATGTAGTTACTTTTAATGAAAAGAAACAGTTGAGAATTCAAAATTATACATTAACTACCCTAAATTAAAGGCAAGTATTGATGGGAGTAAGAAGTAAACACATTTCTCAAACTTTTTTTTTTTTTTTTTGAATTGTCTCCTCACGAGGAAGGGTGAAGACGCAATCCACCAATGAAGCTATAGAAACAGGTACCTACAATCCCACAAACGTATTTTGATAATAGGTGTTCTCTGTGCTCTTAACCATCCCCTCCAATTCGCTAACGCAATACGAACTATCACTCCAAGATCACTTTGTAATTCGCGAGTGAGGCAACACAGCTGTAAGAAGAGGTAAGCGTTTGACAGACTTGCACGCACTCTTTTGCTCCCTCTCTAAAACACTCTCTCTCTCTCTCTCACTCTCTCTCTCTCACACACACAAACGCTCGCTCTGTATCACATTCTCTCTCTCTCTCTCTCTCTCTCTCTTTATATATATATATATATATATATATATATATATATAATATATATCACACGCTCTATCACATACGCTCTCTCCATCGTACAGACACTATCTCTCTCATACACACACGCAATCACATGTACACACGCGCGCGCCGTGGCGCGGTGGCGCTGGCGCAGGCGCAGTGCAGCATGCGTCGCCGCGTGGGGTCGGGGCGCCCGATTGTGCGCGGCGTGGCCTGGTCCGGAGCGGCCGCCCGGGCCAAGGACGCTGGCGGGGCGCTAGCTCAGTCATTGGGCGCGTCACACGCCAAGAGGCGCCCGCCGAACCCCCTTGGCCGGTTTCTCCGTTCTGCGGGCCCCCCACACTCACGAAATAAACACATTATTTCGCTCCCTTTCCTCAGTTGAAAAAAAAAAAAAAAAGACAATGTTAGGTATTTTAATATATTTTTAAAAATTAAAAAAAAAATCACTCCATTTGTATACTCGTCTTTAATTCTATATAAATAATATATTTGCTACCTCCTAAAATATTGTGATAACTCTCTCCAATCACAATAATAATTTGTGCTACTTTTTCACAGTTCAAAGTTGTCATTGAAAATTAATCTCTCGAAAATTGAATGTAGTTCTTTTTTGCGATGCTCTGAAAGCAAGACACATGTGTTCATTTTTTCGTCCAAGAACCGTACACCTGGAGGATTATGAATTTGTGTGTTACGTTTCTTATTCGGGATGTAAATAAATTTCAAAAATTAAATACTAAACAAATTTTGAAGTTTCTGAACTTTGTTAAGCTTCATTAAAGGTCGTTTTTCAACTACTAAGTTCATACAGCAACCACAGTAAGTAACAGTGAGGGTAACGGTAACGGTATACGGACACACACAAACATGCATGTCTCGAGCAGGATTAGAACCCGCGATTCTTCACGCACGAGGGGTCTTCAGCCTTAGCGACCGCGGCTATCCAGACCTGAACAATAACCTCATTTCCACCCATTTAACGATGTAAATCTTGTTTTCTAGTAAAAAAAAAATACGAAATACATTTTACAATTGCAAAATACGATGTTCATTTGTCTAATATGAGGATCGTCCGATCTCCTCGGAACAGAAATACCACGTAATCCTTGGTTTAAAAAACAAACGCATACTATTCTATTCACCATTGCTTGGGTAAGGAGCAGCTGCAGCCCGGAACCTCCGGCGCGGGTGAACCTCCCAGCAGCCACTGGCGCGCATCGCCCAGGGCTGCGCGCGTTCGTCTATCTACGTTGAGGGAGGTTCGCTGACCCCGCGCAACCTTTCCCGACGAATTAGAATGAAGTGCACGTAGAACAAAGGCCTCATTTGCAGTCGGGCCTCGATTTAAATCGCACGGCGCTTAACGGGGGACTATCGCGCGAGCGGCATCTGGAGCGGGCGGGCGGGCGGCTGCGGTTGGGGCGGTGGCGCCACCCCGGTGCGGGCGACCGGCCCGCCGCCGCCGCCGCCGTTGAAAGTGGTCGCCCCCGCCGCCGCCATCCGGAACCGCCGGCGCCGTGGCGCCGACGGCGGGGCGCGAACGAACCACGTGCGCTTTTGTGCGTGCCCTGTGCCCTTCGGAAGGAAAGGGCGAGGTTAGGTTACGTCGATTGCGCGTGCCGTTCCAGAAAAATTTGTGTCTGTGGGATTACAGGTCGAAATTCTCAGAGAAATTCGTATCGTTCGTAGAGGAAATCGAGCAAAAATAATAGTTATATTCACAAACAATAATAAGAAACCAATGCTCAATTTGATTTCATGTAAGTAATAAAATTACTGCGTTACGTGTAAGTAAAATTAAGAAATAATCAATGAATATGAGCGTAGCGTATTCTATAAACTTGAGATGTCGGTCGACTCTGACAATTTCAGATTTCTTTCATGACACTGGTCAGTATAAACCCCAATGAGCTAAAAAAATACACTACTAAAAATTTGTCACACAAATATGCGAAGTTTGGCTTTTTACATTAACTACCTTCCAGTAATTTCCCTCTAAAAATGATATTTTGCACTGGTCTTGAAAATTTATTCTCATTAACATATTTCAAAACATAATTTTATCGATACATAAATTATGCCCGATTCTTGTCTTATATAAGCGCACTCACAAACTAGAAAAATAATTGACTGGAATAAAACTAAGTTATCTTCAGGGATATTAATATCCCTGTATCTACTATGCGCATGATGTTCAATTAAATTTCCATTACTCAAGAAAAGTAGTTTCTAACTAAATGGTATCGACGGCATATCGCTATCTGCCTTCATCATCAAGTCGAACACCATAGGACCAGAACAAGTATCGAAGCGAACAGGTCCCAGTAGCACAGACAAGTCGCCCGAGCAGCAGTTTCGATAGCGACAACGACAGAAACATCAATCCGATGAGATAGCGACCTGTTCGTTATCGGGCGACAATCCACGAGGTACTTCCCGAACGCGAAAGTACAACGAAGATTGACGGAGGCAGAAAAAAACGCACAACGCACATGATAAACGGGTTGAAGGCAAAATGTCATGGCCCGAACCCTCACGATCACATAAAAATTCGGCGTAACAAGCCCCGACGTCTGACGAATGACCGTAACAGTAAATACAGCAATAAATCACCGCCCATTTTCCGTATATTCTCTATTCATCCGTGTATAATTTATGCGTCGAGCCACATATCTACCGAATAACAATCCTCATTATACCGGCCTGCAACAGGTCACCCCGAAGGGCGGCAAAACGGCTCGCATAGTTTCCCAAGCTCGAAATGACTCACGACCGTTTCCCTCACTCCCTCACGAACCACAAATTTTACACGTCAGCAAGGCTGGAACGAGAGTTTTATCGCCAAAACAATTCCGAACACGAACTATGAATGCAGACCGTGGACAGAACTCGTTCGCTATCTCCAGAGCAGCGGCGGCGTGCAAAGCGGTGACCGCGACGCTCCGCGTCATGCGTCGTACGTCGTGTCGTGACGCATAGGCGCAGATCCGGAGGCACGTGACATTCGAAGCTAATGGATTCGCTGAACACACACACACACACACACACAGAGGCGTGCGCGCGTTGGCTCATCCACTCACTTCTTTCGAATAAGTGGATTTGAATTAGGTTTTCTTTATCGGCTTCGGTGGTTAAGCATGCTATTAGTGTGGTACTTGCGTAATTGATAGGATCTAAAGAATAAATGCGCTTCGAAAACCATTAGCGAGGGTGGAACATTACGAGAAAAAAATCTCGAAATCTCATTCGAATCTTGAAAAGTCCAATCTATATTGTTGTTGTTTTTCGTTTGCTTTGGTTGACAAATTCTTCAAATTTAAAGCTTTTATAACGCATCGGCTTTCGGGTATTTTACCTGGCTAGTTCTTTTATGTATGTACAACATACATTTCCTTTAACTCATTTTCATAATTTAAAAATTAACAAAACCCTAAGATAAAATTGAATTTAACACACTGTCTTGAATTTTTTAGTTTTAGAAGATTTGAACGTAAGCACTGAACGTGCTCTCATCTATTATCTTATCTGACAAGTTTGTGCTTGTTTCTCCTCTTGCTGCTCCGTATACTTCTTCCACACTTCCGTTACTAGTCTACAATCATTTAACACACCAGGACACTCTCCTAGCACCATTCCGATTTCCAAATCTCGCTTTCAGTATTTGCACAAAACGGTGTTTCTCACTCCTTTATATAGCTGAGGTACGCAACTTTTCTCATTTTGATCATGCTTAGGAATCCTATGTATCCTCTTCAGTGTCCACATCTCAAAAAGGCTTCTGGACATCTCATTATGGTTATTTTGTAGGTGGACGTTTCCATTCCACACAGTTTCACGAACTAACCAATTGAACGTAAGCAAAATCAGTCAAAACTAAGCCATTTCCCAGTTCTTTTATCCCCCGCAGAAGACATAACACGTTTCAATACTAACTCTGATTTGTTTCCAACTTTTCAAATTAAACCACATGAAGTCTGATTTCTTCCTAATATCTAGAACTGTAGATGTTTTTCGTTCTCATTTCCCTGCTGTAGATTTCCCAAATCCCAAAGATTTCGTCGTTTCCCTTCAATATTCAATGTATATAGCAATTGTACTAGAAATTATGTAAGACGCTGCCTGACAAAACGCTTTCCCGCTATCGTGATACGTCTTCCGTTCAGTATATGCTGTCAACAACAAGCAACAAACGCTAGGAAGTAGTCACGCAGGAAGTCTGTACATCTCGCAGACTATATTGATATCGATGTCAAAGAATACGAAAACATAAAACAACCTGTGGAAAAAAATAATAAAGAACACCGCTTCCATCGGAGAGTGGTGCAGCCACGTCAGCGTCGCCGGGGCGGTCGAGGGCGAAGGTCAAAGGTCGGCGACTGGTCGACCCCTCCCACGTCGGAGCGGAGGGCGAGCGTGACACGACGTACCACGCGTGCTTCCGCGCGCGTATCGCGCGACGCGGGAGCGCACTTAAGGCGACACCGGGGGGCGGCGCACGCCTGGCCCCGCGACCGGAGATGCTTCGCAGATACAGACTAATGGCTGCAAGGCGCCTTCCCCGGGCCACCGCAGCTCACGCCTGGACTCGCTCCTAGAACCAGGGCTTCCCGCAAAGGTTTCGGTTTATACGGACCGCAAAACTGTTTGCTTTGCTTTTCTTGTCACGCAACACGTTTGGTGAGTGTGAGTGAGTATTGATTTTGAGCACGAGGGGTTACTGCGGGAGCACTGAGGTTTTTAATCCCGGAAGTACAGTGCGAGTTATATCGCGGGAGGTGGTGGTGTTCCTCTCTCGCTGGTATACGAGATCTCACCCCGACCTACTAGCTGTGTCCGTGATTTTTACCTCCAACAGGTATCTCTCCTACGACGCACGAGTCCAGCCAGAAAGTGAGGTAAGCTCCCGACTGATATCCCGACAAATGAATGTGTCGAGGGAATCACAGCTTCTCAGCTGCTACACGGGCGTAGGTCAGAGATTTTCCTGGATCATAAGGGAGGCCTTCGCAATCTGGTGATCACAATCTGGTTTCTAGAGTTTGGTTCAAGATATATCTCCTTGAGATTGATAAACATACTGGTTTCTCCTAGACAATGAAGCAGGAGTAAGAAGCGGATACAACTGCCATTTTGAGGGTCTTGAAGTGTACCAAATTAACAGATTAATTATGATACATCCACAAAACAAAACGCAAAATCATTCACAAAAATTGTGTTTTTTCCACTTCACTGCGGCAGGTCTCTCTAAGGAGTTTCTAGTCACAAAAAATAAAACACTCAAGGAAGTTGTTTGAATACACCTTATTATTTCCCCTTAGTAATTACTTTTAAACAGCGACTCGTAAATATTTACAATTAATATTAAACTAAATTTTGGAACATGCGTCGACTGAGTGCCTCAGACCATGTTGTATACTTGAATCGTGCAACGAGGCGTCTATGTCCTTGTCTTGAACGATTATACAGCTGGCGTGCAAGAAAAAAAATAACAAATCAAAATAATCAGATGCAAGTTCCCTTTACCTAAACTGGGGTGCGAAAAACCTTCACTGCACCCGCCCCCACTCACGATTACAGCATTTCTACCTTAATATACCAACCGAGCGACAGGGCTTACTTCGAGGACCATAACACCGGGCGTGCCAGCGAGGCTGGGATGAAAAACGATCAGGTCACTTCGGGGAACTAGCGCACCAGACACCCTCTCTTCCCCTCTCATTCCGTTCAGAGGCCCGCTCCACGAAACAGTTTATAGAGGCGTCTGAGGGAGGGGGGCAGGCCCGTTACCCAGAACCAAGGAGAGGGGCCCACCCACCCTTCCTCCAACAGGTCGGGACACCGAACGACCGGTAATTGCAGCAATTGTCACATTATTTCCCAGAAGTGGAGCGCCACTCCCTCCAGATCTGCGAAAGGGGCCGCATCCACAAACTGCTGCACGCGCCGCGCCGGCCGACACCTCGCAGATAAGCGCGTTTCGCCACTGGCGCGCGCTGGAAAGGGCACTGCGTCTAGTGTCGCTCGCTTGAGGGGGGACGCGGACGTCGGAGCGGCTGTGAGTGATGGGGGCCAATCTCGCTAGGTTACGATCTCTTGTTCAAATATGGTCCGGTGGCGAAATGACGGGTAGTCCCGTGCGAGCTCTAGGCCGCGCCCTGCACTCGCGTACGCGTAACCTGGTTCGCAAACACGTTCGCGAGGTAAACCAACAGATGGGCAACTCGTTATCACACCTAGAAAATAACACAAACGTGATTTTCCGATAAAAATTTTTCTCTTAATACACACATGACTGAAAATTCTGGGCATTCTGGATATACGATAATAATTGTATGCACTACATGGCAATTGAACCATGTGCAAATTTTCAATACTGCCAGCACAATGGTACATGTACGTTCGTAAAAAATCACGCTTTTTAGATTGTAGGTCTATGAAATAATAATAATAATAATAAAATAATAATAATAATAATAATAATAATAATAATAATAGAACATAACGGTACATGATGCAAGACGAAAAACTACATGGAAATGTTAAACTTTTTTTTATTAGAGTATAATGATAAAAAAGAAGCATTTATAAGAGATCTAATTTCCGTGGTGGTAGCGGAAATCACCCATTTCACCAATAAGCTTTCTTGGAATTGGTTGGTGTGGCACAAGAGACTTTTTATTAATAGGGAGTAAAATCGAACAATTTTCGATAAGAAAACTCCAAATATATGCTCATTATGTACGTACAAACGCAACGTCTTTAATGCCGGCGCAAACGTTCCTCGTTCCCGAGCCCTAAAGCACAATTACTAACGTAGAATCTTCATTATTACCAGCCTAATATAACGAACTCTCTACAAACGTATAATTGAAGAAGCAACGTGTCATTTGAGAATTTATAAAATTTTGCCAAAAATGCTGCGTTGCAATCTTTATTCATAATTCTATTTAATATAGTAGAAGAGCAGAGGTAGGATTCCGGAGTCCACGAAATCCTGCACAATCAGTTCTCCCACATACGTCAATAACACTTCGTAACATTAAGTCAAATAAATGAATTAAAAAAAATCATCATTTGAGAAGTCTTGAGAGAATAGCTGCCGGAAATAAGAACGTTGTGACTACACGTCAACGGAGCGAAAATGAATCACTCGGCAGCCCAATCGCTAAAGCATCGGAAGCAGGTTTATTTCTGGCGCCCACCAGCTCGTTGCAGCAGCTCCCGCCGGAGCGAAGCTAATTTCCAGAACCAGTGCCTTAGATAATCCAGTTATGACGCGCCACAATGAGGTGGCGAGCCGGTGAAGCGTGATCGACAAGTGTCCGCGTCCGGTTTTCTCGTTACGTCGGAGACCCACGCGCCCCGCCAGGACCCAGCAGCCAACGCTTTCCAACGAGAGCACCGCCACCGCACTCATAGATCCAGGCATTGCAGTGACACGAAAACTCCAAGGTCTCTACAAATGAAAATTAAATGTAAAGTGTTTCAGAATAAATATTACAAATTTCTAAGAAAAATGAGAGCGGTCGAACATGATCAATTTTTTCCAATGAACATTGATTAGTGACTCCAAGCGCATCAACTGCTAAAGCCGTTAGTTCCGTAAATGTAGTGCATGCTTTTTTATTGTGGGAGGTGGTGGTGATCTTCCCTAGCTGGATGGCGAGATCCGGCGTCGACCTACGTCGGCTTGCGAGGACTTTCTCCAATCAGGTATCTCCCACCAGTGTTGTAGTGCTCCAGCCGGGATAAGCTCCAAGTTCTGAGGCGCCTCAAAATAAATGTTATAAATTTCTAAGGAATGATGGGGCGAAAATGTTGGGATTCGGTTGCACTGGTGTTAAGCAGGCGCTCAAAATGTATTTTCCGGAAACGATGTATCCGACCAATGAGAGACAATGCCATTTGTGTATTTTGAATATGAAATTTTCCACCATATTTCATTGACATAAAATGGACAACATGGACGCAAAGTTTGTAACATTCATTCTGAGATACTCAATTTGTAAACTAAGGTAGCGTCTCCGACGCTTGAAACACACTGTTTTGAAAATATTTTTCTATTTATTAACTAGATATGTTTTATTAATTACAAATGAAAGAAAAAATGGCGGATATAAGAAAGAAAAAATGGCCGAGAATAGCGCATTCTCTCAAAAGATTTCATGTTTACTTTCGAGTCTTGCCGCTCACAACACACGACCTCATGATATTTACGAGAACCACGCAAAGAATAAAATATATGCACCGCACGTAATAAATTGTCCTCGTACAGCACTTTCTGGAAATGTCACACACTCTGTTATGCAAAAATATTGCAGAATCTATTTACCTACGCTGCCAACCGGGTCAGGTTTCTTTTGCACTTTTCTTGCAAAATGATTTACCTCTTCGTTTGCTTTGGACAAGTGTCGAAGGCTCTAAGGTCAAGGCTGCAATTGGAAAAACATTAGAGTGTAGAGATGCACGATGAGTAGACTAACGAGCGTGAATATTTTACGTGAACTACTATGCGCCCAACTGCCGATTACATACCACTTTCAGCTGCATATACCGCTTTCAGGTTTCATTACATAAGCGAGGAAGTGATAAATTGTGCCCTGCATCTTAAATTAAAAATGACGAATGCAGCCATCAGTGAATTGTCACAAAATAATTGTAAAAACGTATGTAATAAAAATTCATTGATTTTCCTTCCTGCCTGCATGATGATGAGCTGAGATTTTTACACTACACTTAATGCTATAATTTGGAACCCGCAATAAGCTTTGCGTGTGGAACCAAACAATCGGGCAGTGCTAAACATGCACCATGAGAATTGGAAACATTTCGAAACTCCGACTGTCCTCTACTCTCCAAAATATTCCCAAGCAACATATTCAATACACATTCAATACGAACAAAACTGACAAAATAATGTTTTAATGAATTCCTCACAGTAATATAGCAGATTTCATTTCGTAAAGTAATTGACCCACTCTTCCTCGGCCTGGTTTTGATTGCTGAATACAAAACATATACGAACTAGAACCCGTCACATATTTCACAATTACGTGCAGTAGAAGTAAACAAAGGAAAGGCATGAGAAAAAGTAGCCTGAGTTTTTTTGTTTTGTTTTTTGTTTGTTTGTTGTTGGGGGGGGGGGGCATCCACACTTGAATCCCATCGATTCCATAGTCTACTGATCTTATAGCTTTCTTCTCAGCACGAGATATAGCTGTGTTTGTTCAATTCTCTACTTGGTCTGGCAATTCCTGGTTGTAAAACTGTGAAACGAATTCTCTAAGATTGACACTGATTTACAAATTGTTTCACAAATAGAATTTGAAGGCCAAGGTCTCTCGATTTTCCCGAATAAAGCAAACCCCGGGCACTATATTCCCCTTGAATTTTAGACAGCCTTTATCGCAGCAATTCGCAACCTGCAATCTCCCTCTTTGCTCAAAGGTACGATATTGAGCGAGATTCCGCCAAACGGGCGGAAGAAAGACTTGGTACACAAATGCATTTCGCGGATTTCTGACTGACGGGCAAGATCCGTTCTTTGCTGGGCAGCGTTTCGGTCTCATCATTCTTTGTCAATCGCACCCACCTTCCCTAAAAATTGTACAAACACTGCTGTCTTAGGATGGGTCTGGCAACCCCGCGCGGCTTGTACATCCGTGCAGGGCCGCAGGCAATGCATCCCAAGTGCGTCACGTCACCAGCGCCTCCTCCGACCCGCGTTGGCGGCCAGTTCCCGAAGCCGGCCAGCCGACCGCCGGGCGCCGCGGGCGAGCTAACCTTGAGCCACAGCCCTTGTTCCCGCGCGCGTTTTTCCCCGCAGCAGTGCATTCGCTTATGCAAATGCGGCCGCTCGCTCGGATACCCGACCACCCGCCGCCGCCGCCGCCAGTGCTCTAGTTCGCGATCAAACTCCAATCGCCGTGGCGGTTTCGCTTCTCTTTTTCTCCGATATATTCCTTCTTCCCCGTCCCTCCCCCTTCCTCGTTTTTCATTTCCCGGCGTCCGCGGCGGCGGGCGCGCCGTGCCTGGGGCGACTGATACCTCGAGCTCAAATGCGCGCTCGTGCGCGTGCTGCTCTCCATAATAATGCGATAATTTGTTGAACCAGTTTACGGCAACGAGCAAAAAAAATAAAGTTCGCGCGTTTGACATAACCTTTCGGCCCGCACTGGGCCAGTTAGGTCGGGCAAGGAAAGGAGGAGGGAAGCGAGGGGGCGGCCAGGGAGCGGTCTCCAGTGGGGGGGGGGGCCTGGGAAGTGGGAGGTGGGAGGGCGGGGTGGTGTGGTTTGGCATGGGGTAATGGAGTGGGAAGAAGCTTTGTAGGGTGGTGGATGGCAGGGCGGGGTGAAGGGAGGATGGGAGGGCGGGTCTGGAGGGGGGGGAAGGGCTGAACGGGGGGGGAAGGCACGGGGGGGACGGATACAGCGAAGCGAGACCGGACGGAGCGGGGCTGAAGGTGGGAGGGTGAGGGAGAGAGGCCCGCAAGGGGCGTGGCGTAGAGGAGAGAGAAGACAGCATGAGCGCTGGCCGCGGGCCAAGCTGACTGACCGGTTGCGCACCGCGCTTTGCGCCCGGGGCTCGCGGATGATCGACAAGCGCCCCGCCCATCTCAGCGATCGCCCGCAGCCACTTGGCTCGTTGCGCGGAGCGGGATATCCACATTCCAGAGAACAATTTCGACCACTCAAATCCGATGAAAACACTAAACGCACGTACGCATACTGTACATTTATGTACAGAAATTATCACGTGTTGCAGTAATATCTGTATTTCATAGATAGTTAAAGTTGGGAAGAGATTGAAGAAACCATATTTATTACAAGTCGAGTATAATTGAATTAGAAACATGTTGTCTGTCGAAATGCTCACAGACAGAAGAAGATTCCTCTTTGAAAATCATTTGCAAAACTTTTCCGCATCTTTCTCCCAATCATATTTCCTTTGACGAGACGCCTACAAACTCTTCCTCATGTGTAGAAAATTGGAAAATGTTTGAGATCCCGGCAATTTCTCGTAGTGAATGAGTAGTACGATAAGGTAAGTGTACGAAATGTGGGTAGTTTGTCTTGAAGCTTCATCCAACAACTTACCTTTCTGACGTAATTAGAGCCGGGTGGAAGACGCGATGCGACACTCAGATTTTGAGCCATTTAGTTTCATTGAAACCGCTTAGTGCGTACTAATAGTTTGATTATTACGAAGCCGCGGCATTTAAATACGGTTGCCGATGATGACCTTGGTGTCTATTTCAGAAGAGGCATTAACACTTTACAATTGAAACGAAAGCATCTGCCCATGAAAACTCGTGGTCGAAGTCAATTTTAGCAAAAAATATTCACTACATTTACATCAATATTAACAAACTTAACAAATCAGTCTATTATTCTTCTTTCTAATTACCACTTATAAGCCCAGGTCTATAAATCATTTTTTGAATCCGATTTCAAAGAACGTACTGTCGCGCATTGGCTTTTCGCAGATGGCTCATTTTTCATTTTCATTAAAGAAGGTTATCCATATTTCAGCTTGCCGTGATTCATTTTAGCAGTATAATTTGTAATACACTAGTGCAATTGTGAGCCCTACATGTGATATTCCTCCTCACCCGCAATTAATTTTTCCTCCCCTTGGAAGAATTAAGATGCGGTCAGTTCAGTACAGTAGTATATGCAATATCGAAGTGATATAATGGTCTGACTAGGAATTACAACGGCAATGTACGAGGTCGAGTACCTCCCTAAGTACTATACTCTTATACCACGAACCCGTCTTACGAAACCCAGTATATTCGCCCGAACCTTGGTACTGACGTCATAGTTCAGTTGTAAGGCCTTGTGTTTTATGACGAGTAATAAGAGCACCATACGGTGTCAAGACTGGTTTCCAACGGTTCACGGAGAGAGTAGTGCAGCTGATAGCTTAGAGACAGAAACCAAATCCCCACAAAATGGCAACACCGATCACAAAAAGTGTGAAAGACAAATCCGGGATAGTAAACTTACACTCTTCTAATCATAAAGAACCGCTTTGAACTCTGACAACATACGAAAATCCCCCGTGACATCCTTCCTTGTCTCTTGGTAAGCATTGAAAAGGTCTCTTGCGACGAAGTCGGAAAGAAACGCTAATATTTTGCACCTGGAGACCTGGTGCCCCTGTATCAGCCGCTGAAATACAACTTGTGATTACCATTACCATGTGTACAAACAAGCGCTTCCCAATGTTCCTGTCATTGTAGGTGAAAGTTAAGTAGCAAAGTATACGGGATTCATTGAACAAATTACCGGCAGAAGCCATCAATTTGGATATTCCCAATTCAGTTTGTTACCATGACAGAATAAACTGCCAGCCACAATCACGTTAGTTGATGCTGTTCGAGGAAATGCAAATAGCAAAGACGAAAATATATGATTGTTTACGATTTTTTGAACCGAAATCATCTTTGAAAGATAACATTTCAGTTAGCTCTTTCCTTCGCATTTCGCATTAATCTATACTTAGGCAGTACATACATGCATACATATAACGCGCGCGCGCGCACGAAAGGCCAAAATCAACCAAGATCTTTCAGAATCTGGGAAGCAAACACTAAGTGAAAAACATTCGCGGAAAATTAAAACCAAACGGTCAACATTTCAAATTTTAAAAATGTAATACTGTCAATAAACAGCAGTTATGCACCAGCAATTTGAAACATTAACATTTACTTTCCAACCTTCCCTCTCGGAAACACATTTTCCATTCAACTCAACTTCTCACGAAATGTCACCCGTTTCCTTTCCCTCTCCAGGGCACCATTTATCCCTAACCGAAAACCACATGACTCCTTTAGAGGTCTTTCATCTGCGGCAAAGCTTCTAAAAACGCCACATCACCACCGGACACTCTCTTTTCTACTCATCAATCCCATGGCGACGCATTTCACAACCCATTTTGGTAACCCAGTTCATCACGTAGAGACGGCGCGGCGACCACAGCCGCCAGCGAAATGGGCGCCTTTCTCTTTCTACCGAACTTCCGCTTTTTGTGAAGATCATATCGCCGACCAAAACAATGGTTGCGCAACCGGAGAGGGGACGGGGCAAGGGGGATGCGGCCGGGTGCCGCACCTACAGCCACACAGCGTCCCCTGAACCGCGCACGCGGCGGCGGGGAATTCAATTTGAGAGCGGACAGCGGCGGCGGCGGCGAGTGAAAAATGCGGGCATTGTACCCGCTCTCTTCCGCCGACACGTAACAAGCGGCGTTGTGCGACGGGAGGCGCGCCAGAGCGGGCGGGCGCTGGGCGGCTGTGCGAGGCTCGGATTATACCACATCCCACGTCGGGAGCACCTGCACCCGAATTGGGTTATGAGGCGCTCTGCGCTAGATTTCTGCGTACGTGAACCAGTATAGGAATGTGCGTACTGGTGCGTGTTTGTGTGTGTATATTTTTTCTGGGTAAGTAATCACAGTATTGATTTCAGTTTGCAAATTCAATGCATGGGTAACGTTAGATTGAATGATGATCAAGACATAAGATAAGTTGATGTACCAGAGCGATAGGTGGATGAATGTCAGAAGCCAACTACGACAAACGATGAAAACACTCACACCTTACGCGGGATGTGGAACCCAGACCTTGGTTTTCCCCTGAGCTTTGTTTGTTGTTTCCAAGGTTCCAGGTGCGATAGCTCTTGTGTAGCTACTACGACCGCCTAGAGTGAATCGCGAGGGAGTATTTTTTAACAAACAGTTAACGCAAATGAATATATAAAACACTTGTGGAAGCTTATTCACAAAGTCAAACGGATAATCGGGTTAAGTTCATATAATCACCTATCCACCAAACCATTTATACACATTCCAGGCATTGCCAGGCAGAGGCATCATAATAATAAAGCGAATCCCTAAACTACACTAATTATTCCTACTTAATTAAACACGCGCATTCCGTTGACCCACGAGCAGTACCTGTTGGTGAAAAAAATCCTGGCGAGCGGCGCTGCCCCGCCCACCACTGCCCCTCCCGCGCCTTGGGCGCGCGGCGGCCGCGTTCCATTAAAGGCGGCGCGTCCCGCGTTCGAGACTTCATTAAAGCGAACGTCAGCGCCCTGGCCAACGGCCGCGTGCCCTCCCGCGGAGGCCTTTGCTCAAGGCTAATGACTCGATTACCTACCGACATTCACAGCCGCTCACTTTTCGAAACTCAAGTGATTCTAACTCTATTTCTGTTTGGCACACACGGATATCCAAACATACTGGAAATATTGATATGATGCTTAGGAGCATTCAGTTGTACACAGCAATGCAAAAGATGCTCGATACGCATATTCACATTATAAGAAATGTCATGAATTTGACATGCTGACTCATGTTGGTTAAGTATCGTTTTAAAAAAATATTTTTAGAATGCCTAACTACTAGATGACGTTTTACTATGCAAGATCGACACACGTGCGTTAAATGGCGATTATATTCGTTGCTATCAGACTATTTTATTTGCCTAAATTATATCCTGTTGGCATGACAATAGGAGTACGGTGTTGTCTCGTATCTTTACCTTTCATCATTTCGTGAATGCCCAAGGGTGGCCAGTCCATATGGCCAAGCCTATTAGGGGCATGGTATTAAAACAACTTGAAACCATATACTAATAAGTTGAAATCCTATACAACCATATTACTTTTTAAAAAATTATCTACCCCAGTTCTATTTGACACAGAGTGGCCTTCTGATCTTTCATTCAGAAAAATGCGCCGAACAGACGCCCCCTCCATCCGACGCAGAGTCAAGAGGCATGCAACCCAGAGGTCCACTGCGGAGACAAGGGCCAGCGCCGAGAGCGCCCTCGCAGGCAAATCCATTAACGCTCCATTATTCCTTTTCTCTCCCGGCGCCGGCCAATGCTCGGCTCGTGGGTGGCCTCCACTGCCCGTAGGCAATTGCTCACAGGGCAGATGCTTCTTAAGACAGATTGATGATGATTCTTAAGACAGAAGTGTTCCCGGGCGCGTCAACTGCTATGGTCATTGGCCCGTAAGCGTAATGTTTTTACCACGGGAGGTGGCGGTGTTCATCCCCGGTGAATAGTGACAACCGGCGTCGAACGTTAAGTCAGCTTGCGGGATTTTCCTCCATCCACGTTTTTCCCACCAGTGGGGCACCGCTCCAGCCTGGACAAGATCTAAACTCCCGTGTAGAAGTGCAATGAAAATAAATGTGTAAGTAAGAGGTGAGATCAAGACAAAGAAGAGAAAGAAAAAGATCGCGCACGGTTCGTGGGCCGTTTATTACGATACTGCTCCGGCATTCTCCTGGTATTTTTCGGAGAAACCACGAAAAACTACGGATCAGAGCAGCCGACTGCTGGAATTCTCCAGACAGCGGCTGAATTCGACCTAGCTATGAGGCTAGTGTGGAAAATCCTTTCATCCAGACTTGAACCATAGGACCTCCTGGGCAGAGAAACAGGGGAAGGATATCAGTTGATGCCTTGATCCTCCTCAGCCGGTGCTGTTCAAGACAAGAGAGGAGGGGGGCTGAAGTCATAATATTTTTGTTAAGTAGAGATCTTAATTTCGTGGATGACGCTGGGATAGCTGATGTCTGTTTACATCAGGTGCCGCTTTCTAGATTTTAGCGATCAATTAATGCCTGCTTGTAGAGGACAATGCAGAGACTTTAACAAATAACGTTAAAAACTGCGTGAGGGTGCAAAATATTGCGATATGTTTGGGAGTTATAACTACGTGTTCGGGACAATGCTTTCAAAACAATTTTCTAAAACAACGGAATTGGTTTCTTTCGTAATTGCTTCTAACTATTCCTACAAGCAGCATAAGTTGTGAGGATCAACAAAGGGGTGGCATAATGCAAACAACAATAGCTCCAGTGTCTAGCGCCAACAAATATAAAAGGCATAAGTAATATACACATGTTTTCCATTTATTGAGTAGGAGCACCCTTTTCTTACCTTCCAAATGGAGTCGCGAATGTGGTGAATATTTAGTTGTAAATGTAGATAGAGATGTGCAACTATCTTCGAAAATAATTCATTACTAGCAGCAATATTTTCATAATATAAAGTAAAAAGTGGATTGTTACTCAATTCGAGTGCTTTGGTATAGATGCCACAAAATCCTAGTTCCGCAAGATCACGCAAAGCGTTGTAATTTCTTGGAATGGTATGTTTAACACACATCACGGCTCATCATTTTCCAGTAATGTAAATAATAGTGTAGTGAGTTTTCAACTGTAAAATCTCCTCTAAGAAAATACTTCTAATAACATCTTTGTACAGGCACATCAACATAATCGGTGACGCCTGTGAAAAACCTCTCATTGATAGCGATAAATTTGACAAATGAATTAACTCATCACGCAAGACGCGAGACGCAAGACACGGTGATACACACTCCGCTCATTTTGTTTGCAATTAAAATTATTTCTACATTTATTAGAATGCCTACACGTTTTCAAATATATTTAACGTACGAATCGCAAACTCTTGACTTCCACGCACAAGCAACCCGCACTACACAGACGAAAAACGAGGCCGCGACATACCACAGGTGACACGGCGAGATCAGGCACGCCGCTGCGTTCGTCGCAACACGGCCTAAAGACTCTAGATGATACGTACAGGAAAAGGTGAAAGTTATTTCAATTTGCGAATGCTTCTATGTCATTCAGAAGTCCTTGAGAGAGAGGGCTGGCCCGATCCATTCCATGCATATGCAAACGGCGGGTGCGGCACGGCGCGGCTCGGCGTCGCGTCTCGAGATACTCTTCCAATACACGCTACACCACTTCGAAGCGCTTCCTTATACACGGGCCTTCCCGAGGAATGCGCTACAAAGTATGCATCGAACGGCGAAAATATGCTAAAGAGTCTTGGCGGGGCGAACTTCCTAACCGGACGTATGCGGCAGCGGCCGGGGCGGCGCGGCGCAGCGGAGGCAACTTCGTAATGCCAGGTAACTCGGCAACGCCATTAGGCGGGGAGCACACCGACCAGCCTCGTCACGCGATAAAGGAAAGAGGCTGAGGAACCGGATTGGGATCTGGCGGCAGCGTTGGCGAGCGCGGGCGGACTACGAGAGAGAGGGGACGGGCAGTCGAAGACACACAGAGAGAGAGGGAGGGGGGATCAAGGAGGCGAGAGAAGACGGTAGAACGAGGGGCGGAAGAATGAAAGAGAGGACGGCCGAGCGACAGAGATGCCGGGGGGACAGAGAGTGAGAGGGCGGGCAAGAGAGAGGAATGGAAGGGGACAGGGCGGGCTAGAGAGAGAGAGAGAGGAGGGCGGCAAGCGCGGAACGGGCTCGCGGGGTCGGGCCGTCTGGCGGTTTCCTCCGGCGCTCGCCGACACGCCCGCCGGGACACACCACTACAGTCAACTCGTCTCCGAGAGGACTCACGCATGTGAGTAAATAAGTGTTAATGGTCGGAAGAGGAGCACACGGACGTGTGCCAGTGGCGGTGTACGGGAAAAATGGAGAGTGAAATATGCAAAAGTGTAGTCGAGGGAGTGGATACAAAAATGGATACGAAAATACGAGCGATTCACGAAGGCAATAAGAACTGCACCTGATCAGCACACGACTGTAAAATATACGAGAAAGTAAAAGTGGACAGGACGGGTCAGTTCTGGAACGATTTCACAATTCATAGGCGTGGCTACATAGGTTTGCAGTAAATTATTCGTAATTACAAAGAATGTAGTCATTACAATAGAAAATATCGGTAGAACGATGAGGTCAAATATTTCACATTTACCACTCATTTACCAACGCTTGAATGATATTTCGCAAGTTCAGCCAATAGGTTCCGACGCGGAAAAGAGCGGCTGGCCGAGTGCGGAGGAGACATTCCGGAGCGCGACGGCGTGCGCAGGCATTAGTCCGGGGCTGGCAGCTTCTGCACAGCAGCCGCTGCATTTCCGATGCTGTAGGGACCATTACGCATTCCCTACATCTTGATAAAATTAGTTTGATGATGTTCTGAAAACAATTGAAGGAGTTGGGAGAAGATAGTGCTAACCCCCATTTCATAAATCCAAACCAAGGAGAAAGCAGCCACAAGTGTACGTAGAAAACCAGTGATTTTGTTCTAAAACATACATTTCTCCTCTGGTTGACAAAAATTATAGACCTGTGGGTTAGCACAATGTTCCTTCGGCCCCTTCTACTTTTCAGGTCCTAGATGTTTGCTCGTGCTTGCTTCTCGAATCTTTAGTCCACTCTAGGTGGAGCTCACTTGCCCAGTTGGTCCCATTAGGGAATGATATACCTTTTTTCTGACGATATGTGAAATCCAGGGCAATCATGAGATGAATCTATATTGAGATATTTTATATGTGGCGGTTTGAGTTTGCCTCGCACACTAGAATAACAAAGTCAAAGACATCGAGGCTTTAGTCGAGATTTGAACGAGTCCCAACGGGAAAGTATTGTCACTTCAGCTAACTACATACAGTAAGTCTACAGGAATTTAAACAAATTTTAAAATTCAACAAAACCACGTCACAAAACTCAGGTAGCCTTCACGAAAAAAGAGCAAGTCCCACTGGTTATTCTACGGGGCAGTTGGAAACAAATATCAAACGGTTACTCCGATCGGCGTAAACTCCGCCACGGTCATTTGTCAGCGTCGCGTCGCCTGCCAGTCGGCGCGCAGGCGTCCCGGGGCAGGCGGTTTTTTCGTTGTTTTTTTTTTCATTTTCCCCTCGTCAGTAGCCCTGGCGAGGCGGGAATTATTGCAATTTGGGGTTACATTAACTTACTTAAACTAAACAGTGCCTCTTTGGGCTCTTCGTTTTAATTACAATATTTTAAAGAAAAAGTAAAACGTTCATTTTATTGTTCATGTTCTTGTTATTTTGCTTTTTGTTCATTCACTCGCTCATTCATGCTTATTCTATATATACAAACTCATTCACTCACATATTCATGCCGCACTTCACTACGCTATCACTACACTATATACACTATCTACACGCACTTATTTTTCGCCAGGGCGCCGACTTTACTCAGGCGTCCGTGGCGCCGTGACGTTTTCAGGCAGGGGGCAGTCTGCTTCGCGCTCTGATTTATGAGCGCTGCGCTTGTCCGCGTTACGACACGTCGACCTCCATTACGATGCGAGAGGACGGTTAAGGCGCGTGCGAGAGAGTACGACGGATAAAAACAGGGGAATATTGAATAACAGAGTTAACTCAGATTCGTCAAGACAATCAACATGTGCTCAACCAACAATATTCCTTCGCCAAACCTTCAAACCGCTTTATATGTTTTTTTATGAACCGGAAATATTGCATGGTTTAAAACAAAAATATAGTATTATTGAAAACGTTTTTTTGAACGAATGAATGTTATAAAATTATTGCGGTGTCATTATATAATCAGCAGACACTAGCCATTGCACATATTCGAGTAAAACAAGAGAGCAAAAACATTCAAAAACTTAAACCTAATATTTCTGGTCAATTTGCAATTCAATTAAAGAGAACAACGAAACCCTAAGTAAGGATTTAATAACGCCTAGGAAACAAAGTAATCAAATGACTCATGGATGTGAAACATATCAAAAACGCTGCAACAAAATTCTGAATGAAAAGTACATAATTCTTACAATACATGTTATAATTTGATCTTAATAGTGAACTGTTACCTCCACTTAACGCATTCAGATGAACGAGAATCCAATCCTAAAGGCAGCTGTTCGTTAAGGATATTAACAGACCGTCGTGCATTAATAACAATTAAATGAGTTGTCGCCTCACGAACTTCAATCGCGATCGTTATTTGTTCTATATCGCCCTAATGATTATTACAATTAATACTACATAGACAACGCGCGAGGAATCTATGCACACGAAAGACGACACAGAGAAGGGAGACAGCTACATGCTGTCTCAAAAACATCGACTTCGTAGCTTTCCGGTAGGCATCCTCCGAGAAAAATCATATTTCGTGCAATAAAACACATAAGAAAACCAATGAAACTAATTACCAACGTAGGCAAAACAAGTTTCTGAGCAATTACAACCTCGTATTCGGTTACTCGAAGTTTTCTGAACAGCGATCATGTGCGTAGATTGTTCTTCTGTGCATGAGCAGTGTCCCTCCTCATATGTCTCGCTAGCGCTTTAACGGTCGTAGCGAACTCTACTTTCTTGACACTACCAAATAATGCAATACCTTCCATCAGGAAGACGCCGTTCTCATGACGACACGTCTCGTTCCGCCTGGAGAAAGAATGCAAGCGGCGTGACGCAACTGCGCGTTGGCCCATCGGCGCGTCTTCGGGCTCTGTCCATCATTGTTCGCAAGGGAATGGGATCGGCACGAATGCAGCGGTCAGCTGCGCAACTAATGAAGAGAGCGCGCCAAAAAAAATTCGCATCCGCAGCCGCGCCGGCTCCTTTCAAACGATGCACTCGAGGTCTCTGGGCGGCGGAGGTCGAAAGCAAACGTCGCTCACTTGTCCGCTCACGAAGCGAATGGCAAATGCTCCGACGAAATCGGATAGGTACCGAGTTTCCTAACGCCCCGCCTCGAAAAATTAGTCGTATCATTTTCCCCCTGAGAGCTTTTACTTAATGAAACGCCAATTATTTTTTGTAACCCCCAAGGGCAGGGGTTTGCAGGAGGTGATACGCAAACGTAATTCACGGCACGTGAGTCAGAAGGGGGGAAATGTGAAATACAATAAGTAACTTAAATAAATACTGGAAATTAACGGTAATGAACGAATGCATCTTACACTCTACACGTTTGAATCTGCACTGATGCAGATGCATTTACAGTATACCTCCATTTGATCGATTCTAAAATGATAATACAAAAACCAACTTCGTTGTTCCACAAGTAGGCTCCACTTGTAGGACTTTTCTTTATAGCCCTCACATCACCTGTGTCAGACATTCGGGTTCACGTTTTATTTCTAAATAAAATTCGTATGGCAAATTTTCAAAATACTGGAATTGCAAAGTGATGGCACGCCAAAATTCTTGTAAATTTTTGAGTGGTACTACACCACTGGCACTGATTCAGACTGGGAACCCTCGCATTTGCGGGAATCTCCAAGCATGCAGTAGTGGGATATGGCACTTGAATGCTCCACAGACTTGGAGCACTCAAAATGTATACATCGTGAATACTCCACAGAATTGTAGCATTCACGACATATGCGAGACAAACTTCTATGCCAAGACCGATATTCGCACTTGATAAGCTTTAAATCGAGGCGCTGAGTCGTACGCGTTTTAACCGCCTAGAACATCCAGGCAAGGAATATCATTACACAATCCATTTTCTTTAAACATAAAATGAATGCGCAAACTCCCCGAGCCTCTGCGAAAAATTTTCGAACGTAGTTCAGATACTATGTTTCACAGAATTTATATCACAGTTATAGTTTCTGATGTGCTACATTTAACACCTTACGAGTAACATATCACAGATTTATGTTGACACATCTAATCAAAACCAATAATTTTTCTGTGTCAGTAAGCTTTACAGAAAGGGAGAAATGCATGTAGCATTACAAACGTACAAGATAACTAAATAATAACAAATTTGTAATGTCACATGTAACTGCTCGCTAGATGTTACAAATATTTTAAACAACAAATACATGTTAAAATTTTACCTGAATTGGGAATTGATGTTAATTAGAGGTACACCGAAGGTGATTACTCAAGTTAACGTAAATAAACCCCAGCGAAAACATACACAGAGATACCGCCACCCGACACGACTGGAAATTTCTCCACCACCGACCGCCTCCCTGCCCCTCGCACCCCCGCTCGGGCGAGGCCCGGGGGTCAGTGGATACATGAATTAAAGCGAGTGTCACCTGTCTCGTTGAAACGGTTACGGCCGGCAATCCTTAACAAGCCGCGGCCGCCGCCTTGCGACGTGTCCACTCGGCGCTCCCGTTGCTCCTTCCTACTTGTTACACGAACCAGCCCCCGCCAGCGTCCACCTGCCGAACGCCATCGCAGGCACAGTGGGCCCGAGCGGTCGCCTCGGAAAGCGCGCACCGCAGAAGGTTGCACGCGAAGAGGGGAAAACGAAACTTTTAAAAAGTGACAAAATCGCTTTACATGCTATTTTTCTGTTCTTCTACATGTTCTGAAATTGAATGGATTAAAGGCGTGACAGTTTATCTGGTTATGGTTTCTGGTTAATAATAATAATAATAATAATAATAATAATAATAATAATACGTTTCAGTTTGACAAACGTTTATTTCGATATTATTTCTATTTTTGAACATCCAATACAAGATGTCCCAATCACATGTAATAAAACTTTCGAAGTTGATACAGTAGTATTGTATTTCTGTGTTCCAAACTTGTTGACAGTTTTCAAGAAGCATCATTCATTTTCCGAATTATCACTACTACATGAACTGCAAATTACTTTAAGACATTTCTTTCGCAATTAAAAATTGTCTACAGTAAATCAATACCTCACTTTCGTTTTCATTAAGTTGCATCTATTCTGAACAAACAGATTTTATAAATTTTATCACCATTTAATTTTTGTTTTGTTTTCCCGTAATTTTCGGAGTTTTCAGGATTTCTGCAATCTTTGCACACTTACACCCCCATCACGTCTTTCCTACTTACACGAGTACTCATGAAAATTCGAGAGAGAAAAAAAAGCTTCTGGAGTCATCTTCAATAAACGTAAGTGCTCTTGCATTCGCGCTGAAGAGGTAATAAAAGATGTTCATGAACGATCAGGGGGGACGCAGAAACACTCGCGCCTTGTACGAGTGTGGCTAGAATTCGCTGCTTATGGAAGCCAGATGTGATCGACCTCGGATATCTAGTCCAGATTTTTTTTTTTTTTTTTTTTAATGAAAGTTTGAAGATATAGGTTAACGACTATTTCTAACGTCTATCAATTTAAAGATCGGCTTTAGGTTGACCACAACACATTTATGAAACCATGAAATTCCATTCCCGATTTTCAGCATGAGCTAGATAGCAAGGTCAAACTCAGCTACATTCTAGCGAACGATTGTTCTGATCGGAAGTTTTCAGTGTTTTCTCCGACCAACACCAGGGGAATGACGGAGCAGAATCCCACCAAACAGGCCACGGGCCGTGCGCGGTCTTCCTTCCTTGTCCTATCCTTACCCCTTACTTACAGATACATGCACTAAACTAACACATTCGTCCGAAGACCAGACGGGAGCTTAGCGCTTGTCTCAGCTGGGGCGCTGCGATGCCACGCTCGTGGGAGATACCTGGTTGAGGGAAAACAGCAAGCCAACGTGTAGGTCGATACCGAATCTCACCTTCCAGCTGGGAAAGAATACAACCACCTGACGCGATAAAACGAGCACTAGACGTACGGGACAAATTTCCCTAGCGTTTGACGCACCCGGCTGTACGTCTCATCTTAAAATGAAACTAATTTTGCCTTTCGCCCCTTGCGGGATCAACGTGCGCCGGCGCCACCGCGACCGGTAAGCGAAGCGCGCGGGAGCGGGAGCGGGAGCGGGAGCGGGAGCGCAGCCACAGCGGCAGGCTGCCAGATGAAAGGGGCGCCGGCGGAAACCGCGACGAGGCGGCGGGGCGGCCGCCGGCGCTGGTAGACGGGAGCGTGGGCGGCGCGTACACAGCCGCAAAGTAGCCCCACTGCCCCGCTCCACTCTGTCTTGTCTTCCTACTTCTGTCTCCCTCGCCTCTCCCTCCCTCCCCCCGCCGTCCCGCCATCCACCGGAACTCCCCGGACGCACGCCCATGTTACGCTCAGTTCAGCAGTTGGAATTTCGCTTGCAGGAAGCAAGCGTAGGTGTACAAATCCGCCTCAAAACTATATTCAAATCCAGTTTAATACTCTCTGATCGTTTATCAACATTAGTTCCGCACCTGCACATGCATAATTTCACCCCAAAATTACAATGCTTATCATTATCTTGCAAACCCTCTCATGCCGTAATCCGCAGGTAGACATCCTTTGGCCCTCTAGTTTTATTCTCTTTTCGGCAGAGGACACACTCGCTGCGTCTTTTTCCGGCGCGGGCGTCGCGGACGAAGGAAAACTCTCACCCCGGACAACGCAGTCGTCAGCTGACACGGATTCTAAATATGAAGCGGCAAAGCGGCGAGCGCACGCTCTCGCTGCTCCCGTCAGTCGCCCCCGCCCGCGCACGCGCCGGCGCCTCGCCTGACCACTATGCTAACGAGGCGGGGGACAGTCGCCGCCACCGTAGCACAGCACACACAGAGGGAGGGAGGGACAAGAAGGGAGAGACAGGAATGGAGGGATAGGAAGGATGGGAGAGGGAGAGAGGGAGGGACAGGATGGAGGGAGGAGGTGGAGTGAGGGGAAGAGAGGTATGACATCGGAGTACGTGGAATAAACGTTGAGCTTAAAAGGTTGAGGGTTAGTGCAATGTTGCAGGATGAAAGAGAGTTTGAAAGATAATGACAACGCGTCAGCTCTCAGAAACGGAAGAGAAAATTAAAATTATAATTAAATTAGATGGACAATAAGGCCTGACGAAAACGAGTTCCAGAAATTGTGAGACATGGTACGGCAAAATCTGAAGACGGCGAAATTCCACAATATCCAGATGCGGGGATGGCTAATTCTGAGAACAGCGAGGTCCCGGTATAGTGAGGTCAGTGTATGGCGAGGTCCGGGCTGTCGAGACCTCCGGTTTATGAGATCTGACGGTAGCTAAGTTTTAAGATGACAAGGTCTAAGGATAACGAAAGCTAGAGATAAGGTCACAAAAACGATGAATGTCTCTCGAGGCATCGCTCACACAGATCACTATATCACCTGAGCTCTCACAAAAACAAATACATGGACTAGAGCTAAGAAGAGTAAGCCTTTTATAAGGATTTTAACTTAATTTCGCATTTTACGTAAGTGTTGCAATCAATATTTGCTGCCGCTTACCCTCCCGTCACGGACTGACTCACGTCTATACTGAAGAAACCCCAATGCGACCGGAGAAGCTTTTTGCGAAATCAAATTGATATCACGACCCTACGAATAACCCCTCTAATACGGAAATACACTCACCACTATCTACCACTTAAGACTACAGTAATTTATGAAGAAAAGATAATTAACATTAAAATGATGGAAATTCAGAGGGATAAAAAAAAAGGAAAACACATAAACAGATCTCACAACAAAAGTATTGGGCGCACGGAGGACACGCTTTAACGCACACCGGCAGGCAACCTTCCAAGCCCCGGTCCAAGCGCGGCCGCGTCGTGATTTCACGAAGCCACGATTCCGGCGCAGTGGCCAAGGCGTGCGCTTCTTACCCTCTGGCCACGGCGAGAGGAACGATCCAGGCCACAGCGCGCGCTGCATTATGGAAGTGTTGCGTGGGAGGCACACCTCCTGCTGAGAACGCACGAATAGCTCTTGTAGCGCCAAATGAGAACGCGGCCGGGCATGGACCACAAACAGCACGATATGGTTAGTGTAACGACCGCATTTACGCGCCGCGGAGATGAAATATGTTGCACATTTTCGTTTACACGAACTAATGATTTCGTTATAGCGAATTGACACTAATAACGTGACCAAGATTATAGTCAAATTTCGAACCAAAAACGTCACTGCTCTAAAGAATATTACCTGCGACGAAAGGACGTAGGACTCTGAACTACATTACCTTGTCAGAGGCTACCACATCGATTTTCAATAATTCTAGTAAGAAGCGGTACGATCTCAATTCCAAGAATAAGAATTCCAGTCTCCTTCGATCAATTCCATTACGCAATAATCCTTTTAGCACGCACTTCGACAATCTTTCAATGCTACAAATTAAGATGAAAATATAATTCACATTATATAACTTTAAACATCCCATACCACTACCACTCTATAAAATGCATTTTTTTTCGATCATCCAAATGCTTTGATTAGAAAATAATAAACACAGGAAGAAACTCTACAGCTCACAGGGAAAACCATACTATTTATTTCAGGCAATGCGAATTTTCAATATTTATGTCCTCTTGATATAATCCTAGAAAACGGGAGAGGTATCTTATCCGACCCATACGTTTAAATAATTGCCACTGACGAATTAAATTTAAAAAATTTACAACTATGAATCACTCTGCTTTATCTGCAGAGCTACGCAGTTTTGTTTTTCATAAATTAATTCTTACGTCACTTACGGACAGATCATAGTATGACCTGGATCAATATGCCAATTGCGTACGGCCATTCTCGATAAGCCTGCTAAACGCGAAACCGACCAGCCCCTGCGGGCCCCGTGCCCGCGCGACACATTGCGGAATCGTGATGTAGGCCACAACAACGGGGGGAGGCATCGACCCGCGCGTTGTCTCCTTCGAAACCCGCCCCGCTCCCACTGTGCGTCGCCGGGGGCAGTTTTACATTATTATCGGCCGCACTTGTCTCCTTCAGCCGGCCAGCCGCTCTCTCTCGCCGGTGGCAGCCCCAACGCTCACTGATGCTGGAGCGCTTATCAGAATGGAAGATAATTTCCGTTAAGGACACGTAATCTAGTTTACTAATTTCCTGTGCACGCAGACAATTTGAATCGTTTATTTCAGAAACCCGTCAAACGCCAAACATCTAAAATGCGCGCATCTTTTAGTGCATATTTAACTGAAAAATATTCATTTATCAACTGCTTTAATATTAAAAACTATTTTGAAATCATAAAAACTGGGACACTTTTTCTCAGTTTTCTTCAAATGAGAAATTTGGCGCTTGATGGGTTTCTGGAATACACGATTCAATTAAGAAAACTATGTAGCCTTAGGCCATGCGAGAGATGTCTATGGTTACTTTAGATGCGAAGACTCAGGAAAATACAAAAACAAGAAAACCGTTTAGCTTTTGTCTAAAAAAATACAAATTTTTGATTGTGTTGTTCTGCCTATTCTCATTTTGCACGTACCGACCGAATTATCATACTCCATAGGTTAATGCTTTTGATGCGTGGCCTCGCCTCATGGAACCATGAATCTGCGTAAGAAACAGAGTACCAAGCGTTTTGTTTCGTGAACCTAAAAATAATAATAACAACAATAATAACAACAACAACAATAATAAGTATGGTCTAGTAATCGTAGGTAGGTTAGTCTTCAATCAACACTGAGAGAGAGAAATGAGACAATCATTGAATATATTTTTTAAATCCACCAAAAAGCAATGAAGAAATTTGTCTCATTAGAAAAGCTAATTCAAGGGTAAGTCTCAACGAGACCTAATGACATTCCTGGTAATTTACTCGCAACAACTAATCATTATACATCACGGCACTCATTCCCCTGTCCGGCATTAACATCGCCCAAACTCTTGTCAATACCCCCAAATTTTCATTATTGGTCCTTTCCCGTCGGGGCGTCCCCGCGCATTATAGGCGCAGCACTGCACGGCCAGGGCGGTCGCGGGACTCGCCGAGATGGCTATCTCCTGGCTGCGGGAGATCCAGAGCGCGCCTTGCACAACGACCGGACGGCCGGCAGGCAGGCGCTCGATAATTGTGCGGCCGTTTTGAAACGCACTTGAGGCCACGGACCCCCGCCTTGCCCCGCCCCCCTCTCCCTCCAGCGGGAGTGCGTGCGCCGCGTGTTGGCCCCAGGAAAGGAACCGTTGCAGACCGTTGCGGGTGACGAGAAGGACGAGAAATCCAGAAAGAGGGGGGGTAGAAGATAAAAAAAAAGAAAGAAATTGATAATGCCCTGTTACGCAAAATGGGCCGGCGCGCGCTGCTTTACGAGCTGCGAGAGACAGTGGACGCGATTTACGACGAAATGGACGCTTCGACCGACGGTCCGGCAGGCGGGGAACGTTACGTCTGGGAAGACGGCGATGACGTCACGAGGCGGAAGTGCCTCGCGCCAGTCGAGAGCAATTAGCGTAAAAAGTGATAGGATCGTCTTCCTTACTTCCTTTGCAGAGACGGCATGTTGTGAGTCTCTTTGCATTCTGGTCCGAATAAGGTCACTAGAAGACTTCGAATGAAACAACTAGTTCGCTTTCGAACGAGATCAGCTAGTGACGAAGAAACATCGGGTCTACATACCAGGTTCCTCATAAATTTTGTTAATTGTTCGCATTGAACACATTTCATTGAAAAGCACTCGAAATTTAATTCAAACACATTACAGAAATCACAGAAAAAGATGTCGGTGATACGTAATTAATTCAAATTCTTTATTATTAAGCTCTTGGTAATTAGCGCGGGATACATTAGCATATATCTATACTACAGAGACCTGCGGAAGAAATTATACGTATTAAAACGAGCTTTATTAATTCAATAATTAATGATATAAACATAAAAAATTGTAATATAATACGAATTGTACATATACGAAGAAGAGGTCCAAAAGACGAATAAATACACACAGGTTCGAGAAGACCAACACAGAATATCAAAACAGTAACATACTATCCAAACAAATTTTAGATATGAAATAGCTCCACTTACAAACTGTCCTGCGAATATTACAATGCGAACTTATTTTAAATTTTCGAAGCAAGTCTTTCTGATCATGTAACTACAATTTCTGGCCAGTACATACAGATAGTTTAGTTCCGGGCCACCAAAACGCAACACACGTTGTTCACTCTTAATTAAAAGTGAAGATAAAAGAAAAAATAAACGATGTAAGACGGTGCGAAATGTACTAATATAAGAGCAACACAAGATACTACAACAGTGACATCACAACACGGAAGTCGAGCGTCAACTACTCTCAGAACGCTGCTGCGATCCACGCATTTCCTTGCAGTGATGAGACTGCGTGAGTACCTACGCAATTTTCGTCAGCTGATTGAACATCTTGTTCCCACTCTCAGAAACCGCTTTCAAATGGGCACGGAAGTACTCGAAATGAACTCTGGAATCGCCACGCAAACGCGCAAATCGTTGCGAAAAAATGGCAATGGGAGAACAAACGAATCATACTGAACCACGCGCAACCTTCGAATGGAAGATACGTTCCACAAGCAGGCAAGGTAAGCAATGAACTGCAAAGTTCAATAGCAAATTCTGTATTTTTAACAAATAATGAACGTCGTAAACCAAGAGGGG
Source organism: Teleogryllus oceanicus (assembly GCA_964035755.1). Lineage (NCBI taxonomy): Eukaryota > Metazoa > Arthropoda > Insecta > Orthoptera > Gryllidae > Teleogryllus > Teleogryllus oceanicus. The sequence goes on from CAXIVR010000007.1 coordinate 124,164,225, forward strand.
TGCTCAACTTTTTTGACACGTCTGATTCAATTCATATTACTTACTATTTAATTTTAACGATACCGAGTGACACAAGAACTGTCACGATATTGCAAAGTTTTGAATGTTCGCGTCAGTTAAAATGACAAGACAAGAAAACCTTGCCACCTAATCCATTTATACAGCGGTGATAAAATAGCGCCCAAGCATTCAAAGAACAGGGCACAGGCAAGGAGAATGTAATCTTCAAAACAATCTATTTTACATTGCAACTGAATTACTTAGCTTTTCCGAAAGCAATCGATTTTGCTGAGTTGAACGAGATAAGTATAAAATTATGTTAAGGTCGATTTACAAGTGATAAAGTTGGCTTTCATAGAATGGATTGAATTCTTATGCTTGTGACAACTACGCCTCCCCCTTCTTACAGCCATTGACCTTATTTCCGACTGAACATTACTGACTCAAATGAGAAAGGCTACGTTTACAAAATCACTGACACATTCCATTCATACCATGTTCTCATTCTGAAATAGTTCACTTACTTTCCCAGATTCTATCGTCACTTTCCCATGTCTTAAAAGAAACTATCATGAATTAATGGAACACATTTCACACTGTCAATACACTAGTTGGTACATTTCGGAAGATTTCTTAAAATGCTTTCTCTCCCTACGAATGTGCAATCTACATGAGAGTATTTCTCAACCCTAATGACAATGAAAGCTCACAACTAACAAACTGCAATAACTGAGCCACTGTAATCATCCGTAAATCGATTTGGTTATTTCATATCACTCATCAGTTCGACTCTACGCGGTGCGAACTTCATCAGCAGACACTATTTACGCTCTTATATTCTTCTCCACGATCTGCACTTTTCACATTCATTCGAAGACAGGCAACGAGTATTCGCCAGGAACAGCACTGTTCAGTGACAGAAACCTCTGCCCATTATTCGTTTTTAGAAGCTCCGTCTTTCCCACCTGACACTGGCGCAAGTCACCGTCTGCGTGCGTTAGGGCGTGGCGAAGGGAGATGTGGGGCTCACGCTTCGTGCCAGATCCATGCACGCTCCGTTTCCATTCTCCCGTCGATGAATTCTTTTCAGATTGATTCGAAATCTCTAAACGAATGCTCTGTCACACTCATCAGTATTCTATGCCAAAAACCTGTTGCATATTCCTCTTGTGTGGAAGCGCCGCCTTTTTGCAACATACCGGGGAGTCGCCGAGTGCGGGAGTTAACCCTTTTAGACCCGACGTTGGAGACAACTTCTAATTGGTTATTTCTGACACTTTATTGCATCAGAATTGTTTGCGATTAATTGTGCTTTTATCATTTCTTGCGAAGGTATACATAATTTCCTTGTGAACGCGAATAAAAAAAATTGTAGAAATCGTCTTTAGAGTAAAACAAAATCATTGCTTAAAGAAAAAATTGTTCCCACGGACACAAAAAATGCAGGTCTAAAAGGGTTAAGAGGGCGTTGCGAAGAGTGAAGTAAGGCTCACGCTATGTGCCAGACCCATATACGCTCCGTCTCTATTCTCCCCAAGAACCCTTTTGACATTGATTCGAAATCCCAGAACGAATGCTCTACCAAGCTGTTCACTATTCAGTGTCGGCCACGTGTTGCCTCTGTTTGCCACATAGCGGGGAGTCGCCGTGTGGGGCGTCGGGGGCGTGGCGAAGGGAGCGGTGGGGTGACGGAGCGTCCACGGCCTGTTGTAGATCGCTGCCGCAGACGAACGCGGGCCGCCCGCGGAACGCGCGCGACGGGGCGAGGGCGGCGCGGGCGTCGGAACGTGACAGCCGCCGGTAAGCGAACGCGCGACCCGAAAGCTGCTCGGGACGCGCGCCTCCTCTCTCACTTGGCCACTGTCTCCGCATTCTCTCATACTTTTCTCTCTCACTCCCGCTCGTTTCGTTTTCAACGTCTTTCGCTCTCTCTTTGTTTTCTCTGCGTCTCGTTTCAAGAGAAGCTTCCGGTTGGAAGTAGGAGTGTTGAAACGTTACGTGACCTTGAGGATGTTCGCTTGCCCCCTCCCCACACCCCTCGCCCGCGTGAGTGGCCTTGAAGAAGTGGTTCGCCCATTACCGCTTCCGAGGCCCTCAACGCTTTACTTCTTCCGAGCGTAATTACAGGAGCGTGAGTGACCTTGAATGTCGCTTTTCGGGCACAAAACAAGTAGCGGAAGCGTGCTCGTTATGTTTAAATAAGCCAATATTAGTGACATCAACCCCATCCATTACAATAACACTCACATTTTTTAACTGACGTGCAATTTCACAATCGTTCACCAATCCAATCAATATGTGAATGATACTTCAGATTGGTTCATACAACGCAGACATTGTTCTTCACGCTTAACGAGCGCGAAGAGACTTCAACAATATAAGCCTACTGGTTTCATTCCTGTAAATACTTTTCTTTTGATTGAAAAGCTGTTACATAGGTTTTGATATCCCAAGACCACGCAGCATGACACGGCACACTACGTCCGACAGCATATTGCAGCACCGGTTTGACACAGACGTCTTATTTACTCCACCCGTGCATGACACATTCTGATTACCAATCAGTACACTCGTTGAAATGTCAATGCCCGGGCACTACCGCTCTCGCCGGCGAATTGAGGCCCAGTGAGCGAAAAACGGTCGAAACCGCCCAGAACAGACCGCGAATTCGCGAGTGGCGGGAACCAGAGCATTGCACTTCGCTGCCGCCTGAGGTAAGTACTCATTATCGTCAAGGTTCCACGACAGCCCAATTACGTACCCGCCATTCGACGACGTGGGGCCGCGGAACGCAACCGCCTCCAACATTAATTTTACTACCCTCGGCAATCTCGCGTCGGCAGCTGCGACGCGCTACCTGTATTTTACTTCTCACATTACGCTCTGGAGGAAAAAAACACTCTTCCTTTCCATGCTTCGACACGGAAAAACGAACACGAAAGACCCTGAAGGTTCTCTTGAAACATTAAAAAAAATCAGAAAACGTCACTCTTCTCTCCACTGTCTTATTTTTTTCTCTCCCCGACCTTTCCTGGCGAACATCCAGCAAGCGTTTTATTATTGCACGTAGAACTCTTTGCACGTTGCACGTCCAGTCCGACGCACTGGAGCATGTACGCATGGACGCATGCACGCACAGCCACTTCCAACACTGCGTGGGGAAGGGGGCGTGGCACCGGCGGCGCGCGGGTTGCGCCACGCGGTCCACGCCCACACGCCGATCGAGTGCGAAATCGGAGATCGGGCAGAGATCGATAACTTAATCATATCAGAGCGCAATATGTTTCCCCCACCCTTACTTATGCATGAAATAAAACTTGCTGACAGACTTTCTCGCTATCGAAACATGTTCCCGGGCGCTCGGGACCAACGCACGTGCGAAAAGGTTTGTGAAAGAGTAAGTTTGTCCTTCGTAAACGTTCACACAGTAATGCAATGTAATGTGCTTAATGTTATGGCGGTACGAAACAAGTTATTGAGTAAGAAAAAAAAGGTTTCATTTCGAGGGGCGACTCTGCGAGCGAGTGACTAACTCGCATATTATGAGTAACGCACGACGGTTTTTATACGAATTGCAGGAACAGAACAGTAACGTGAAGCATTTCGCTAATTTGTGGTTTACACTATTACAAATAATTAAATTAGTACTTCGATATACAACAATAATCTGACATCCAGTCGTCTTTATATTTGCACCAAATAAAATACTAGAGCAAATAATTTACGAGTTGATCATTTACTGGGCAAGTAAAAGGAATATATAAAAGTAAAAGTGAAAACGTCAAGCAACGGTACAGCCCACAAGGACGAGGACTGCGATGCGATTACGTGACACCACCATCAGTCAATATTGGGCGAAGAAAAACCAATGATCGTTTAAGTGGTAGTTACACTGTTCCAAGGCCAACGTGAAACAGGCGGACTTATCGTTTAAGGATGACGGACAGATCAGGGAAAAAAACAAAAAACGCTCGAATACCGTTGCACTCGCCAGCGCCAGAGCGACTCTTCTGCTGAATGACGCGGTATTTCTCCCGAGCGCCACCGGCCAGGGTCGCCCACCGTCCGGCGTTGCCCCACAGCGTCAAAAGGCTCTCGGGCAGAGCAAACACGAGAGGCGCGTCCTTGCGGATGCCGGAAAGGAGCGGCCGCAGCCGGCGCGGATCTGAGCAGAGCGGAGCAACTGGGGCGCCCGCCCACCGCCAACGGTGGGAATGCAGGCGGGAACGAGACGCGAAGAGGTAGGCAAGAAAGGGAGAGAATGAAGGAAAGCAGAATCAAGGGTGAAGAGACAGCGAGAACTAGAAAATATACGGACGGGAAGAAGGGATCAGAAGCAGAGAAGAGGCAGAAGAAGACAGGGAGGTAAAGTGCAAGGGATTGACTATTTCGTGTCTCTAAGCGTGTTAACAACTACTGCCATTAGTCTCGTAGGTGTATTGCATTTTTTCATCGGTGCTCTTCCCCCTCTGAATGGTGAGATCCGGCTGTGACCTACACGTCGGCTTGTCGGGTTTTCCACAACCACATGCGAGTATCTCCTACCGGTGACGCACCGCTCCAGCAGGGACACGATTTTAAGGTTCTAATTATCTCTCGGCATAGTGTAGTGCATATAATTGTGTGTATAATTAAGTGGTAAGAAAGGGGAAGGGAAGATCGCGCGCGCGGTCCACGGACCGTTTGTAAAGGTACTGCTCCGGCATTCGACTGGTTGTTATCAGAGAATCTGGAGAAAACTACCGATCAGAGCAACTCTCCGCTAGAATTCTCCTCCAGACGGAAAGGAAGAAGGGGCAAGGAGGGGAGGGATCAAGAAAATAGGGAAGTAGAGGGAGAAGTAAGGAAAATGAGAATATAGAAATAAGGGAAAATGAAAGAGAAGACGGAAAAGAAGGAAGTAGACAGACGGGTATATAAGATGGCAGGGTGAATGGGAGAAGAGGTGCAGAGACAAGGCAAGCAGGTATGAAGAAAAGGAGGCACATGGGCAGTCAAGTAGGAGGAAAACAGGCGGGGAGTGGGCAGGCAGGCGCGCAGGAGCATGCAAGGTCGCTGCATCCACCCACACCCTCAGGGCGTGCGCGGGTCTACATTCGCCGCGTCTTACTTGGATCTCTATCAGAGAATACGGTCCGCATTCCGCTGCAAATCTGTCACGCGGATAGATAATTACTGCGCGAGTGTTGCGAGCGATTACGTAAGCTTTCCAGCACTTTCCGCAGCGTACAAATGAATCTAAGGCGCCGAAAATTAATTTTAACGCAAAGATGCCCAATGAGCTGACATGCGGGTCTTGACGGACTCTAAATCGGTGAGAAAACAGAAGTGTCCTTTCGTTTCAAACAATTCTCTAAATGCACAAAATAATTTGCACAGTTACCTGTTAAAACGCCCAAAAAATAACTTTCTGTTTGTTACTTCAAACAAGGCAAACATACCACTCTATTCATGGAACGCGTTGCCTCACCTCATTTCATCGGGACACATGGGCGACTTCGTCTCTTTTTTAAAAATAACAGAATGTCGGTCATCTCTTTCCCACTGTCCCGCACTCTGGAAAAATAAAACAATTCCGCTCAAGGAAGACGAGTTTCCCCATACACACAGCCGCTCCCTTGTGCGTTCTCTCCAGCACCCATTCAACGCCTAAGGCACGTCTGCGATAAAGCCGTTCAGTGGGTCGATGCGATCTGCTCTATTGCAGCACTCTCAACGCCCAGGTGCGAAGAAGTAGCCACGGCTTCTATCCTGCATACACAACCGCCCAAGACCAAATCGACAGACGCCTTCTAGACATCCGAGGTTTATGCGAGCAACTGTTTGTTCTTTTGTTATTTTTAGGTCGCTTTTCAACTTCTAGATCATACAGCAACTACTGTAATAACCATTGATTTCTGAACTTTGGGGGTAAAGGTAGAGGAACTCGCATACTGCATCAGGACGGACACACACATAGACAAACACACAGTCATGCCCCGGGCGGGATTCGAACCCGCGACCCTTCAGATACGAAGCAGATACAGTCCTTCAGTCTTAGCGACCTCAGCTATCCAAGCTGTATGTGCTTTTTTGTTTGTAATTAATATTTTCAACTTTAAATTAACTAACAAACATTTCCTTCGTTAATCTTCGCCGATGTACAAGAAATAATATTCACCTCTTTGCCACAAGATGTGTAAGGCACTTGATCCTTAAGAAAACCATACAAATTCCGTTACCTTCATAGGAAAACATCTATCCCACACGAGCACAGATAACGCAACGCTAGTTAGTTACATGCAAGGGAAAGGAGGATGACACACAAGGTCGACTTTGTACAGCCCGTATGCAGAGCGTGGGCGCTCTGAATAGGAATAGACAGCTTAGCAACAGATGCGCACGCCGAGTCGCGACTCTGCGAAATGTTACACTCCCCATCCTCAACGATTTTCCAAGCCTCTTAACGACATCCTCTCAAAGAAACTCCATGAATCGTTGCAACATTGGCCATGTTCCAGTTAAAAACTGAATACAAAGTGTAATTGACGAGTATCAAATATTATTAGAGTATGTGAGGTAACATAAATAATATATAAGTAATGTTTTAGAAGAATAAACGTAAATATTAATAACAATTAACGTCATTCAAAATGCATTACTTTGTAAATAAACGAAATAACACAAACCTGTTATTTCATCAGTGTTCAGATTCCTGCACAATTTCGGTGAATAGTTCATCCATCGATCACACAAAATGGCGATTTCATACCAACGCACAAGGTGTCCGACCTATCACAGACCATCTGGCGGTACAGTGAAAAGTGGTGGATTAAATTTGTTTCGTAGAAGACGATTTAGTGTTTCTTCCATTATTTTAATCATCAATATGCCAGTCACACTGGCAATGCGAAAAAATCAAACATAACATAAGTGCTAACTAAACAGTGAGTCCCTAGATAAAATGACATAATTAGTAAGACCAACGAAACAGGTCGAATTACAGTAATAATGTCTAAAAGCTCCGAACGAGACATTCACAAAGTCTTGCATGGTGCCCAATCTGAGCTGTAGGACAATCCAAAAGCGTACAGAGAATTGTTTTATTCGTTTTTTAAATTGTACCACCCGATAAATAAGCAGTTTCTGCTGCTGCGGGTCAACGAATTGATTATATATCCGAAAGCTCCTTCTAAAGGAAACGTCAGAATGGAACTCGAAGATGCATTCTGGCAAAAACGGGCGTGTATTTCTAACACTCACTAATGCGCAGGCTCACAACTGCACTGCGTCCGACGTCCTGGCGAACGCGGCCGAAGTTCCAGGAGGGCAGAACACTATTAAATGAACTTGAATTAAATGACAGAACTGATCTAGTCAACATGGTCGGAGATAAAACTCTTTTCCTTAGTTTAAGAACGAAAAGCCTCCGTTTTAATTCTCTGAAATTATGCCGGGAAACTACAGACAAAATAGAAAACATGTAATGCTGACAGTTCAGAAAATCATGAACCTAACCTCACAAAGTCAATAGGAATATGTTGTTTATTTTACAAACATATCTCTCATTACATATGAAACATCTCACACTAAATCCACCTCCACTCCATTACATGCCGCATTTCTCGTGTTGAATATGAATGTCTGGTGAACACGAATACACTGTAACCACTTCTCTCGGGCAGAGTCAGACGGTGTCTTCGGTCGAACACGGCTTCCTTCTGAGTGCATCCTCAGGGGAACCGGGAATTTCTCGACCGATTCCGTTCCGGAGGCTGGTGCTCGCGGCGACCGGCGCTCTCGCGCCTGATCGTTGGGGACGTAACCTTTGGAAGGTGCCGCGGCCGCCGCCGCCGCTGCTTTATGGCACTTTCCCCCGATCGGCGAAGAAGCTCCGTTCGCAGACTCGTCTCCACAGCGCCGCCGCCGCTGTCGCCTGGGCGCGAGGGAATTTGTGGAAATGTCTGTTTCGGCTGCCTGCGGGATGACGTGGCGGCGGGGACGGTTTTCTTGAATAAGAATTTCGAAAAGGTTTCAGGAAATGGATTCGGGGGGGGGGTGCTTCGCGGAAGGAAATGAATATATTGAAGAATGACGACAGAAATTTGTGATATTCACTCGTCAATTCATAAGTTTGGCAACAGATTGCAATTTCTCGTTTTGGTTAAAGCAACCAACACTCAAGTTATATTTCCTTTTCTTCCCTTCTTCAAAACCTCCGCAAAACCTGTAATATCCTAAGCGTACAAATATACAAACCATTCAATGCAACCAACCAACGTTTTCAACCTTCAATTATTAAGATAAACAAATTTCCGGAATTAATAAATTTAGCAACACACAAGCAATATTCCAATTAGATAAAAATTATTTTTATAATCAAATTAATAATCCGATTCCCCAGAAAGTTTCTACCGTTCGCTTGATTGCCATCCCCACCTAAATATTCCTTTTACTTCATTCGTACACAATGTATTTTACATACCGATTAACTATTGTAATACTTCGTACTCTACAGTATATATTATTTCTAATGCTCTTCCAGTTCTACAGTTATACTAATACATACTGATCAGAATACATTTAAAGAATGTTAAAAATACAGAAACAAAAAATGCACAAACACAATTCCCAATTTCGCATGGCGCTACGGCCTGGGACATAAGTGTTGCACGCGGGGCAGGAGAAGCCGCTGCGGCAGGAGGCGAGCGCGCGACTCGCGGGGCATCCTCGCTTTTAATTGCCCTCGTTCCCCATAAGCCGCGTCTGGCGCCAAAGGCGAACGATGGAGCGGCTCTCGCAATCGCCTTATTCCTTCGAGAGGTCGCGAAAGAAGAAGTTCTCGTTGCCATTTTCTCGCGTCGCACGATCCGACAACAGTCGCACGGCCGCGGCCGCGGAGGCTTTTAGAATGGAACGCACGGACGCGGAGAGCAACACGGCGCCGCGTGCCGTTGCGTAGGCGACTCCTCGGGCCGAAGGTCAGGAGCGCCGACGCAGCCGAGCAAGCGCCTTCCAAAGGACTTCGGTGCGCAGAGTGTTGTAGGGGACAGACTTGTGCGACGTCGCACAAAATCAATGAATGGAGGAACCTAAACAACATAACGTACGACTGGTACTTTGCCGACATGGGCCGACATCGCCGTAATATTCATTCCCAACATTCCAACTACACGGTTCTAAAATGCAAATTGAAATACCGAAATTTTGTCAATAGTACTAGCAGCAGGGTGTCCATTGTTCCTTCTTCCATCTGTTATGTGAAGACACAGGAAACATTCAAACGAAATGAAAATCAAATATATTCCAAACCCAGAGGGGGAAATTAATTACCAAGCACGCAGGGGATTTCCTCTGCACTCAAGCAGCTTCCTTCCTTTTCATGGAACGTCCAGGCCTTCCGCCCATTTCCATCAGTATTTGTGCAGATACTCGGCAGAATTCCGGCGACTCTTTGTACTCGTGTTTGACTCTTGACATCGTCTTCCAGATCTAACAATCCCAACTACTTTATTATCCGATTGTAAACTTTTAAATCATAGCTGACATACAGGATTGGAAGGGATCTTTTTCAAGCCGCAGGTGTGTGGTTATCGTGTACTATACACTATTTGAAAATATCGCCCTCAGCAATTGAAAACTTGCGAACTTAAGGGAGGGAACAACAGCTTCACCACCTCTCTGCAGAGGACGGCTACCTGGACGCGTCAACATTGCCAAACCGGCATGTATACTCCCCTAGGCAACCCGTCGCACAGAAAACACACGAGACGTCCCAGAGCGCTGTCGATCATTGCGCAGTTGTCTCCACTTCCCTCCGAGCGCGCCTAAGGAGGGAAACCTCCTTAACCCTGTTCGCTCGTGGGTTGGGCCGGCAGGCACTTAGCGCCTGGGCGGACGACCAAACGGCACCTCTTTCGCACGAAAGCTCCGCGAGTCTGCGCGTAACCGTTCGCCGCCCTCCAAGTCACGCGCGTCGCCAAACGCCGCCCGTCGCGTCGCGCGTTTGGAAACGAAGCGGGCACGGAGAGCGCGTTTGGCTAAGTCCATGCGCGGGGGGAGAGGCACGGGGCGACACGTTTGGCCGATACCGGGGGGGGGGCGGGGAAATGGGGGGGGGGGCTGGACGGGCGGGAGGGGGGGGGGAGGGGGGCAGGGCGGGAGGACGGGGCGGGCCGGGGGACGGGCGGAAAGGCGGATTAGGACATATGAGAATGGAGGGGGCGGGGCGGGGTGAGATGGGACGGGAGTAGGAGAGTGGGTGAAGGAGCAGGAGGGGTGCGGCGTCGCTGCGCTTTCGAACGTCCATCACTTGGAGCTGCCGACGTCGACGCGGCGACGTCCATTACATCGCTGATAATGGCGGTGTCGCAACGAATTTCGTGCGCCGACGTTGCAGATCTTCGCTTGATAAGAAAGGAATACGCATTCGCTGGTTTCACACGTATTTTCATTTTCTAGCGAATGCCACTATGAAACTTCCTTGAGTTAAATTTGAAAGCAATATTTTACAACAATCGGAAATTGAATTATGTGGACTCATGAAACATTCTCGAGAGGAGGCGATCTTATTTTCATACGGAAGGAAAAGGCGGGATGCGGTTATTCCCTCTAACTCGTCCTATCCAGACACCAGCGTGAAAGGGAAATAACATACTGATCACAGCAGCTGCATAAGATTAACTGAAAATAAGTATGTATTGTGAATTTATTTGTACTTTCAGAGTCCAGAGGTCGCTTGAACCAGTTTAGTTTCCTTGTACTTGCTTCATATTTTTCTATTTTCTATGCTTTAAATTGAGGGGTACTGGAGTAAGGCTCGACAACGTATTCACTAAAAAAATGTATTAGTTTAAAACAATACGTTACATGAGTCTTTGTATCTATGTCCATAATGCAGTGATGAGCGAGTAGAATTCGTAATAATTATACTCAATTCCTAATAACTGCAATCACTTTGTTTTACACAGATAATTTAACATGACGTTTTGAAAGATCTTTCTTCGATTCGCACTACTCGTCGCGTGCACTCCACGTCACTTCACACATTATTCTTTCCTTATAGTCGGGTGCAGGTTCACGTCGAATACTTTTCCCTTTCACGCCTACTACGTCCTTAAGTAGAGAATGTATTGCTTCCGCGGAAACTGTCGATACTTCACGAGACAAGTTCGTATTGTGGAGACATGATATTCCCAAATCAATCTGGGCGCACTCCAAGCCTTGCGAATTTGGAGCGGATATTTTGAATACTTGGGGATATTTGAATTATTTTGGGAGAATATGAAGTGTGAACATTTCAAACATTTTATCAAAAGAGGCTCATAATTTGTGGATATTTTTCCGAATAGATCAAAGAACGCCTCAAATTTTTCAGGCACTCATTTTTGCTAAACTCAGTTTGTCTCATTTTCGAAAACTACAAGTGTTCATTGTTTCGGCGTCTTCCAACTACAATACTGAATATAGTAGAGGATCTATTTTCGTTGAAATCTCTGAATATTTGAAAACTTCCAAAATAACAAATAATCTGAATAAGTATGTGCTCATTGTAGCACCATTCATTTATCTGGTGACAAACAATTTCCCTCGATTTTCCTATGCGTTTGTTTGTTTGTGGCGTTTCTTGTTTTTTTTTATTTTTTTTATTTTTTTTTCCAATTCTTTCTTTGGTATTCTTTTCATGTTTTTGGTTTTGTTTCTTTTCGTCTAGCAGGTTCTTTTCTAAGTTTTATTTCCTTTAGATATCATGCACCGTAACTTCGTAAAATCGAAACCAAATCATAAAATCCCATACGTCTGCTAAAGGTAGTTCTGTATTAGAAAGAGACTAATAGACCCAAAAATATAATTGTCGCTGTTAGCAAATTACACACGTCCACATGTTAACAGAGTGACATGGGCTTTCAATGCATTATTAGTCGATCGCGACCCAACCCCTGCCCGTCCTCAACATCATGCAACGCCCGAATGGCAACGACCACGCCGAGCACGGCGCGAGCGCAACGCCAGCGGATCCCCCGCGGCGGCGCTGACGCAACCACCTCGCGCGCGCCGCCACGCGTGAGGGGGAGGGGACGGGCGAAGTGGTGGCGGCGGCGGAGGAGGAGAAAGGGGGAGGGGAGGCGAAAGAATCGCGGGCGGAAGGAAGCGGCGCCAACAAACGGTCATTAAGATGCGATCGGACGGCCGCGATGGCCTCGCGGCGCCGCCTGCCCTGACCTCCTTCGCCGCCCCTCCCCGCCCCGCCCACCCGGCTCTCGGGCCTACGTACCTAATCGCAGCACGTAATTGTAAATAACGTCTTCGCGCTGTCATTTCCGTCCTCGGGAGTGATGGATGGACGAACATTTGGGTTCCACGCATTGTGTAATAAGAGATTCCAAGATGTTAGATAACTTCTTGGCTGAGTATAGTGGCGGATACTCCTGAGAATATTGACCTCTTCAGATTCGTCCGCATTACTTACGTGCTACATCCATTACGTAGCTCATGTGTTTTGCACTCAAACGGAACGTGAGCTCGCATAAATTTCAGAAAGTACAACGGGCGTTCAGATCAGATTCACGTGAGACGAGATGAACTAAAATGTGTGTTAGCTACGAGAATTTGTGACGAGTAAACTTTTAATTGTATTTTTTACCGTCTGTGCTATATCCGTTGTAAGATGCAGAAATGTTAAGAGTCATTGTCACAAATTAACATTATGATGTAGATAAACCGTCATATTGCTGCCTATGCTCAGAAGTAATAGAGTTATGGAAAACCACAGACTGCCTACAGTATCACAGATACACGCGAAAACGGAGAAGTGTAAACAGGCGGCGAGAAACAAAATGAAGCGATATATGAGAGTATATGGGCACAAATTAGGATTTGAAGTTCTATCCATGGAAACCCATCATTAGTTTGCGCTAACACAAAGAATATAAGACAATTGAAATATCATTAATTGTTGAATGAATATTAATACAAGAGTGCCCTTTATGTCCCGTGTACTTATCGTAGAGCCCAAATTCAATCGTACGTTCACTATCCAACAAACTAATCATAATTATTCGGATTTTAGTTGGCAGACAACGGTTTATAGGACTCGTCCGCAGGAAGCGCGAGCTCCGGCACCTGAAGCCTACGGTCTGCTAATTTTTTCCATTTTCAAAGACTTCCAACCATAAACAATTGCACGGATTCCCTTTTGCATTCACCATTAATCCATAAAATACTTCCACGAACCCTTCATATGTAAGTCAATTGGAGTTGGTGAGATAAAATACTTTCCTTGCAAGACAAACAAAGAAACGTGTCCTAATATCTGTTGTAATTACGTAGGTCTTCAACCGATATAGGTGCCAAGATCTCACATTCAGCACGCCCTCCATGATATTAATAAAGCCTTACATTTTGTTTAACACATTATTTTTCATGATATTCCAAAATCAAATGCCCATAAAACGCCAATGCCAACAATTTTTACCCGCATTTTTTCTACCAAATCTCTAAATCCCTAAATACACGTTGCTCGTCAAACTACAGTACGTACTCATTTCAATGTCGACCGAAACGATACGTCAATATGCAAACGAGGCGCGCTCACCGGTTCTAGAAACGTCTGGCAAGCTGTTAATGTAACTGGCTGTTGTGTAGCAGGCCGTGTTCCCGGATGCCAGGAACAGGCGCGGCGGTGGCGGCTACGCTGTCCCGCCCTCCGCCGCCGTCCACCGCGCTGATTTACGCTCGCAAGGTAATTATAGCACGGAGCCTCGTTAGGCGGACGAAGGCCGTTCATTAGCGGACGCTCTGGACTGACCCCGCGGCCCTGGTGACAAATTAAAAGACGCGCGCCACGTAATACTGTGTTTAGACGCGCGCGGAGACGCATGGGTCGATTCGACACAGCGTGGACAGGGCAGTTTGTAGAGTTGACGCTTGTGGCGATGGGCATGAAATACATTATTTCGTGTTTTCGGGCGCGTTGACTACTATGGACATAAGTTCTGCAGGTGTAGTGCATATTTTTCTCACGGGAGGAGGCAGTGTTCTTCCCCAGCTAAATGGTGAAATCTCGCACCAACCTACACGACGACTTGCGCCGTTTCCCACTCCAGGTATCTCCGCCAGAGCTGCATCGCCCCCGACTGGGACAAGCTCTAAGCTAACTATTGGTCTCCGGACATGTGTGGTAATGTAGTTCATGTTTATTGGGAGTACTGCTCCGCCATTCACCTGGTGTTGATCAGAGCAGCCGACCTCTAGAATTCTCCTCCACACAGCGGCTGAATTCGAGCTAGCTATGTAGCTAGTGTCGAATGTCCTGCCACTATCGAGACTAGAAGCCTACGACCTCCCGGTCTGAGGCACTGCAGTGACATCTCGAGACTAGAAGCCTACGACCTCCCGGTCTGAGGCACTGCAGTGACATCTTGAAGATCATACTTTTTGAATTGGTTTAAAAAAGATGGAAGAGTTTACTTTTGCAATTTAATATCCCAAATCATAATATTTTCTTACCACACAAAACATTGGTATTGAACTCTACAGCTTTTAAAGAGATAAGCACCGATGACAATGACATCTTTTGTATTCCATTCACGCCACAGCAGGTTGAAGACGCGACAATAAATCATCTCAACCTTCACTTCATATGCACCTCCGCTATTAATCACACGATGACGAATGACACGTACATGTGGAGACACTGCGTCGCGACTTCGGGACCTGATCCCCGAAGAACCAACATAGCGACAAAAAACTTCCCAACAATGAAACGCCTCTTATAGCCATTCCAGTAAATACATCCTGTACATTCTTCTACTTTTATTTCTTTCTTTTCTAGCTCTGAAAACGTTAGATGTCTTACCCTCACACATTCAGAATTGCCCCGTAATATAAGAATGTACACTGTCCGACGGCGTAAACCCAACGCAAATAGTGACGTAGGCAGTTTGTGAAGGTCATGGTATCGCCGAACAACATCTGCACGACGGGCAGGACCGCCGAACCGAGACACAATGAACGGCGCTGTATTGTGAGGGCGAGAAGGCCGTCACGAGCACGGCTCGATTCACGCGCTATTCACACCTCATAAAGCTGGAGGGAAAATGAGAAATTCTTGCCACTGTCCCCTGCAAAGAAACGACAGAGCAAAACGAATACTGCCAGTCGGCTTTTATATAGCGGATTCGTATCTCAGCCACGAACATAAAAAGCCCATTTAAAAGTATTGTTCTCATTCCGAACAATCCCACTTCTATTTTAAAACAGTAACCTTCACCGCAAGGCAAAATTTTAATTTTCCCGTTACTTCTTAGTAAAAAAGGTAAAAAGTTACAAAATTCTACCGTATCATTCTGTGATCTCAGTCTACCTAGTATTTCTACTTACGAGAATGCTGCGAAAAAAACGCCATTTAGAAATGAAATTAACACATTAACTCGGGAGAATACAAAATCATGTCAATGACTACTGCCATACTGACCCACATCTTGACAGAGACCTCATTCTTCAGTGCATACAGTAATGACTTGTCCAACATGTCTTGTCTCTTTGTACATGACGCGTTATGTTCAGGTCTCGTTGAAGAAAGTTAATCAACAGAACTGCATTCCTGCACTTTCAACCACCATCTGTGCGTAATGGACGTACAAATGCCTTTCAAAATTTGCATCCTGAAAACCCTGACCTGCGTTAAGTAGTAACCTCAATTAAATGAACGTGAATAGAACCCTCCATACGTGAACGACCCCGTCCATCGACAGACATTAATAAAGCTTTAAGAGAACGAAAGGTCTGTCTCATATTCGTACTTTTTCATGACTAGAGAAACCAGCACACTTAGCGGGACATGTGGAATTGCCACTATCTAATCTCTATTGTATTTATCCATTCTTGAGACCCCTTTCTTGTTAACAAATAGCAATGGTTGGATGAAGATTCAGTAACTTTTGCTCTCATTCTGCTCGTCAACATCCAAGCATTTTTGAGGCGTGAAGAAAGCATTTGCTCGAACCATTTTCACCATTGTCAACACAGCCGAAACATTGGGGCTGGCATTCTAGTACACTGGGAACAAACCGAGCACGAACGCAAGTACGGTTCACAGGTCTATCCCCTGGCCTACTCCGAGAATTCGTCGAGCTGCCGGACGCGCGTTTTCGGAAACGCACTCGGGCGCGCTGGTTAAGGTCAGCGTCCTCGGGCTATGTTACGTGAGTGTCGGGGAGGGGGTGGGAGGAGGGCCGGCCGGCGGGCACCCGAATGTGAAATCGGAACCAGCGTCGCAGAGCGCGCGCGCCGCTGCATTTGTGTAACGGTCGCTCCGCCGCCGCCGCTGCCCGCTTCCGGGCTTCCGCCGGAGAAGAGAAATCTGCGCGTGCGTGCGCGCGAACCCCGCAGTGGGGCAGCGAGGCGACCGGCGCGCGAAACGGAACGCACAGAGAGGAAACGCCCCAAAACCTAACGTGTCAGGGCAATTTATTATTTTATTCTAATTCTCCTGCTCTTCTCTCTCCCTCTCATCAGACTCCTATCTCTCCCCTTCTCTTTCTCAGAATAGATCCATAACACAGCAATTACTTCGTTATTTCATTTGTATTTGCTGGATTTGTAGTATACTATGCTCTAATGTAAACAAGTTCGCGATGCGTTCTTCAGAATGAGTGCATGTGTATGTGGGCGCTTGTCAGACCAATGAAACTTAACCGGCAACTGGCCTATTCCCAAAAGTCTGCTTTCTCTACGCTGTGAATACTAGGTCATGTCATTAGCGTCATCTTTGCAGATTTTCGGGGAATTTTTATCAACAATATGATTTGCAATTATTACAGAATTATGCAAACGTAAATTCCCTTCTCCCTAATATAGGCAAAATGGGTGTTATGAACGACGAAAAATATTGGAATTTTGACTTTAATTATCTTACCAAACTGGTCAACTTTGCCTGAACGAGTTCTCAAATGCACATACAATTTACTTTTTATAGGATAATATTCATATTCAACGTTATTAACAACTGGAAAGGGAAGGTTTTAAAAGCATATAGTTGACGTGAAATTAATCCAGCAATCACCAACATGGAAATGCAAACTACTCATAGATGATTTATCCTTAAAAGTATAACACATTTCTGCTTAACGCATTCCCTTAGTAGGTCAGGAGAGTCGAAACAAACAGATAACTCCACGTCGAGATCAATACATGCAGGTTTTTTTTTACTTTTACGGACGTCAGAAATCACAGGCGAAATTGCCAGCAGCTCAATGTAGACGAATGTAATGATTCAAATGAAGTGAAGTCCGCCCTTTGTTATATCGTCCATGAGTATGATATATCACAATTACCAAGAAGATTATACCTTTTTGTAAAAGTCAAATGACGTTTGCCTTGGTGTTAAAAATTCTACATTCATTGCGCCTCGGGAATTACATTTATCTCCATCTTGTTATTTCCCAAGGCATTTTGTAAAAGGAAAGTGTCTAATCTCACAATCACTTGTTTTAAACGTTGCATGAAAAAAACGTCCCCCTAATTACTATTTTTTAGCATATCTTTAAAAATAGAACCTGAATGTTGAAAGGAACACATCACGAAACTGATGACAGCTGGTCTGGGCGGGTGGGAAGTGCAGATTAGTTATTTTATGGCATGAATAAGCGATAGAAAACCCCCCATAACAAATAGGGCGTCCAGTCCTTTTCCATTCACTACCAAAACTGTCGAACACAACCGTACGTGGCAACTCAGTAAAGAAGCAATATGATTATTACACACGAAGGAGATGGTTGACACAAGTACTCGTAATTAGTATTTCGTAAGACTGAATTTTACACACAAATAAAAAAGTCTAGGATACTTAAATTTCTCGTGGCTTCGCCATCCAATAACATACACTTGAGCCCGCGATTTAGAAAACGAAAGCACAAAGGAAGGAAGAAAAGAAAAAAAAATCACGAAATAAAACTTTAAAAAATTGAGAAAGCAAAAGGAAAAATAGTAAAAACGAAAAATCGGAATAAGAAAAATCAGAAACATCAGAAAAAAAAGGATAACGAAAGAAAAACCGGAACGAGGAAGAGAAAGAAAAAAAATTGGTGCTTCGTTCACACCCAACCTTGGCCGAGCAGCATAGCACGCTTGGGTGGCACGGCGGGTTGCGGCTTGCGCAAGGGTTTGCGAGCACGCGCGGGGCGGGCGGGTGGGGTTGGTGGCATGGGGCAACGCCTCTGCGGCGCGGGGGCGGGCCACGCCAGCGGGCGGGCGGCGCGCCGCCAACAGGAAGAAACAACAGGCGCCTTGTGCGCGTGCCGCGCGCCCCGGACGGCGTAAATGCGGCTCTCAGGCAGACTCGGTTGGCCACCGGCCGCTCCGCGCCGCCTTGTGGCTGGGTGCTTGCGACACGCCACCGGGAAATAGTCCTTTCAGTGTTGGCTGCCGACTGATCGTCAACATTTCGACGCACTAATATGTACCGTGTGAACGTTGGAAAATGGGCATTAGGAGCCGTTAAGTAGACACGCGAAACACAAGAAAATCGATAAATGGCATTAAGGAATAAAAAATCATATTGCTTCCCATCACTTGCTTTCATTTACCTAACGACGCGTGAGAAACAACTTGTACCTTTGAGATACAACATGAGTAGACACACATTCCAAATTTAATAATATCCACAATGCTGAATGATGTGATCCAGTTGTTTCTCGTCATCGCGAAAATATGAAATGTACTTTCCTCACATATCATTAAGTGATATACGAAACCAAAGTGGTTTGTTTCATATAAATCCTGCATTTCTAAAAAATATAAAATTACTAGGTATATTAAAAGATAATTGCATACACAAATGACACCATAAATTTTGGGGACTAGAAAAAAATCAAGACTTCTAAAGGCGTAAACACCACCTCACGACGCTGATTCATTGTACGTAGAGCTGCAGTCACGTCCCAAACTCACGGCCATTACTTTTCCCCCGGGGAAATATAATTAAACAAACGACCGGTGGGCGTGTGGGCTCGCGAGGGTGGAAACAACAGCCACCTTCAGTACCCGCCGCCAAGCAAGCCTCGCGCCAGTCGACGGCCGCGCTCCGCTTCGAAAGGCGCTGCTACTGCTGCGGGCGCGGCCTGCGGCGAGACGAGCACCAAGATGCACTCCAAATGTCGAGGAGCTCTCGCGAATCCAGGTCGCCTCCGCGGCGGCGGCGGCGGCGGCGGTAACAGGGTGGGAGCGGGAACGGCATCGGGCAAGGCGGTGAGACAAAGGCAGTGGCGAGGGCGGAGTCAGAGATGGAAGCCAAGGCAAGTGCATGTGCAAACGAAGATGAAAGTTGAGAAGAAGAAGAAGAAGAAGAAGAAGAAGAAGAAGAAGAAGAAGAAATCGGTCGGGAAGGGCGTGGAGGGAGAGACAAGTTTAAACAAAGACGGAGGTGGAGACAACCCGAGACACGCGGCGGCGATGGCGGTGGTGTGGGCGGAGTCAGAGATGGGAGCGAAAACATGAGCGGAAAAAAGAGCAAACAAAGATGCAGGTTGAAATGGAGAAGAAAATGGATGAGAAGGAAGCGGAGGTGGAGACACGTCGAGACAGCCTGAAAGACGCGGAGATGAAGGCGGCGGGGGAAGGGGGGGGGAAGCAAGCGGAGACACTGGAGGAGACGAAGGCGGAGACAGGGTCGGGAGGAGACGTGAGCGTGCAGGGGCGCGAGAGGGACGAAGGAGGGGGCGACGGACGGTGCGGCAATCGCAGCCGCCAGCGACAGAAGCACCGCGCGGACGGAAGGGAGGTCAACGAGGACGGGCAGCTAAATGTCGAACACAAGATGCAATTGAAAATGGCAATGCTCCTCCTACATGATGTATCTCTCACTTTATTCATCAGACTCCGTCTCAACATTCGATTTGATGTAAGTCGAAAGACAACATCACGCAACTAGAGGGATTTTTAACTAGCTTCATCTACGCCATAAAATGAAAAATGTAAATCAAATATATCTGCCTTTCTGTAAAGTAATAAAAACTGTCCTTAGGGCAATTTATTTTAACCGATACTTTCTCGGATGCACAAAAAATAAAGGCCATAATGTCCTTCAGAGCATCTTTCTTCACCACGATAATGAAGTCACTTTGCTTTAAAATATAGAATACATATCCTTCCATCGCTAAATCCGTTCCTTGTCGTGGGCGGTAATTCATGGATTCCACTAATCCCTGTTGTGCGACAATGGTATGAGAACAGCAGGTACATAGACGTCTCTAGAAGCAGAAAAGCAAAAGACGAGGTTCAGCCTCCAGAGGCAGGCAGTGAAGCTGCGGCATCGGCAGGGGAGCTTGCGGAGGTTCTGCGCCCAATCCCAGACGTTTCCTCTCTCTAGCGTGGCGGGGAGGCGATGGGAGGAGGGGGGGTTACAGAGGATCTGCGCTCTGGCGCCGGGGAACGTTTTGTTCCTTACGCGGAGGCGGAGAGATGTCAAGGTCCAGGCGCTAAGTGGCCTCTTTCAGGAAACCGGAACTGCCGCGTGGGAACCTGCACAAAGCCAGCGAACAAACGTAATGCGATGCAGCTAGGCAGCGGGAAGCCGCAGATGGGGCCTAACCCACTCTCACGGGGATTAGTCGAAAGTTCCTCGCGAAAACTATTACAAGGCTTACATCGAAATGATTCTTTCAATTTTGCCGATGTCTATACGAGATAAATTCTCCTCAATGTCACAGAAACGTTACAGCTTTCTAGAACGACTAACATGCAATACATTGCGAAAATAGAGCATTCCATTTCATTTGAAATAATAGTTCTAGAAAGAAAGAAATGCGAATGAGCTAAATGATTAAGAAGGTAATGCATGTGAAAGTGACACTCGCATTCAAGTTCCCAGTGTTCGTAAGAAAAGTCTACTTTGCCGACACAATGTTTTCTCGCCTTCAAAACGTTTTTCCCAGCACACTATGAGGGCTACGATACTTACTGTGAGTGCTTTTCCCACTATTGACGATTACCGACATGAAATGGAACGTTGCATGTCACCAAGAAAGTATGCTACACGCTTATTGTCCGAGAAAGTGAAATCGGTAACTCTACAAGACTTTTAACGTTTTCATATAATATAAACTCACATCTAGTTCATTATTTAAGATGAAAAATACAGAAAAGAGAAACAAAAAATAAGAAGCCCCAAACCCAATTAAGTAAATTTTTTAAGTACACACGGTAATTATAGACTTTATTAAGGATAATAATACGTACATTAAAATATTTCAGGAATTTGTATATTGAATTTTTCCTTGCAGCCAAAATTGATACGTTCGGATAATTTTTACATTAGTAGCAACCATTTAGCCTGTTCAAAATACACTCTTTTGCTGCAATGGCCCGGACACTGTATTCGCTCGTGGCCATCTCCGGATCGTTTACAGAAAACGCCATTCATTAGAATTACAGTTCCCAAAAGCCAGCAGATTTCTGACGTCCTTACCGAGTACCTTTTAAATAAATATTCGTATTTCTGAAAATTTTTTTAAAAATTTTTTTCTTTTAAAAATTTAATTCTAAAATTATTTAATCTTTACTGTTTGCAAATTCGCTCTCAACGAGGAGTGGAACAAAAGTTTCATACATTATTTCTAAGTAGTTACAGATTTCCTGTTTTACTGCTTCCTTCAGTTTGCAAATGGTCGAAGTCGCGCAATATGCTTTCGCTCACCTGAAACAAAAAAGGAAAATTCATAAATAATTCAACTAAATGGACCAAATTAACAAAAATTACAAATTAAAGCCCTGCTTATGAGGTTAGTAAATTAGTGTGGTTTTCTCGCAGAACCATCTCTCTATGAATCTTGTTTCCGGTTAGAGAAAAATCTGACTGAACTACGGAAGTCTCTAAAATTCCACAGGATTAGAATCTTTACAAACGAAGGAGAGAAAAAAACAGACTGCAGTATTGCAAAAACAGCGCAGACTGCAGTATTTTGGCTACCGCTTCGGAGAACAGCAGTCCCGCCCCTCAATAAAACATGTATATGCGCCGTGTTACACGATGTTTCAAAACTTGGTATAAACGTGAAATCACGAAAACAATTCTGAAACTCAAACGGTCAATTTGACACATTTGTCTCGCATAGTTCTATTTCTACGGCGAGGCACCGGCGTTCACTATTAACATACCATATTCTAGAGTTTCTAACGAAACATTTCGGACGCATTTTACATCAAAATGAAGATACGGTATAAGTTGATTCAGTTCCTTCGTGTAACTACAACCAAAGTATTTCTACCTAAATCCACGCCTTCTACACGTCTTCCATATGATTTAGGCGTTTGTCGATAAATAAATAAAGAAAAATAGCGCCTCCCGCGCTGCGCTTTCCGCGCCGGAGGCGGCGCTCGCGCCACGTTCCCGCCTCGGCCGTAGCTGGCTCGACGCGAAGCGCTGTCGGCGAGGGGACAGTCGTAATGCACGAGTGCCTTAGTTCCGGACTCGCCAGCGCCGATTACGTGGGCGCAGTCGCCAATGTCGCCCGGTGAATGAAAGAGACCGCAAATGGCAGCGGCGTGGACCGCGACGACGGCGGAGGCAGAGACTGGAGCGAATAGAGTGGCGGAGAAAGAGGGGGGGGCGGAGGCGCGGGCGCGGGGGTCCGCTGGAGAAAGCGTGGCGGCGGCGGCGGCGGCTGCAGGTGCCTCACGCAGCCTACAGCGCCCCACTCGTGCAGCCACACGCACTTCCCCTTCCGCCGCCGCCGCCGTCGAACCCGTCCGCACACGCTCGCCAGCGTTTCGCGCCCGACTTTGCTGCCCCTCCCTTCCTTGCCCTCTCCCGCCGGCTCCGCCGTCCTCTGCCACCACCCTTCCACCGCCATCCCCTTTCCGCCGCCTCTCCCGCCCCTTGCCCCTTCCTCCCCTCCGCCTCCTCATTCCACCACGTCCGTCGTCCTTTCGTCGCCAAATGAACCGACCTCTCTCAGCCACCTCCACAGCCCTCTCGCCGCCGCCTCCGCCATCCTCTCTCCCATTGGTTTCGCCGGTCTTACTCCGCCTCCTTTGACTTCGCATGAGTAATGCACGTTTGTGATGATGAATCGACTCGATAGCGATCACAGATTTTCGATATCGGCATAAATTCAGCGTATCGGAACAACTTTATAGTTGTAGGCGCCGGTGGTCTGATATCTACTGTAGCAGATGATGAAATACTATTGTCCAAGGTATTTATGTTACGCGTGGGTATCAGGTGGGACACGACTGAGTTGCAATTCTGTTACTCAATACCTCACTAGCGAAAACAAAAATTCACAAGACATTTTCACAATAACTACGTGTACATAAAAATAGAGAGGAGTAGGACAAATCATTGAAATTGAAACAGAAAAATAAGTTCTTACGGTAGGAATCAAGGCTTGAAAGCTCAAAAGTTAAATGCAAAAAGCAATAGCGACTGCTGAGGAATACTAGACAAAATACAAAAACTCAATGCGATACACCTAAGACCATAACGTGAAGAGCCCAACGAAGTGTGCTGGTGGCATGGTACTGCTACTCCGCATAATTTACAACAGTTTTATGAAGTCCACTCAATAGTTATTAAGCAACATTGTATCAGCAATATACAGAAATATAATAACGCAGATCTCTATCACAATAACGGAACGGTCAATCGAAACGACAGGAAATCGAAACACCCTACACTACATCTTCACGCGGCGAAGTTGTTAAACAGGTAGCAGCAATCGCCAATCACAATTCTGAAAAACTCAAAACGCATCGTAAATAATTGCTGCTCCCCGACATCTTTACGCAGCCGCCCGGCATAAAATAAGAAGCAGTCGAGTTTTTTTTTCGTATTAGTTTCTGCGGCGCGGAGTTAAGACGTACGAGCGAGATCCAGTTTCGAGCGCGCTTCTCGCCCACACATGACCGCCGTCGTCCTCTCCGTTCCCTTCCGCGCCTTCGCCCATACTGCCTCTATCCTCAAGCCCGCTCCCGCTACATGGCCGTCGTTCCCCATCGGCCTCTACACTCCCCCCCCCCGCGCCTGCCGCCACGTTCGCCGTTCCTCAATCTTACATATTCTTCCTTGTTCACTTCCGACAATACCGTCCGTCCCCGCCCCTGTTTCTAAACACGCCGTTTCCCACCCTCGCATCAGTCTCCATGCTCCCCGCCCCAGCACTATGCATACCGTTTACATACCGCCACCCCACCCCCCCCCCCACGCCGCTTCTTTTTCTACTCCCACACCGGCCCATTCCCGGCTTTCCCTCCCCGACATGCCACTTCCGCCTCTACGTCCCCGCCACAGTCCCCCACCGCTTCCCTTCCCCGACACACGCAATCTCCGATTTTCTTCCATGTCCGCCCCCAACCACTCCTCCCCGTGCGCCTCCACGCCCACCGCCCCCGCGCGCAGGTTCGCGCAGAGCCGGGCTGTGCACCCAAGGCCTCGACGCCGCCGCTCCCTTTGCTCGTTAGGGGCAATTAGCCATGCAAGCAGCGATGGGCTGGGAGAGGCTTCCCACCTTTAGCGGCGCTCGCAACCGTTAATACGAAGAAAAGGGCGTTTGCCGTTTGGCGAAGCTTACTAACATAATCGTTCAAGTGTCAACAACGTAGGGACGGTCTGTGTAAACCTCATTTGCAAGTTGAAGGTGAACTGGAATAAGAGTAAATAAGTATCCCAATAATTCAAGTTCATCCATTGTTAACTTTATCACAATGAATCGATTATAAGGACAAGTGAAAAAGTCAAATACAGTTTCCAAGACACTATTGAGCATGAACATGTCATTTAATACTTGTATCATACAGTTAAGTTTTTTCCGTTGAACGTTTTCTGCACGTCTTTACAGCGAACATCCATTTCTAATATTTTTTTTCTATTTTCTACGAAATATATATCTGTAACCAACGGACACTGTATTTTGTCATTTTTAGGCATTGTCAAATTATACAAGTTTGTAAGAGCAAACAAATGAGGTTAGCTGCCATGTCTGTGGTTGAAAACGATATCAGATATCACCTAGGCTAAACGGTAGCATACTAATCATACAACACACAAGAGGAAAGTTTCAGGAGAGTTTAAAACTTTCAAAGAATATTTGAGAAAATGAGACCTTACCCCTTGTTAACTCTCACACTATTCCGATTTCAAACGGATTCACTCAAGCATTCTCAAGCAGTCCAGAATCCTCACAGCACACCTGGCAAACGAGGAACGAAAAAAACACACACTTTCTACTTGAGCCAAGAACTCTTTAACACCTTCCCCACCGGAGGTCGCACAAAAGGCTCTTTCTCGCAAAATACTCGGCATTTCGGGAAGGGGGGAGCGGGGCCTGGCCTCAGTGCCGGAAGGGAGGGAGGGGGTGGGCGCGTGGGTGGCACCCGGGGCAACGCGCGGATGTGGGGTGCGGGCGTGGGCGGGGATGGGTGAAAGGGGGGGGGGGGGCGGTGCGGCCGCGGGCCCCGGGGGGGAGAGGCGTTCTTGACGCGCGCTAAGTGGGGGCGGGGCCCGAAAATGAGGCTCGAACCAATTACGCGGCGCTAACGAGTGGCCGCGGGGAGCGGCACGTCCGTGGCGGCGGGCAGGGGTGTCGGTACAGAGCAGTGGCTCTTACACCCGTTCTCAAGACAGGTCGACGTCAAGGTACACCTAGAAGACAGCAAAGAAAGGTGTCAGTTTTCTGAAAGCTAAATATCACGTTTGCTGGAGGCATGGTGGTATCGCATATCTATACGTATATTTGACGCAAGTGCATATGTGAAATTACGCAAGCAAAACTTTATGCAGTAATTAAACAGTTATGAAAATTATTACGCAAAGAAAAGTTCGTAAAAGTAAAAGGCATGACTGCATTATTGTTTCTCATATTATTTCGAGTATTAGTATTTCTAATGAACTCTAATTCAAATAAAATTGAATCACTCGAAACTTCCGACAAAGTGCGACTATATTCCTGATTCATGAAGGTTTTAGAAATATTCATTCAATTTGCAATATATGGAAATGTGTCGAGAAAGCATTGGTCGTCTTGGAAAGCAGTCACAGACCACACAATGTGGCCGTGTTCTGATTCAGTGACGAAGAGACATTTCTTCTTATTGCCACGTCTATGCAATGTCATTGCATCCTGCCACCACAAGCCGAAGGCGGCGGTGAGCGGCAGGCGCGCAGCCGCGGCGTGGCGCAGAGGGGCGGTACCTCGGCGACAGGCCGGGCCGCACTTGGCGGTGGAAAGGGGCCCCGCCCCCTTCGCAATGGGGACGGGAACGGTCACGCACTTCGTCACCCGCCTCCGCCAGACCACAGCGCTCACTGCGTTTGCTTCACATTCATGATCTATTACGCCACGCCGCAGGATAGGCTAAGTCACTCTGGCCTTATACCCTGGACACATTTTGAGGATGAAAGTGAACTTTTCGAATAAACTTCCTTCATAATTTTGAAATCCAATTGCAACATTTCTGTCCTCACAAGCTTCTACTTTTGACACCAACAAAAAAAAAAAAAATGGTTTTCAATCTAATATTTTCCTCCAACCCACTTTTCACATCCGTATTTCTAAGCTTTTGAAAAAACACTCCGACGTTCTGTTCGCAAAATGGTCAAAAACTATTTCTCTCACCTCACACTCATCTGAAAATGTATTCCTGAAGAAGACTTCAGTTTTGATAAGTGGTAGCAGTCGCTGTGTAACCAATCTGATCTGAAGGGTCAATGGTGCAACTTCTTGAAGGCAACATGTTTTGACTCTGGGCAGTAAGCACAGGAGCGTTGTTGTGAAGTAGCTAAACACATTGAAATTTCACGCACCGCACCCAACTAAAGTACCTTTCTCCACATTATTTCGATTTATTATATAGTATTTATTACGATAAAATATGGGAAGAAAGTTAGATGACACTGAGTTATTTCTTTGAGCTAGAAAAACGGTGAACCTCTAAAAACCTACACACTACTTCTCTCTGCATATCGGTTGGACTATATTTTGCCTAATTGTTTAAGCACTCTCTACCATCCCAAAATAGTTCAGCAACGCCTTTAGCATAAAGGAATGCTTCAAACAGCTGACCTGCAAGAGACGAAAAAGAAAAGTTATATTTCAATGTTCGTCGGAAAACGTTTTACAAACAATGGGCGGTCACTAATGAACCCATCCTAATTCGGGTCGGCGTTGCACAAGTCGCAAGTTTCTAACTAGCTGTACGAAGACGAAGTCCTCTGTACTTCTGCACACAAAGAACGTGCCGCCGCCGAAAGAAAGGGGTATGCTGGATGAATACCTCCCCGCCCTATTCTGAAACGAAGGGTCTGAAATCACCCTTCAGTTGGCTGAATGAACTGTTAATGCGGTAATTACTCTCTTCTCAGCACCATATCACATCGCACATTCCAAATATGCACTGAATTGACATTCGGCACATTCAAAATTTGGCCTATAGCGCTAGGAGACTTCAATTTTCACCAAGGAGTTTGTAAACTTCTTCTCACTCATACAACATTTGAGCCAATTAACGGATTTTCATAATCGAAAGAATATATATGTATAACGAAAGTCATACGGATTTTTCCTTAAGATTCAATAGAATGGAGAAGGTAAATTATCCAATTGACGTAATTATTGGATCCATTAGTGCAAACACTAGTAGTCTGTTCAATTAACGTTGTGACTAAGATAGAGTTTTCTAAATAATCCATTAAATCCTATGCACAACAAAGCTAACAAAAGCATCCTAATGAGAAAGCTATCAATCGTAAGCCCATCATCGCAGATCTTTATCTTTTACTGCAGTAAGGTTTCCAGTTTCTTAAGTCAACAATGTTTGTTGCATATTCGCGTATTTGCTTCTTTCAAAGAGTAAGTAGGGAGATAAATCGAAGCGCATCACTTCCACGAAAGGACAGCAATGGAGGATTCCTGCTCGCCCATCCAAACTAAACTTTCCTTCAGACGTGTGGGACATAGTTTGCCCTCCGCGTGACTTGCAAAAAGTAACAAGCCTGGGGAATGCAGCAGCCGGACAACCGCTCCAACCGAGGGGTCCATTAGTCAGTTTCCGCTCGATCCGAACCACCTTGACACTCTCAGGTCGTCGGCGCCGGGCAAAGAAAGCGTCTAAAATTTAATTGCACGTGTACATACACGCGTGTGACGAATGAGACGTATAATTAGCCACGGCTCCGGTTCACGCGACCAGGTCATGACCAGATTTATTTCTGATTTCCAAATTTGGATCGAATCGCGTCACGCAACTGAGATATGGTGCCGTTCTCCCCGAGGCAATGATCACGCGCTTCAAATTTAGTCATTCGTTACACAATACTAGTAAAGCATTCACTACCTGACGGTTCTACCGACCATCTTCCAATATTGTAGTTAACTTATGAGATCGACAATAAGAAACACTCGCAGCAAAACAATGTCATTTCAATATATATATATATATATATATATATATATATATATATATATATATATATATATATAATGTTTCTTTGGTACAATTTCTGGGCAAGATTTCTCTCTTCCTAGCAACTACACATTTATGACTTGACGATTTTTCACAACAATTTTGCCCCCATTTCCCAGAAACATGCTGTATTAATTAACGCAACTGAAGAGTAGGGAGAAAACGTGCCATTGTATGTCACAGTGATCTGAATCAATAAGAAAGTTATATCTATTGCAATCAACTCTCGCACTTCACCTTAGAAGTCGGCAAATGAATAACGCAAGTCCCCAGAACACGATCGAGATACTGAGTGGAATGGGATACTTCGCTCGGTAACTGGATAGCTCATTAGGCAGAGCGTGAACTAGACACTCGCGACGTGTAATTCAATAGAGCTGAATGGCCCTTCCCTGTTTCAACATCCATCAGGCTCATACGTACACACCTGCAAATCCATCAACCACACTCATGCACATGCGATCCCATGTGGGTAGTGTAGCACGGGAAAAGTTGGTATCGTAGACTTGGTTGTAACCTTACTTTTAAAGGAACTGGAAAATAAGAACCACCTCCAAAACAGCCATTTAGAAGCAGATTAATAAACTATATTTCAATGCGCATTCAAAAATTTTTTAAAAAAGTAAAAAATAAAGAAAGAAGTCACTTTTTCGTTTCTTCAGAACTAAATTACCAGATTTGTGGACACTCAACTTAATTCCGTAAAGGTATGAGTCTCCCAAATCCCTTAAGCTATGAAGAAATGCAGGTGACAAAACCAGAAACCTCGATCATTCACTATCTTCAATACTCGAGGGACTTCTCAAAAAAGAACCAAAAGAACATTAAACAAGTTACGCACATGCAGCTATTTGACAACGGCGTCTCCGCCCCTGCGACATGCCATTAGTCAGTTTCCGCTCCACCGCCCCGCCTTGGCACCTTTCGCCCATCGGCATACGTACACACATTATGCCTCCTATCTCATTAACCATGTACACGTCAGTATGACACGGAGGCGGTCGGGCTCTGAGGGACTCGAGTACCTTAACAACATCCGCCAACTGACCGAGATTTGCAGCGGCGAAGACGTTGGCGACTAGAGCAGAGTAGCGGTATGTACTAACCACACAGCGCCGTGGCCTTATTTAGTTAAAACTTCGCCACCGTACAAGGCACATACCACGAACAACCTCGAGGGTGGGGGAGGCGTATAATTCGACGGCGGAGATAGGCGAGGACGAGGGCGGGCGGTTCAAATGAAGTCGTTGCCGCAGAGGACACGTACATTTAGGTCAGGCGAGCGTGCGGGTTCGGTTGCCGCGGTGGTGGACCGCGCATTGAGCAATAGCTCGTCTTGCGCCGCCGCGGTCCCGTCGTAAAAAGGGAAATGGAAGACCACCGCCGACGGAAGAAGTCAGCCCTGCTCTGGTTAGGTTTTTGCGTGTTTGTGGCGGGGCAGTATCGGATTTGCAGAGTTCTCTCTTTCAACAGAAAGCCATGGACGAGGAATATTGACGCCCAGGATCATTTTTCACTTTCACTGCGACCTTTTTTATTGTTTAAAAATGTAGATCGCCGATGTAAAGAAAAATATCCTGATAAGTTGCTTAAATCGTACACTTTACTAAAACCCAATGTTATAATCGTCAAATTTCAGAGCGACCACGGTTTTCAACGGTATTTTGACATTGCGTCTCACGCGACTATTCAATATCATATCTGTAACAACAGAAACGCGTTTTGTAAAGAAGAATATACATGCAAAACGATCATTATTCTGAAATTATGAACTGATTGATGTAAGTGCACTTGAATTTAGAGCTGATTTTCTTCTCTTTTCTCTACTTATCACAACACAACAATCAATATATTTCAACATGTGACGTATTTGTTTGGGATTACAACATAACCGCTTCTTATGAGTGCAACCTCAGGAGTTTTAAGTAACATTCATTACAACTGACTGACGCATAATGCGTTTAAACCAGAGAAAATATTATGTTGATCTAAGTATAATGCTTGGACGGCCTCTTTAGTGCTTCCTCCAATAACAATTATATATAATTATTTCAGGAATAATTTATCTTAAATTACTTTATAATTTCACATTCTAGCTTTAAAAGTAACTTTCTACTCTACAAAGAGAGACAAACATCGTTTAAGTGTTGACACAACGTATTCAAAGAAGAGATTTCACGTAGGTACTCTTACCCGCAAAATAATACCCGGAATGAACTGTGAAATTAACACAGGCCGAAAATCTGTTCCTAGAATCGATAAAGACCTCTTTGATTACTATGACGACAGGTTACTGCCAACAAAAATTATACAAATATTTTCTCCTTAAACATACGGTTGTAAAGGAGAACTTCCACAAGATTTCGGACACCCACGATGTTACAAGAACCCTAGGCCAAGTTTTCCCCACGTACTTTTACTTTCTTTTCTACGCAGAACTAGCCATGCGTTCAAAAACACAAACAACTTTTTTCTTCACAGAAACACGCACGATAAGCCAACCTCTAGCCCCACGATAATACAAGAGTGACAAGCCGCGAACGCAACGCGATCGAAAATCGGTTCCACGCAGCAGTCGAAATCTATCGGGTTACGCAACTTGCTTTCAGTGGCAGATTCCGTTACGCGCAGAAGCGCCCGGAAAGGTGAAGTGGGCCGGCAGCGGCGACCGGACCCGCAGGCGGAAGTTCGCTCGCCACGCAGAGCGCGAGTATTTCGGGGGCCAATAGCTACAGCATATACAGGCGCGTCAATTGTCATTAGTCCTATAACTGTAGAGCATGTTTTTTTATCACGGGAGGTGGCGATGATTTTCGCTCGCTATTAAGAAGAAAAAAACAAAAACAAGGAAGGTAAAGGAGAGATCGCGCGCGGCCGAGTGCGTTTGTTAAGGTATTGCTCAAACATTCACGTGGTATTGATCGGAGAAAACACAGAAAACTACCGATCAGAGCAGCTGAGCGCTTTAATTCTCCTCCAGACAGCAGCTGAACTCGACC
This sequence comes from Teleogryllus oceanicus, assembly GCA_964035755.1. NCBI lineage: Eukaryota > Metazoa > Arthropoda > Insecta > Orthoptera > Gryllidae > Teleogryllus > Teleogryllus oceanicus. The sequence continues at coordinate 124,195,661 of CAXIVR010000007.1, forward strand.
CAGCTGACAAGATAGTGTCGAAAAGCCTGCCACCGCCGGGACTCGAACCCTAGGACCTCCCGGTCAGAGGCACTGCAGTGACATCAGTTAATGCCCTGAGTCACCTTTGCCTGTCTAGAGCATATGGATAGATGTAATTCCCGAGGATGCTCTGTACTGATCGCGGTGCTTCGAAATATTGTTTGTGTTAAGGTACTAGTAGGGTTAAGTTGGCTGTTTGTCAAAAAGAATCGTCCATTTGACTAGTTCATTTCCAAATCAACGGCGCGGCGGCCTTTCAAAATATATTTACTTCAGACAAGCCATATAAAAATTGCAATGAATTTTGTGTCAAAATACGTTGACTCGCTTCGTTCGCGTAACTTGTGAATTATTTTTAAATAAATGAAATGGAGACTCGCCATCACACATCGGTTGAGAGATAATATTTATTGTACACACTCGTTAAGTTACATTTTACGAACTTACATTTCACAAACGTAAATAGCCGTCTTGATCACGCAGCTTTAGAGGTTTGTATGCCTTACAACGTTTTACGTCGCAGCCGTCTACGTGTATATAGCTCGTTCCATTTATCCACATGCGTCTGCTTTTTCTTTTAAAAAAAGCGGGAGGGAGAACTCAGGACAATCCACCGCATCGGCGCTGTACTCGTGCCCGAAATATCCTAACATGTGAACTGTTCGACAATCCATCAGCCGAATGAATATTGACTGCTTATGAAATAATAGTGCATTAGGACACATCAAAAGTGAATTCTTTCCATGAATCTCCATATGTTATAGAAATCACTTCTCTGTGACGCACTGCGATATTTCCTATGCTGAAGTGATTTATTTTGCTAATGATCTAGAATACTTAACGCTTTACTGATGCTGGGGTTAACAGCACAGAAATATCAGATACTCTTATACCTGTATTCGTCTTCATAACGGATCGAAAATAGCAAGTGACAGCAACGCGTCACAGCAAAATTGCCAATTCCATTTCACCCTCAGTCAAGTCTTTCCGCATCTTCGATCTCGGAGTCGAGCTGTCGGAAACCCAACGCAAAACGGGTCAATCAAGCTTCTTGCGCGTCTATCGATCACGCAAACGACAGCGCGACGGGCAAGGCGGAGGGGGGGGAGCGACTCACGCCTTCGCGGGCGCCGGCGCCAACCCGGCAGCTGTCAGGCCGCGCGACGCTAAGCTAATTAGGGCGATGATGGCGACGACCGATCGACCGACCGACCAACTGATCAACCGCAGGCCGCGTTGCGAATCGGAAGCAGCGCGCCTGGCGGCAGCGGCGGCAACGCGGGTCGCCGACCTGTCCACGCCGCCGCCGCCGTCCCCGCAAGCGCGCAGCTGGGCCTTACGCAACCACCAGCAGCAGCCGCCGCCGCCGCCACCGCCGCGTCAGAGACTTGAATGCCGCGTCGAGCGAGGAACTCGACTGTCGCGTGCCTCCGGTCGCAAGGCGATGACTGATTCGCTAAGCGTCGGCGTCACTGGCTGACTTTCCGGAAGATAAAGCGTAGTTGGATTAATAGATTTGGCACCGTGTGAACAGAAGGCATCAAAAGCATACGATTTATGCGATAATACCCCTCCTATTTCATTATATATGAAGCAATTACAAGCAAATACGTGTGTGAATCTTATTTGCCAAAATCAAATCGCCGTTAATACTCTTTCTGGAATGTACGTATGCATAAATACTAGTTAATACACATATGTACAATACACTACTTTTGACATGATTTCTGACGAGATCCCACCTATTGGCGCCTTATGGGCACTAAGTTGCTCGGTGTTCTGTTTCGAAAATTGGACACTTATTCGACGACCCATCCAAGACACTAAATAAATATAAGCGAACGTCGATCCAAGACTGTCGCGACTGGAAATAAATTCATCCTCCTTTCTTATTACAAAATCCAAATGTAAGAATCCTGCAGGAACAGAAACAAACCGTATGTCTAAACGTTGGCTTAGTTTAAAACAAATTTATTTTCTATTAACTCGTGAACAATCTGAAATAATATCTTCAATAAAAAATCAAAAGAACGGGGAATCTGATATCGGACACATGCCAGGAGATAAATAAAACGATACCAACTCGCCACTAAATGTTTGAGCTCATTCGATCGGTAAGAAAAGGTACAGTGGTAAGAATATATTTTTACGATAATATCAGCAGCTACACCTGAAATAAGTGATTTGACTGATAATACATTATGATAATGACGGAACAATAATGTCACAAGAGGCAATGAAAACGAACCTAGTGAAAACCAACAGCAGACCTTCATCCACCTCAAATTCATGATATGAATTCCTAACCCTAAAGGCGAAAAGCTGACGCGCTGACCGGTACACACTAGGCCGCTCTTCAAACCACGCGGAGGGGAGATGTCAAGTGTCAACGCACTGCACCACACAGACGCGACGCAGCGCAACGTCACGCCTGCGCAGCCATCTAGCGCTCCCAGCGGGAGACGCGCCACGCGCGTCGCGAACAAAGGCACTCCGAACATCCAGGTCACGTTATTACCGGCAATATCCCCTCCCGCGGTTCTCCGCGCGCGCACCGCCCTGCAAAGGGAATTCACCCGGCGGAGGCCATCTCGGCGTGGAACGGGGATATCAGCGCATCTCCACTGCAGGAGAAACTGCAACGGCACGAACAGTGAGGCCGGAACGCAGCGGTGCAAAAGTGAAAACTGTCATCGGTCTGGCTTTGTTAATATCCATTAATGAATAAATAAAAATGAATATTAATTGGTAGAATATAGTGATGACAATACACAAACAATGATACACGTAAACTATCAACTATCAATAATAAAGAAGAGAAAACAGTTTTAAATGTCCACTACTTTGTGGACTAGCTCGCTACATAATATCTTGTTCTTTCTCTTCCTGTTCGTCGAACCCAACTCTGTTTTATTCACTGCACAAAACAAACCTAAAAAAACATTAAGAAAATCACAATGCAGTCGTTCAACAATACTGTTACGCATTTACAAAAGACAAAATCAAAACCAAACGTACTGCACACAAATTGGAACACACCTACAGTCGCAAACTGCCATTAAACACGACCTGAAACAATCTCCATCCCCCGCCGCGGGCAACGAAAGGCGTCCACGCGCGCCCGTAAACTGTATCAAAAGGGCGCCGGCGGCGCGATAAATTCTTCATTCAGCGAACCTTTCGAACGCTGCCGCGCGCGTTTCCCGGGGCGGCGGACGTTGCCTAATTATAAGGCGGTATCGCTCCCATAAAAAAGAGCCAACGCTGCCGTGCGGGGCCACGGGGGCGCGGCGGAGGCGACAGCCCACAAAAACGCCTTGGGCCGCTGACGTCACACGTAAGGGAAACGGCTAGCGGCGAGAGAGCGCGTTGGGCGTCACGTCGAGCCCAGAGCGAGCCCCAACCGCCGCCGCCGCCGTCTGTGTATCTGTCTCAAGGCCTCGCGGTCTCGCAGACATTTCACCCGCCGCCGCCGCCGCGAAACCGGCCTCCCTGGCCGACCGCCGCGACGGCGGCGACCCGACGCCAGCACGCGAATGCTGGATCTCGACGCTCCGACGAGTACGTGCAGACACGAACGACACAATGGGGCTTCGGAATTGAGAACCTGAACGGGGAAACAGTATCATTTTATGCTGTCACTTTTATATTACTCTCATTGGAGCACTGTCTCACGAATATCAGAAAGATATTAACTGAAAGGGTAAGCGAACGAGCACCTCCAGTAAATAAAACAGTGGTTAATAGAAGCTCTGTGTGTTGGTCATTAGAACATAATCAAACATGAATAGAGACTACTAAGAGAGATCTTCAAACTGTAGCAGTCTAAGGGAATGTACTCGAACTATGCTCAAAAACACTACAATCGTAAATAATATTACAATTTGTATTTTACGCATGAACATCAAAATTCATAAATAACAATATCTTACCTTGCTCACAACACCTTCATTCACGGAATCACATAGGAGGAATTAACATCGATTAGACCACTCGGAAAACAACGTGTTAACTGAGACCCTACAGAAACAGAGTTCGAAATGTCACTAACAAAAGCACAAAGAAGATGAAGGAGAATTAATAAAATACGATATATCAGGAATTTGAGAAATTCACGAACTAGTGCATTACTACGTTAATTTACAAAAAATTAAGATAAACCGAAAGTGAGATAGCAAGATGTATGACTTGATGAAAATATCTAACGAAAACTATGACGAATGTTGGTTACGAACCCCAAAAAAAATATAATGGAATCGTAAAATATTTCTAACCTGAAACGGTCACGAGAAATCTTTATAAGGGAAATTTCGTAGTATGAACTAACAGATGCGCGGAAGAGAGAAAAGAATGAATGAAATTTGAGATTCCAAGAATTTCAATGATACAAGTTATCCATGCTCAATATTCTATCACAATGCTTTTACAAAAATAGAGATAAACCTCAATGCGTTCTCTACGAATCTGGAGACTAACAAGAAATCCCTCTGGAGTGAAACCTGCAAAAACAAAGCAGGGAACTCAACTCATGCCCATGCTCACCCAAGATTCCACATTTAAAATACTGCGACGGTCGGCTCCGTAACTATTACAAACGCAAGTGCGAATACTCTTTTTCTTTTCCGGACAGTGTAACATAGCAGCTGCGAGCAACTCGCCGATATGACCAAATACGGAAAGCTGTGTCGGACGGCAAACAGGGTGGTCCTGTCGCACTGAAGCTATGTTCACTGGCTGCCGGTACTTGCAAGTTCGATCTGAACCATGCGCCATGGCGGCCGGAAAATATAATGATAGCGCAGACAACTACTTTACAATGGGGCAGCTGTTTTTCCTTAGAAAAGAGTAGAGAAGTTTCGAAAACACGATTCGTCTTCGAAGACTTCAGCGACCTAATATGATACATGAAATTCCTCAGCATACTCGTGCAGTTATGTCGAACATAACTCATTTACCTCCACCATTCACTTTCACAAACGACCGATTTCAGCCCAGTTCACGGGCGACGAATCGATGGCTGAATCCGGTTATATCGGATATTCCCAGGACGTTGCCCTTTCAAGTAAACCACTAATATTATTTAACGGAGGTAATCACGATATTCGGAGTAATTTAATTTTAAGTAATTATCCACGAACGAATATGACATAATCAAACGCGGTTTACATAAAGTTATGTTTCCTCAATCAGCCTGTTACGATCAGTTTGTGCAACGAACGCTGTGCCACTGAACTGGTGCTATTATCTTGCGACTTGATTTACCTTCGATCTTCGGCCGTCCATTTTCAATTAATTCGACGTAATCGTTCACACCGCAGCGGCGGGCCGCTGGTACCCGAACACGACCGGGCTGTAAGAGCGAGAACGGGGTTGGCTATCGATCGCCAAATGGTACAAGAATGGTACAAGAGCAGAGCGTGACAGCGGTGCAGATCGCTCACGCGATAGCCGGATCGGCACAGGTCGATCGCGCTTGCAGCCAAAGAACGCGGAAGGCGGCTCATGGGGTGCACACACACACACACGGTGCTTGTACTAATTAGTTAACGTACGGAGCCAGAGCACAGACAATATGTATGACTAGGCGTTAGTGACAAGAGATGCAATCAGTGGCGTTGCTAATCCAGATGACTGTAGAAAACGCACCGGTTCACTGAGTTACGTCTGTCGACTCGCTTACACTGACTTCGGCAAAACTACTTCACGTCTGGAGCCACCTATTGTAAATGATGTTATCAGACCATTTTAGCGGTCGATTTCGTCAATTGTCCTCCGCGAAAAGAAAACACCATTAATATTTAATCCTTTTAGTTCGTGTAGACGAAGCCTGTAATGGATGCAAAACCGTTGCGGAGATAAACAGGTTCCGTCGGCAAAAAGCAATAAATGTCCTAACATGCATAAATGATTGAGTTAATATTTAAGATATGTCATTAAGATTCCATTGTCGTTAATGGCAAATGATTCGAGGAAAGGGAACTCCTCGTTACACCTCGATCACTTTTAAAGGGCTTATCATAAGACAAATAACGATTCCACTACATCCTTTACATTGCCCTCAAAACATAGCTCACAACATACCAACATGCTATACGAACATAGGCGGAATCCAAGAAGTCAGAATCTGCTTCTTATTAGCTTGCTCAAAAATTGTTTTCTGAATCCAATTCCATCGCCATAAAAATCCATATACAATCTTATTATTTTCGATAAAAGACTTTTTCAATACACTAATTCATTAAAATGGATTAGCGGATGGCGAGGAAAAGCGCAGACGTTCCCGGACGTTTGCCAAGAATTGTGCAAATACTATGAAAATATTTCTCCGCCCCTGTCGTTAGAACGTAGATTCAATCTATATGTCAATTATAAGAAAACAAAAATTGGTTAGCACCTTAACCTAGTTTCTTTATCTAAAATATTTCGCCACAGTGAAAGTCCAGTAGTTTTTTTTACACCTTAAACATATTTTCTTTAAAACTATCTACGTGAATTCACCACACATCTGCATCTATAATTAAATACTCTGAAAATAAAATGATAAACCGATAATGAGTGCATGACACAATAACTTCTTACCAACTAAGCACTCTGCTTGAAGCTAAAACATAGCCTACAACGGCCGCAGAGTAAGGTATACAAGATGACAACTATACCAAATCGTTTTATCCACCACACTGATCCCTCGCTTCCCAAGATGGCCCAGTCCATCCTTCATAACCAACACCGACTTCACGTCACTCCAACGAAACCACCGTCGCCGCGAGTTACGACTGGAAACCCGCACTGCCTGACCCCTTAACGCGGTACTTATTTTCCATTAGCGCGAGAAAGCAGCGGCGACGCGGATAACGCGACGTTTTTAGGGATCCGCCCGCCTCCTCCGCGACCTCTGACGCCAGCTGATCTTCTCCGGGGCCTCCCCCGCCCAGGTCGCCAGCGCGCACACCAAGAGGTGCGCCACGGCGGCGCCCGACGCCCAGGCAGTGGGACGAAACCACAGAAAAAGAGGTCGCAGATATTGTCATCAGAACTCTTTAAGCGAACGTTTTAACTGACAAGAAAGATGTGTTACAAGAGCACACAACAATCAATAAATCCTGTTATGATTTAACTGTTATTGATGGTCTTCCTATTTTAATTTCCACATCCTGCTTTATAAACCTGCGTGATCTCAATTATAAATGTGCTTTTTGTGTAACAGATTCTCATTTTCACATTATTATTCATGAACTCAATGAGATCGGATAGAATTTAACTATTTTACTGAATATACTAATTACAATTTCATTTCACATCCTATACGTACGCTATCTCATTATTTAAAACGAAACTGCGATTTTTTCCTACACAGGGTATACGCGTCTTCTCTTTTTGGTTCTTTCCTTTTGCAGATGAATCAGTTATCTCATTTCCACCATTTCGCCCATTAATTTGATTCACTCCGCTGGCAATACTAGTTACTCCACGTGTCATTGGGGGCTGGTTTATCTCACGCGCCAGTGTACCACCTATTTTAGGAATGTATGACTAGGGCAATGAACGGTTTTAAAATTTAGCTCTTAGCCATGATTCGGATACGATCTTTGGCTACATTTAGGGAGTATGCAAGATGAGTCATCTAACTTGTCAAATGAAGGAAGGCGCAGGATTTTTTTTTTTTTCCGATGACTTGATTTCTTTTTCCGAAATGTAAGAACTATGCTTTTTGTTATTAATTTTATGCTTTTTACCCGCTGCACTCGACCCATTTGGGAGCAGTGTGCGTCAGGGAGCGGCGCGCGTTACATAAGCGATGAAGCGGCGCGTGAGCAGCGCGGCGTGGCGTCTCCCGGAAGTGACGAGGAGGCGGCCGCTGCGCCGGCGACCTTGTCCTAGGACGAGCACCGTGACTCGAGCGTCGCCAGGGGGAGGGGGCGAGAGAGAGGGAAGGAGGGCGTTAACGGGACCTGGAGTGGGCGGGCGCCGTGCCGTGGCCGTGCCGTGCAACCGCCCGCAAAAGGCCGCGGTGGCAGCGGCGGTGAGCGCGGGTAACGGCACCTGGCGTACGGCGGAGGCGGCGGTGGCGGTGGCGGTGGCGCGGGCTGAGAAGGGGGCGGGGCAGGTGGTGATTGCATTCGCTCTGGGGGAAGCGCATCGATGAGTTGATTTTGGAGTTCAAGGTGCTAATTTGCATTTTTTTATTTATTTATTTATTTTTTTGTTCGTTTAAGACATTTTTGCTAAACTTACGTCTGGTACCCGTACAATTTGACCTGCACAGGACAAAGACTCAACTAGTGTTTATTTCTAGGTACTTTATCACTTCAAAAGTTACACTAAACAGACATCACTATTTATATCGAACATATCATTTAGCTAACGTAATTACAGTGTAATATCGAAATCTGAAAACGAAAAAGAAAACATTAGAATTAGAAAAGTTGTAAATCATTTCGCCACAAGGACAAGCATTTCAATTTTTTTTTTTATGAACGGTAACGGTGGTACGGTATGATACAAACACAAAATTAATGATTTAAGTTCATCAAGATACCACTGTTCCCAATCGTTCTTAATTTTCACTATGTGACAATAACATCCCATGCTCAGCGCCATGAAACCTTCGGCATTGCATTTTATAACACTTTCCACAACGTCCAAACAAACACGTCGCTTCCTGCGCGCAGACGACAAACAATCCCGTCACGTAGCTTCCCAGAGGCGAACGGACGCCGCGCCGTGTCGTGTCGTGTCGCGGAAGTAGGCGACAGGGGAGGCGCTTGCGACAGCCTCGCCCCGCCCGGCACGCGTCGCCCACGCCTCTCCCACCGGCGCGGCGCGGCCGAGCGGAACCGCTGCTTCGGGGCCGGAGGCTCCCGCGACGCGAAACGCTCCCTCGCACGCCAACCACAATCCCATGTCTCCAAACATCCATTCGTCCAAAAAACATCCATGTTTTTAAATATGTTGGAGGGGTTGATTTAATTTGGCTGTCGTCGGTTTACTCAGTGGCGCACCCATGGGATTTAATTTGACAGTTGTCTTGTTTATAAATTTATGATTGCAAAGTTAACCGAAAACCATCAAAAAATGATCAGAACAATTAACAAAACGTATAAGTAATTAATACAAAAATAACAGGTTACATTTATCGGCGAAAACTCGTCGTAACTTATATTTCCCCCATGACCACTTTCGTCTGAAAGAATATTCTATGTGTTGATATCTCAAAACCATTTTAGAACTATGAAACCTTTTTACTTCAAGAATGTTTCACATCGATGACGCAAGCAATGTAAATCACTCACTGCGAAAAAGCATCGATCGTCTCAAAATATCGGCGTTAGCGAAAATATTACAAAATATCGAGGTCAGAAAACATCATCTTCAATAAATACATGTCTTTTTTTTTTAAACAAAAATGTCGATATTTTGAAAATAACGCTATGGATGGCGTATCACAAAACTCGAGGGAGGAAGGACCAATGTAAGTTCCGAACACATCATAGTTTTACCCGTTCCGGTCAACAGGAGCGTCTGTAACCACAATCCCTGGGTAAAACTGTCACTAACTAAACACGTCAGTTACTAATTTTCTCCTTGATACCGATGTGGTTGACCGTATAATAACCGTGCATGAACGACAACCTGTTCCTGGTACAGTTTTGTTAACCTGTGCAGGGCAGCGAAACAAGTGTAACTGAGGGGGAGGGGTATGGTCAACCAGCCGTCGAGATGGCTACGCGACACACAAACTGGATGAGTAAAATGGTCACGTATCACGACCCTTTAAGAGCATCGACGAGAAAATGGGAGATTGTTGGGAAAGAAATAAGATAATTTTTTTGAACCGATTAGGTTCAATGTCTGAAAATGGACGAATAGTAAAGTATTTAAGAAAATTCGACATTACAATTATAAAGAACCTTTGTTAATACATGCGAAACAGTTAAGAAGTTCTAAGACATTTTCATTTCAATGTCGACAAACTGTGTTTTGGAGTTATGTAAAATTTGTTAATTTAATTATTGAAACTACCGCAACACGTGCTTAATATCATCGCGTAATATAGAACTATTTTATTTCGGGAGTATCTTTAGTCTCCAAGGCCTCCTAGCTAGGCGCTATCCCTCAATAATCCTGCTAGATCTCTTATTCAGACTTATGAAGTACGATCAATGTGCATTTTCCTTAATTGCACTTGCCATGCTAACAATCATTTGACCATTTTTTACGAGATTTCTGTAGAAAGTATACAAGCATGTTTTGCACACCACAATGAAATTATTAATTCTCAAATCAATGTCAAAAGTCCCGAAAATCGCATTTACATCCTATTTTTCCCAGATCATCAGTAACCAATGATCGACAATAAACAACATCGCAATTAATTTGAAAATATTTCTTTTCACTTAAGAAATATGTCAAGGAGAAACCAAGACTTCGTATAATTAAAAAAAATATAGTTTCTAAATTTTCTCTAGTTTTCTCAACTTTCCTGCAAGTATAAATTGCACAAATGTATTACGGTCGACGGTTCTGGCTGTTCTTTCGAAAGGAGCGGATTGAAAACACAAGCGGCGTGCGACAAGGGAGTGCCTCGGGTATCAGTCAGCACGATCGGAAACCCAAACGAGCGACGACGTAGTCATGCGAAGCGGCCCGAGCCGGCACACGTCGACGGCCGACGGTCTGAAACGAAAAACGTTTAACTCGAGATTACCGCAAACCGGCCATTACGTAAATCGCATGTGACTGAAAGTACGACTCAGGTGAACGGTAAGTGCCGCCGCCGCCGCCGCGGACGCTGTAACCGCCGATGAAAGAAACGCCGCCGCACCCGCGAATTAAGCCCCGAAACAAGTGCGAAACGAAACTCGTTACAGAACGTATGCGACCCGTAGCCACGTTAATGAGGCACGGTGACAAAAACAAGAAACCGGAAATTTCCTTCATTCTTTCGGGGTATTTTTATGTGGACATTTCATGAATCGATGATGTGATAGGAATTGATTCAATTAAGCGGAAGTACGCATACTGCAATATTAGCGTTAACTTGAAAGAACAAATGAACGTTAGAATAATTTTGAGTGCTAATGACAGGAATCAAGTGGACTACATATGGGGAAAACTAGTCGTAGTCACGCCACTCTCACGTGACATGCAATTTACAGAAAATACGAAGTTTAAGATATATTTAACAAGTTTAATCCTTTTCATCACCCAAATGAGAAAGACAGCTTTCTGCTCAAGCATTTGTGTCGTTACTCAGGGCCTTACGAATGATACATCAATAACACTTGAAATGTTGAATATGCATTACCTACAAATCCACCAAATCCTAACGCAGAGGTTCTCAAACTGCGAAAGGATGTACCTCAAAGGATAGACGTTAGTCTTGTGGTAGGAAATTACTAAGAGATTTAAAGAAGAAAATGAAATATTCTTTTTAAAAGCAGAAATGGGGTTAATTAAAATAAATAATAATAATAATAATAATAATAATAATAATAATAATAATAATAATTAAAGTCCGTCTTTTAGGGACATTTCACCATGGGAGTAAATTCACCTTTGTGTCATGTCATGTCTACGTGTTCAAAAATTTTCGAGTCTCAACTCTGAAAGATATGTTAATGTGCCTCTCAAAGTATCAAAACACCTTGAGTTTCTACACGAAACACGTGCCGGTAACAAACTCCCACATGGTCACCGGTTTACACTTCCTTATACTTCAATGCATAACATCTAGACAGATGAGCAGTGATGTAATATATTCAGATATTCAGATTCCGACAACTTACATCGCTGACGAGCGCTCCGAATAACACGGCCTCCTACTACAGATTATCAAGAGTGAAAAGCGGCTCCCCGTTTCCGGCACAATGACATGGTTTCCTGCTCGAGGAATACAATTCCTACGGCAAAAAATAAACTCGTTACAATGATCAGTAATTCTGCAATTCTTGATCCTATTTCTAACACATAGTGACAATTTCAATGAAAAAAAAAAAAAAAAAATTTCATGTACTCGGTAGTAAGTTGTAGGTCAATCCTCATCATTGTGAGGATGCTTGTATCTTTTTTAAAACATGTATACGTGTAACTATCTTTTGCACCACTCGTCCAATTCTAAAATAACCTTTATGTAAATAATACATGAAACAACAAGTGACATAGCATTGGGCCACCACCCCGCCAGTATTTTTAAATCTAATGTTTAATTAGCCAATCCAGGTACTATCCAAAATACATATGCATGACTTCGCAAAATAAAATAGGACACTGTATTCTCTTGTGACAACAAATAATTTTACATCACTTCGGAATCCGGACTTAGGGCTTCACATGAAGACATCATTAGAAGCAAATAAAAATCGGAAAAAATAAGTACATCTCACTAAGATTTCTAATGTTTAGAAAATAGTGTGATGGAAAACGCTTTTTAACAGATGGCACATAGATGTCGCAGTAATGGTCTACTCATGTTCAGCAAATTTACTTAGGTCTTTTCACCAATGACCTTTCACTTTTCACTTTCTCCTTCCACCATTGGTCTGCTTAGATCTGCCAGATTCACACAGGAAACATTGAATGCCTAAGGATCAATTTTTGTATTTGAAAATGCAAGATGGACTATTTGGTATAACTGATAGAATAACTAAGAAGGGCATTTGCAAATGAAGTCGTTTCTCCCCGGCTGGAACGAGAGTTCTGGCGATACATTAGTCGGTTTTTCATCTCTACGTATCTCCCCCAACGGAGCAGTTCCCTCCCGGGATCAGCTCTTATCTCCTGACATGTGTCGGACTGTAGAACACGTGCGTGTTCAAGGGGAGAGGAGGAGCCAGTTGAGGAAGGAAACATCGCGCGCGGTCCTTGGCCGATTGTTATGGAACTCCCCCGTACTGACCGAAGAAACCAAGAAAACTGCCGATTAGAGCTTCCGGATACTACAATCCTCTAGAGAGCGGCTGAATTCGAACTATTTAGCCAGAGAAAATCCTCCACGCTCAGGACTTGAACCTTTGGACTTTACGGGCACTGATGCTGCAGAGACAACAGCAATTCGGGTTATGTTTATACAAGTTTACACATTAAAAGGCCGAATTACCCGAAACTTCCAAACAAACAACGCCCAGCATGCACAAGAAGCCACAGCCTGCGAACATCCCCTCCCAGTAGCGCTATTTGTCGGTAGCAGCGCTCGAACAGGTGGCGAGGAACCAGGGCGAGGCGGCACCGAGGGGGCAAGAAACGCGCCCGGCGCCGCGTCTCACTCCGCTGAAGACCTCCCGAAAAACGCCCGGCCAAGAACGCCGGGCCCGCCAGCGAGCGAGCGGCTGAGTGATCGTCCGCGAGGAAAAACCGCTCTGGGAAAAATCGGCCAGAGTTTTCTCGCGAGTACTGGCCGCGCCGGGCACCGATTTGGCCGCAGAGCTCGACGCGAAGAAGACAACACCGCCGCGGGGGCGGCGCATGTGCTTCCCCGTAAAATCGCGATTGTTTGAAATCGAACGAAGACGCTACGCTCGAATTTGTGGCACTGTGGGAACCGATGGACGAGTCAGTCTGGAAAAGGAATAGCTACGAGCTTGTGATTCGCATCGCGGAACGCCTGTTGAGAGAAGACAAATTAATTACTTAAATTCCCACGAGGAAGGAGGGTCCGTTAAGCCGAACGTATCGCTTCAGGTAGATCTCCGGTAGAACGCCTTCCATTGTACACTAAAACCTACGATCAACGAAGCTCTACACGCCGTACAAAAGAAAATGCTTTATTTAATAAGTGCTACATTCACATTTCTACCCATGAGGCCAACCCAACGTTGCGTATCATATATCGTGGAGACGTGAGCACGGATTAGAAGCTGGCGGCGCTGGTAAGTGATTCTTTAGGCGTGTCAGCGTGTTTACAGAAGCCGTGGGAGAGCGTCGGCGCCGCCGGCGATGTCGAGAGCGGGCGCGCGGGCGGTGGGTGGGCGGGCGGCGCGGGGGCGGGGATGGGGGGCGGGGCGCCGCGGGCCGCGCGCAGCCTCCGTCCTCCTCCTCCTCCTCCTCCTCCACCGTCCATGATTTATGGGGCGGCGCTGCGGGCAATTACGCGTACACCTGCCGGGGAGAGTACGCATCGCGCGGCCGGCGCGCCGGCATCCATCAAGGCGCCCAGGGCATGGTTGGGGGGGGGGGCACGCGGAATAACGGAGCTGACGGCGAGCAAGGGAGGAGAGAAAGAGGGACGCGGGGGCGAGAAGGTGAGAGTTCAGGGGTCGAAAGAGCACGGGGGATGTACGGGGGCGCAGAGAGGTGAGGGATGGCGGCTGTATATTCCAGGAAGGGGAGACTCATTGCAGGGGAAGGGGAAGGAAAGAAACGGCGAGGAAGGGAAGGGAGCGAAAAGGAAGCAATAAAGGGAAGTGAGAGGCAGTAAGGAGGAAAAATAAGAAGAGAAAAAGCGGAAAGGGAAGAAGAGAAAACAATGTGAACGATGACGGCAAACAGAGCGGCGGGAGAAGCAAACTCCAGAGAGCGAAGGGAAGAAAGTGGAAAGAGAAGGGAAGAAAAAGCAAAGCATCCAACAAGGGAACACGGGAAAGCCGAAGTGTTTGCCAGGCGACAGCGGCGACCACCCGGCCGCTGCGCTCGCCCAATCTCGAGAAGCGACGGTTCATTGCCCGGCGGCTAGGAAAGCCCGGGACGGGAGGCCGCCGCCGGCCCCCGGCGCGTCAGGCCCATTCTGACGACCGGAAAGGACCTTCGACCCCATGTCGGCTCCCCTACACGCCTCTAATCACTTACCCGCGCGCACTCTAATGGAGATGATGGACTGCGCAGACCGTTGCGTTTCTCTACTTCCGCACGCAACGAGCTTCATTTAATTCGGATAGAACAGTAAATTGCTTGTCATATTCACGTTTTAATTGCAGTTTCGCTCTTACTACGAGGACGTCTTAATGCAGGTGCAGACTGACGCCGAGATGCCGAGGAGAATGTTAGTGCTACCTCGACACTTTCACTTGTCTTAATCTGCGACATGAGAAACAATTGATACGTAGGTGACAATATTTGATATTTCTTAACGACCTACTAGTGCTATTGGAGAAAGTAAAATAATTGGAACATTGCAGTGGTGAGGAACGTTAAGGTATAGATATACTTAACAATGTACAAAATTAAACTGCAATCCAACAACCACATTTTCCAGCCCAGACTAACTTGCGTTTTCTTTATCTTTATTACAAACGTAACACAGAATCGATTCAGGAAACGAATAAAACGCTCTGATCGATTGAAAAGATGCAATTGCGTAACATTCGTATAGCTCTGTTCGAAATTAAACGTCTATGTGGTAGCTGGCTCAAAGAAAGAAATTCGAAATGAAAAAAAATATCACATTCTACACATGGCAATTCAACTTAGCAAAAATTACGAAAGCATATATTCTCGTAAGGGTTACCATGTCGAATTAATATGACTACATACATACCGGCTATTTCACAAGACAATAGCATACATAAACTTCTTTGGCTGTTACAAATGTTCAATTAGTCGCTATGACGCTTGTTCTTTGACTACTCCCGAGGTTTAAGTAATCAAACGAACTACTACAGGTTCTTTATTCGTCACTACATTAAAGCAAAATAACTCAACACAAAGGGCAGACAATTTATTGCGTGCACGTGTAATCCCTCTCCCCACTGGAAACTTTTCGAACTTGTTACGTGGGGAGAACAAGGAAGTGCTACTAGGTCACACGGTTTGTTAATACGAAGTGAATGCCAACAACGCAACACAATTAATGAGAGTGCTTTCGATCGTCAACTAGACTTCCCTTTTAATGTATACGTCGCGGCCTCACCCCACGTGGAAAGTTGCGCAGAGAAAATAGTCATAATGAGCCATGTTTCATGGCGAAAAACGAATGAGCTATAAACGCAAAACTTCTAAGACTGAGAACGCATCAAGAAACATACGCACCAATTACAGTCATCAAAAAATGTTATCTTACAAACAACTGAAAAAATCTATTTAATGAAAAAAGTACAATTTTATAAACAACAAAAATGTAAATTTATTGTAATTAACCATGTCAGCGTCAATTAAGCAAAAACTATTTTTCTTGTGTGTTTTTCTATTAAAAATATACCACAGGAATACTCAAATCTCACTTATAATATGCCCGAAACAACAAAAATGATTTGTAATAGCATTTTATTTCAAGGGCACAAAAATACCGTTTCATTTGTACACAGATCAACAATCCCTTTCTCCATGGTGAAATTGAAAACATTTTTGAGATAAATATTACATAACGTCATACGTATAGCGCTAGTAACCATTTCGTTGAAATTATGCATAATATTCAGTGGTGTTCAATTACATGCAAATTATTCTGTTAATATTGACCCAGAACTCTTCAGGTTTCAGTGTATTCTTACTCCACTACGTTCAAATTCACTGGAATTTGCCAACATCTATGGAAACTTCTCTTTCATCGCAAAGAGCCTAATCTAATCTGCCAGGCACACAATTACCTTTGCCGGAAGTCTTCAAACAAAGACCTGCCACATCCAACGTAGATGCAAGCCTGAGTCAGATCCACCAATATTTCTATCATT
The DNA here is from genome assembly GCA_964035755.1 of Teleogryllus oceanicus. Lineage (NCBI taxonomy): Eukaryota > Metazoa > Arthropoda > Insecta > Orthoptera > Gryllidae > Teleogryllus > Teleogryllus oceanicus. Next base: position 124,212,283 of record CAXIVR010000007.1, read on the forward strand.
TATACCACTTGTTACGCAGGCCACATAAAACCACCAAAGACACATAAGCAAACGTTTACCTTCAAGTACCCACTAATACTATGTAGTTCAGATAGGTACTTTTTACTGAACGTTCAATTTATTTTGATCACCACGACTGCACCCTTCAATGCAATCCCATCATATTACGTTGAAAACAATTCCCTAATAAATAAAAAATAAAACCACACAACTTTCTATGATACCCGAGATTTACTATCAATAACGGCACAGCAGCCACTATTTCCACGTCATCACTTTTAACGCAGATTACAAGCCGCAAAACACACACACAAAAAAACACCATTTACGAAGCAAGTACTCTTTCGTTCTCATTGAGAGAATATCTGCCTGGGATCGCGCATGTACTATACACACCACCCCCGTGTTCATCTTCTCTGCTGTGCCTTTCCGTCCTTCGCCTTTGCTAGCGCTAGGGCGCACGGTCTGTCCACTTGAAACTAAATAAAATTGTATCCGGGAAAGTTCAGGATACAGACAACAATCAATTCAATTCAATGATGCCTTATTTTGTGTGGCGAGGCTCAGGCCATCAGCCTTGCTCTTCCACCTGAGTACGCGAATTTCGGTACACTCCTTCATTTAGTAGAGAAGAATCTATCACACGAGCGACACAAGGCGATTAGAATTTAGATCAGAAGCTTCTTTCATATCTTTTACGAGCAGTAATCTACAACATGGGACAGCCGGCATTGCTTCCCCTCCGAAGGTCAATATGCTAACCACTACACCACCGATGCCGCACCATCCACATCCGAATGTCAGGAGCCAACGGGTTTAGATCGTGATTATTTTCCCCGCGAGGTTGTGCTCACAAACTCGTATTTCCCCGAGACGGTAAAATCAGTATGGGCAAAACTGTCACTTATCCCGAAAGCGCACGGGCCCTCTACGAGCAACGGTCCGTTCCGTCGGCCCCTCCCCCGACACGAAAAGAGAAAGAGCGAGGGGGCGGCGGAGAGAATGGGTTCAATGTGAACGCTCGCATAACACTGCAACAGCAGCAGCAGCAGCACGCGCGCCCAGGTGGCTGACCCGAGCGGCCGGCCCGGCGCGGCACAGCGCAGTGCCGCCCCCCGCCCGCCCGCCCGCCCGCCCGCCCGCCCGCCCGCCCGCGCGGTAACGTAACGTATATAACGGGGGAGATCCGCCCGCGGCGCTCAGGGCGGGGCGGGACACGCGCGCGAGTTCGCCCGCGCCGGCCGCCGCCGCCGCCGGGACCTGTCCGGTTGCACAACGCCGCGGCGACCCTCGGCCAGGCCGTGCGGGGGCGTCTGGCGATCGCGGGCGCACACGTCATTGACGCCGCCGCCGCGCCGCCGTGAACGAAACGCAGCGGAGAGGAGGCGAGAAGCAGCTTCTCCATTCACGTTCTGAATGGCGCTCCGATCTCATGCAGATCATGGGGTTAGGCCATCAATTTGGAATCGGGGGAGGGAGCGGAGTCATGGCAAATGTCAAAGCGTTGTTACGAATGGACTTCTACTCCCAGTGACCACAAGGGGAGCGAGCCATCCAATTTGTGATTAAGGAATATAATTAAATTCGTACATTTTACACGCTCGTGTTTTGTAAGAACCAATGTTTTCGATTTCAAAGCCAAAAGGAAGTGAGGGAGAATATAGTTTGATATTTACACCAAGTGAATAAGTGACAGATCGTTGTTGTATCGGTACCTGGCAGCAATAAAGGGAATCAAAATTAGATGACTGAGCCAATAAGATGCCATAAACATTTCAGTAACGTTATTTTGAAAGGCGGTTCTAGAGACCTCGAGAATAGAAAAACATGAACGACATTCTCTAATACGTACGTAGATCTTCACATGTTACTTCAGGCATTCCGGCTTAGTAAAATACAAACCACACAATTTTCGAGTTCATGTAAGCGCCACATATGAAGGAAGGAAGGAAAGAATGAAAGAAAGAAAGAGAAAGAAAAGAAAAGAAAGAAAAAAAAGTGAGCGGAAGAAATCGCGCAGTCATGAATGATTGACACTAACCGCAGGTACGATTAGAATCGTCCACTAATTACGTGAGTAAAAGTGAATAAAGGTATATTCCATCAATGACATTCGAACTATAATTCGAAGACCGGAGGTTCTCGTTGAGTCTCAATGGTGCAGGAATTTGACACCAGCTAACAAGCAGGGTCGAAGACGTTCGGACTCGCGATGATAATTGAAAGACCAGCAGCTCTGAATGGTAGTTTGCTCCTAGCAGACTTGAAATAAAACTTATTAAAAAAATATTTAAAGAAGTGATAAAAACTATCCTTACAAAAACATACACTTAAGAAAAAAATAAATAACAAGAGAAATATAATATATATATATATATATATATATATATATATATATATATATACACACACACACACATCATTAACATTTCCTAAACCTCCAAATCAGGTGAATTGTGTACCGGCAATGTCTACAAAATTGGATACGTGTACGTGTCTTCTACACAATAATGGTCAATAAACTCTAATAGTTTTAAAAAGTTTAGTCCGAGTTCAGAATATTAAATATTCCTTTTATACATATAAAATAAAAATGGTATATGTGCAATTAATATGCACAATTTTTGTTTTAGGTGACCTTGATTCAAGTAAACTGGACAGTTTAAAAAAATTCAAAACCATAAACAACTGGACTGTCTTCTATCCTCGTACACTAGAATTATGTAAATTGAAGTTGAAAAGGAAAAAAGCAAGCATTTCGCACCTTCACAAATGCGGGGAGGACGGGCGGCTGAGGACGGCGCGGGCGGGCGTTGTGGGGGGGGGGGACGGCGTCCGCCAGGGCATCGTGGGCGCCCGGGGCACACATCCCCACGCTATCGCACATCGTGACGGAGTTCTTATACATTTAAATTTATCGCAAACGTTTCTCGGTCCGCCTGGCTCAATCGATCGACACTAAACGCTCAATAAAGAACTGGGCGCTAATAAATTAGCTCTGAGAATAAGACGGTCAGATATATATCGACGAGGCGTAACGCAGATTGTCAAACGGGTGGTTTCAGAGATACATTAGGGACTAATGTATACGTTGGGATCGTTTTAAGAACGCACGCGGTCGAGGAACATTCATTATAATAAATGATCACTGAAACACCAATATCCAAGATGTCACTTACCTATACGAAGTATTGTGCACGAAATCGGTAATCAGATCTCAGTGTTCATTGGAATTTCGTATCAATATTCTTCTGATCCCATTCAATGTGTGACGTAGTAACAGCCATACATTCATTCAAAATAAAATATAAACACCGTTGATTATTCAAGGAATTACTCCTACTTGCAAGAGTAAACAAAATGCTCCAGTTTTTTGTATGCAAAGCCTTAACCGTTCGATCGACTACAGTGAAGTAACTCTCATAAGAACTTTAAATAAAAGTATAATTTCTATTCTTCATGATCGAAAGAACAAAATATAATCAATACAGGCTTAAGGAAAAACTTTTGCCGGTACAGGTCTTTTAAGTTATTGAAAATAATATAGTGTCAAAGTACCTTTCTCTTTTATTCAATTCACAGTAATTTTTTTGAGGAATCGTATGATATTAAATACATCTCACCGCGCATTCTGAAAGTAATCGATAAAGAAACTGTTACGAAATTCAAGGCAACCAGAAATACTGGACCTCGGCTTAGGAGTTATGCTTACAAATCTTGGTATTATCAGCATCCAACCACGATCCGTATGACTCACAAACAAAAACAATGTAGACTGATATTCAACGCAGAAAGAAAAGTGCGGGAGCCGAAATAAATGTAACCTACATTAGGTATCTCCAACATATGAAAAAGAAAAATAATACGAGACTAATTTTAATATTAAACATTGTTTTTGTAGAGCCACAATTCCATACATCCTTCAAACCATTTACAAATAATAATTAAAATGCTCTATTCACATTTATAAGCAGCTGCTGTTAATCTGTAAATGTAATAAATGTTTGAACGGAATAATTGACTAGCGACTGGCACGCACATACTACCGTAAGTGACGGAATCACATCCACTAATTAAAAATGGCTACAAATCACCCATGCAGACAACTTACTCTGTCGAGACACACGTTCGATTAATAAACATGTGTAGGTCTACCACACTACCGTTCGAAACCAAACAATTCTGCGGTAATTTGTTTAAAAGACGTGACGCAAAGCAGGTGGACGCGGTCGGGGCGACGCTGAGGGGCGGCGATTGTTCGTCGCAATCGCTCGCACGCGCCGGAGGAGGGGGGCCACTTTCGCGCCGCAATGAGGGCGCGCGAGCGCCGACCGCCGCGCCGGTGCCGGCCGGCCCGCCATAGCTCACGGGACAGCAACTGCCTTCTCGCCGCTGCCGCTCGCCTCCGGCCCCCTTCCCCCCTCACAGAATTTTCCCCCCCCCCGCTCCCCCCCGGATGCGATCCTATTCGTGGCACGTGTCGCCCACTCCCGCCCCGTTGCCACCCCTGCTGTCCTCACTAGAATCTTGTCAATTACTGTCTGCAACTCGCAGTCGGCTGCCTAGAACTCCCGTGCCACTCTCTGCAGTCCTACCTCACCCTGGACAACGCAAATCGCTGTCGCTCTCATCCCCAGCCTAATTTTAACCGTTGCTCCTTTACTCACTTGCGTCGTCCTCACTTCAATCCTGTCTCTCCCTTGCCGTCAGTTGCACCCCTTTCTCCTCTGCCGCCTCCTTCCTTCGCCACCTACCGATTCCCGCCGACGTCACTGCCATCCATCTTCCCATCGTCCCGCTTGTCCCTGCCCCGCCCGCTCTCACTGCAATCTCTGCCCTCCTCCCTCCTTTCCGGCTTCCTGGTCCCCGCCCTCACTTCCAGCACACCTTCCCACTCGCCTCACCTGCCACAGCCGCAGCGCCCGCCTCTGCTGCCGTCCCCGCGACCTTTGATCATTCTGGCTCACCGGCCCTTTCGGATCCCGATTCCAAGACCCGCGCTACGTTTTTTGACCTTTTACAGACTTCTTTAAGGCGGCGCTCCAAATTCATTGGCATGTACCGAGCGGCTGTTTGAGAATCCCGATTTGCCGAAGCGAATATTCGCTTCCTTCGATGTGCCACGAAAGACTTGACCCGCTGCGGAGAGGGCGAACACCGAACGACTGACGATAGGTAAACAGTAATCACATCCTCACATGTCGGGATTCGGCGAGCAGTCACTTGGTACTTATCGAATGAAACACCTTCGCTTTCCATCACCCAACGCTTAATCACCGGCTGCCTCCCCCGGGTCGGTCCACTTCAATCGCCGGCCGCCCTTATCGGTCGGTGGCGGCTGCGGCACTCGGGCAAGCACGCCGCCGCTGCCGCCGGTGCCCCGGGCACCGTAGTCGAGGGGTTGCGACAGCAGCAGCAGGGGATTGGGGCCGTGGAGGCGGAAGAGCTTGCGAACGCGAGGTCGGGTTCGAGGACGCCTCTCTGGAGGACGGGTGGGGAAGAGAGCGGACGAGTCACAGAGTGACAGGTAGGGACGTTTGCGTCGCGCGTAAATCGTCAGACACTTCAATGTAGTGAAAGTCAATACCTTTTAAGTGCCACTTCACTGACATGAAATATCACTTGCGTCGCGGGATTTATTATGATTACTGCGCTTTCCATACATACGTTACACATCCCAAAATACTTACTAACACACATGTACGCCAACTTGATATCAATGGTGTTGTGCGCACATGAAAGGTGTAAAAGAACATTTTAGAAAATATTTAAATATTAATTCTTAATATACAAACTGAAATTTTTTGTATTGTAAATTTATCAGAACCTTTGAATAAGTGATAATACTTCATTAAATCTCAGGAAGGGCCTCAGGAGCAGAGACACATTCTTTAAAATGAAATATACTGGAATCGTGAAAGAAGTTCGTATACCATACTTGTGGGTGGATGTGCTGGTTTGTTGAATTGGTAAAAATTTTTTTTTCTAAATGGAACTATGCACATAATTCAATTTCATTAAAAAGCTTACTTACATTTATGCGCTTTATGGTATACGCAATAACGACTATTTTGACAATTAGTATAATGAAAAGAAGACGCATGAATGTTTTGTTTGTAGATAATCCTTCTATTTGTTAGTATTTTATTGCCACATATTTCACTTTCCTTAAACTCCGAAACTTAATTTTCAGTTAAAGAAACGACAGAGTTAATTTCTGGCCATGTCACTGCAAGGCTTAGAGAAATAATCGCACAGTAAAACCCGACGTCTAAAAACATATTTCACCTCCACCGCCAAAAATAAGCAAATATCCTCATGATTTCTACTTCACTCGAACGATTTAGAAACAAAAATCCACACTCTTCGCGGCAAAAACCGGCGCCTACCGCAGCAGCACGCTTCGCTTACAGTAATAAAGTCTAACTGCGCTCCACCGACATTCTTTCCCGGGCGGCGGGGGTGGGGGGGAGCACAAAAACGGCGTCGGCCTAACCGCACGCGATCGTCTCGAGCGAACGCCACCGCCGCCGTCCAAAGAGAAAGATGCAAAACAGGGCGCGGGCGCCAGTGAAAGGGGCTCGAGCAGACGAGGCTCGCCTGCGTCCACGCCCCCGCAGCCACGCAGCACAGCGCCGCACACCGCCACACGCCAAGATGTGTCCCACATGAAGCGTACGGACAAATGGAATTGTGAAAAACGCGTAATGAAGAAGAAATATTTTAATAGTAGTGGTGCGAGGGAAATCCGTCAAGATAAATCGTACCTGCATTTTGATGTAATAGGAACTTTGCGTTGGCTGAACTCTAGAATGTTTTATGTTCATCGCAGAGGACGAAGGAAGGAGCCTCGCCGTCGACTTGGAAATGCCCGTGCAAAGCGAGTAAAAGTGACCGTATTGAATTGGTGATTTTTCTTGCTACAGTAACTTAACACAACCGCCCTGATATATAGGTTTTTTATAAATCACCATTCATTAACCATTGCTCGCGTACTCGATTTATTAACTTGTGTTAGTTGTTTCTTAAAGCCTCCTGTATTGGCCTTTTACACATGCCCCACCGGTGGTAAACGTCCACTCAAGGCACAATGTATCACGAATGAAAAGTACTGTGCACTGCACTGTGCGGATGTGAAGAATGCCATTGCGGTTTTGAGCGAAGTCGATACAGGAGGCACTAAAACAGCACCTCACCCATAACTACCATCTCCAGCTGGATGTCCGGAATTGAATTCCACACATGATCTCCCATATCATCCACACACCAAAAGAAACCTGGGAATAATACCACTAGTTCCCCAACCCTATAACTGTCACAATCCAGAAACCACAACCATTACAATTAATATTAGCACGAAGAATACCACTTCACCTGCAACAATCGACTCCAGATAAACGTACGGCTTACAATTCCACCTCCTCCTCCTCCTTCGACGGTTCACAACATCAGAAAACCCACCGAAGCACCAGTCACAACACCTCTTACCTCCTCTCAAGACATCATACCCATAACAATGACTCACAATTATTACCACCTCAGCCACAAAAACCGTCTCAGCTTTCCATTCCGCACACACCCACTCTGGACGTCCCACCTCATCAGCCGCCTTCCGTGCTCGGCGAGGTCCGGCCCCCGACCGACATCGCTGTCACCGTGCGGTTTTTCAGCCGCGAACGTTTTCTCGGCGAGGCTCTTGCGGCGCGGGGGAAAACGCCAAATTACACTTAAGCGTCGGGCGAAATGCATTTAATCGACGACGCCCGCGAGTCGTGTCGCGCCGCCTCTGCGAAGAAAAAAGACGCGCGGACGCCGCGCAGCACGAAGGCGAGGACACTTGACAGTGATTGGCCGCGGATGTGATGGCAACAGGCACGGGAGAGAAGAGGCAAACGAAACAAAAGAGATTGTCGGCAATAAAAAGTAAATCAGAGGGTTAAAAAACTACGGAGTAGTTGTGAACGTTCGTATGAAGAATATGGGGGAATACTGCCAAGGTTAAATCAAGGGTAAGTTATTGAGGATACAAAAAGAAAAATAGGAGTTATGAATGAAAAGGAGAAAACATGAATTGCCAACGGGCAAGTACAGCATGGAGTAAGTACTAGAGTCACATTAAGCTGAAATTTAACTTATAGGACTCTAAAGTGTACTTACATGCGAGTCTGTATTTGTTTTATCGTAGCGTATTAGAATGAGCCATACTTTTTAGTACAACAACAGTTACAAAATGTGTTTTGCAGGGCAATTTCGCAAACTTACAAGCGTAGAACATATTTTACACAGGTCTCATGCGTTGGTTGTAAGGGAGCAATTTTGCGCAGTTTACAAGTGAACAATATTTCTAAAAATATAACCAGAACTCTGAGATTCAAGAGAGGCCACATACACGATGAATATGAAAAGAATTGAAGATGGACTGTTAATATGTGTAAAGAGAATAACGTTAAATACAAGTCGTCGTATCGCGACCAAAAATAATGTATGCAACAATAAGTGGATTGCACTATACAACTTTCGCAATTGGCCAATAATTTGCTGCATACCACGTAACTAAACCAACCACAACTGCGCATGAGTAATTTAGTGCAAGATGAATGCGCGCGTACATTGCTTGCGGCAAGTCTTCGGCGAAGCTACTAAATCAAATTCAAATAAACATAGAGTACTTATCTGTATCTGTAACCCACAAAAGATCATATACGAGCGTTTGCACCCACACGACCTACAAAAACGATTGTGAAATACGAGTATGCGATAGAGAGCAAAAAGGTATAAATTGGATGCTTTGGAGAAGCTCTGGGAGCCCATGAAGGCGAGTTGCAACAACTTTTAATTACTATGAATATACGCATGAAAATACCAATTTCATTCAAAGGCACGCTTAGCAAACGCAAAATGACCCTTGAGAGCATTGAATCAACCACATTGCTGATCTTATAACTGTAGGTCATTCAATTTTGAGAATGCAACTATCGGTCTCCGTTGCACCTAATGATTTTGATGGAATAATCCATCCATTGACGATTAATCCAATGAAATCTTATTTGGTACCATGTGCCATAAAGACTACAGTAGTAAGAAAAGAAGGAAAAGAACCAATTAACATGAAGAAAAATGTTTTCATTAACTGGAATAATTTACAGAATTATTTCAAATTTTTGTGAAAGAAATCTCGACAGTTCAAAAATTCTTCTCTTCAATTAACATCGCACGCTTACATTAATTTCTCGTTTGCGCGAAGATGAATATACTTTTTTCTCCGTGGACATGTGGATATTCCCGCCCTGTTGACATTTGACTCCACGTTTTTTTTTTTTATTTAGTCTATGAATCAAACGATCGATTTTTGTTAAAGTAATACCAAAGTTACTTTCAATTCACAAAAATATAAGCACGCGGATTTTTATTTCTCATAATTCGCATTCAGCAGTCAGGTTCCTTGTAATTCAACATAACGATATTTTTGTTTATTAATTGACAATAAGAGGGAATCTATCACAAATGTCTCGTAAAAACAGAGACACAAACAAAAATTCAAACAATTACTACCACTTATAGGAAGGTTGGAAGCCTTGTAGATGGTAATCCTCTTATCTAATTTTTTGTCAAATTATAACAGATTGATCTCTGACCTCACGTTATTCGAATATATACTTTGGGCTTAATTCTATCACGACCGCGACCACAGCGCAGAGGACGAACAACGCACAACCTCTCGGCAGGCACCGGCATTTCAATACAGGGCGCGGAGGCGGCCGTGTCCTAGTAACACTGGACGCGGCTCGACGCCCGAGGCGGTGCGCTCGTGAATTACGAGGCGCCGCGACGACGCCCCCGCGTCGGCGGCTGATGAATGCGCTGATTAAGCCATTGGCGGGAATCGACGGCGGCCCCTGCGGCCCCCGCGCCCAGCGCCCATTCGCACTTCGCTCTCCCGCCCTCTTCGCCCGGGCGCCTGCTTGCTCCGTGATAAATCTCAAAGGTGAGATCGAGTCTGGAAGGTGAAGGTCGTTTAAGAAAAAATATTATCTAAAATAACTCGCTTAAGAACATTAAAATTCACTATCACATTATGGTGAGAAAGAATTCGAAATGTGTGAAGAATTGTAATGGTTTTCTCACCTTGTTAAAAACATACACTAAACTATTTTTAACAATTTATTTCGTTGACAGTTCGACCGTATCCGGGGTCTTTTTCAAACATCTAGGGTCCATATTTGTTGAAAACACTTAATAATTGTATTGGATCTCAGATTTTTGAAAAAGACTGCAAAGAGGGTCGAAAGTCAATGAAATAAACTATTAAAAATATTTTCTGCTCGTTTTTCACAAGCTAGGAAAAGTACTACAATAAAACAAGATAATAGACGTTAATACGCTCCTTAAAATGCATCGAGATATTAAATTTATCAATAATATAAAATTGATAATTATCTCGTCACACAGGTGGACATTTTCACGATGTCGTCTGGCACTACTTCTTCCGTGCAAAGTAGCTTGCGCTTCAAAAATTTTAAAATACTCCTCGAAAGTATAAAAAATTGTGTTTATTCCTATTACTTTTGATATCTGTAATGTTAAATCAACATAAAATTGCAATTCAAAAATCTGTATTGATTGATATACGAGGAGTATCCGAAAACTAAGTTTCCCCTAGGTCGTCAATAAAATTAAAACACGATTTTATGAAAAAACAACTGTAGCAGATACAGCATATCTAGTACTGTCTTTCCACACAATTGCCAGAATTGGGACCATTGACACACCACGAGATCGACATCTGCATCACTGTGTCGTAGAAGTCTGTCACCTGGGATAGGTGCCAGAGTTTAACAGCCACCATCAACCATCATAAACGTAACGCTGACCGAACAGGAATTTCTTGAGATGAAAGAAATAAAATAAAATAAAATAAACAAGGGCAGGGAGAGGGAGATCCGTACTGGCGGGGTGGACGGTTGTAAGGTCAGCCACACACGCCTGTGTTCACAACAGATCTTCTGCAGCAGTTCCGCTGAAAGGTGTTTGCTTCAAGCGCTCACTTTGAAAAAATATTATTATTAATATTATTTTGTGTTTAATGGACACTTTCACATCAAGAATGTTGGAATAAATTTCACTTAACGCTGTCAATGGGAACATCTTTAGTTTCTGCGTATGAGAGGAAATTGGCTAATATCCCTGACGCCTTAGCTACCCTTACGTGACGTGACGTGCGTGCTAAGTGGAACAACCGAGAGCCCTCGCAGAGCGAGAAAGGTCGCAGTTGCAGAAGCCGACGACGATTCAGTCGTCGCTTCAATGCCGCGTCGGCCCCGATCCCGTTTGCAGCGCTCGCTCTTTAAAGGCTCGCTATAGAAGTTACGGAAGAGGGTCGACAGTAGCCATTGTACGAGTTCCCGCTCGCCTCAGAGGAGCACTTCACGGCATTCACTAGCATTAGCACGGCGGCCAACTTCCGTACTAAAAAACACGTTGCTTTCGAAGATATTTCTCAATCACTTTATTGAGTCATCTCACAGTGATACGACTCAATCCTCCGCAATTTGCATTTCCGAGAGGAGGAAATTTGGGTCACCGGGGAAGACACACAGAGCAAACAAATCCTTTCCCATCGCGAATATTTATCAAAATTTTGCTGAGCTTTAACGACTGAATTTCTTGACCTGATTAAGACAGATATTAATGCAAATATGTTTAAACTCAAATATTACAAATGAAAGCATCACAGCCTCGATGATATTAAAGATGGAAAGCGTGAACAGTTATTTCATAATTATTTGCTATTGAATATTTGGAAACGTTATGTATATACTACTCACGTACATGCATTTTAGAGCTCCGAGAAAATATGCAGATCTTTCGTGATGAAATAGACGTACAAGGTTGATCGAAATTGAGAAAACGACGCTGAATGACCTCGACTTAAATCGATATTAATTAAATGATCACAATCTTGAGAGTTCGATTCGTGGCGTATTTCATTGGAGATGTTGAGCCATTTGATTTTAGATAAATGCAGGATTATGTATATCTTTCGTACTCACAAACAAACCATCATAACAGGAAATTATGTCTAAAAAGGAGTAAAAGCTCATCATTTTATACGTATACTTAAAAAAGTGTTTGGTGAATTCACAAAACTACTAAACCCTAGTCTACTTTTTAATTATATCATCCATAATTGTTCTGTAGTTTCCAGCAACAATTCCCTAACGCTCCAATGAAATCTCACCAACACGATCCTCTGACGTCACCAATTCAGGCCCAAAACTAACGCAACGTTACAACACAATTAAACACATACTCGAGCTGGAAGCAGTATCATATTGCGGGTAACTTAATATTTTACAGTGTGTTAACGTCAAATTAGCTCTACAGCGGAAAAAAAAACTAGGCCGGAAAAGCTCCGAATCGCAAATCTCCTTCGCAGAAACGATGAGTTTTTTCTCAACTAGCGAGACCCACGAAAAAAAATGACGGTCGAAATACGGTCTCTGTCGGGGACACAAGTTGTTATCTCGCTTGCGCGCGCCTAGCTCTCGCACAATTACGCAGGTTTGCGCGAGCGCGTTGGCAGCATTGCGTCAGCCGGTCATTTGAAGGCGCGAGAGGTATCGCAACTCGCCAGGCACTCTGAACAATTGGCGCCTAAACAGCCAGCAGGAGACTTAATAACACAAGCAGTTATACAGATGACAAGCGGAATATTGTATCCCCTAAATGAACTGCTTTAATTTTTTTTAATTAATGGATATTTTGAAGGAGAAAGTGTGGGAATGTCTCATAATGTGATTAATTAGGCACATGATGAGAAGGAATAAATTTCGGGCGAAAATATTTATTTCGAGAAACAAACGACTTTCGATATGTAGATGATCTTGGCTGTCCAGGTGACGCCGCGTCGAAGGCTGTGTTGCCGACGTTTCGACCATCTTATCGTGGTCTTCCTCAGGGCTGTTATGCGTGGATTTATAAATTTCCTCCCCGTAGAGGCGTGTTAAGTGAAGTCGTAGGCTTCCGCGGCCAGAGTCATGTAGATGATCTTGGCTGTCCAGGTGACGCCGCGTCGAAGAGAAGTCCACGATAAGATGGTCGAAACGTCGGCAACACAGCCTTCGACGCGGCGTCACCTGGACAGCCAAGATCATCTACATGACTCTGGCCGCGGAAGCCTACGACTTCACTTGACTTTCGATATCTTTCTCGTAAATTTCAAAATGTTTTAATTCTTCCAGTAATAAAATGAAAGAGAATATAAATATTCTAAAGAGGCAAACTGAGTCTGTCGCTGATTATTTAAAGACAGTAAAGAGCACTTCATGCATAGTAGATCGTTAATGTAAGAACGCACTGAATTAGGTCATCACGGGTCTAGCGTGTCCCGTGAATTTTCCAGTTGTCGATTATTTCAGCGATCTCCTCAGCCTCAACACCCGACTATTTGCAATCTCAAATACATAATTTATTTCCCTGACTCTTTACATTAGTGGGAATCACTGTCTTACGAAAATGTAGGCTTCCTCGGACAAAGTCAACACATTCTTGTTTGTCCGGGAGACACCGCGTTCTAGGCACAGTTGCCGATGTGTCGGCCGTCATAAATCGATCTTCTTCAGAGTGAAATACTTATACCACTCTCTTAGACCTTTCTAAATCTGTTTCTTTACCTTCAAGAAACTAAATATGAGCTCTCAGCGGGATTCGGCTACCTTAAAAAAAAAATAAAATAAAACGGTATCTCAACCCAGTACAAGATTACAAGTCTCCAAGGACAAACGATAGCTGAGAATTTCCTCACCAGTCTTGTGTTAGAGCGGGTGCTAGAGTATGTAGTAGTGCCTTGCGGTTGTCCGAAAAGGTTATTCTGCATTATGAATGAAAAAGCCATCGCAATTAAACCTAGTACGACAGTAAACGCCATCGAGCACATCATTAAGAAGAATCAACGCCAGCCTGGGGAATACCCCTCCGATGTCTTCTCTTGGAGAGGCGGTTGGAGTGCACGGGAGAGCCCGGCGGCCGTTGCCGCCGCCGCCGCCGTCGACGCTTTCTCCCCAGGGGCTAACGAAATACGCAAACAGGCCCAGCGGCGTAACGGAGTCGCGGCCCCGCGTCTAATGTGCTCTCGCGCCCCGCACACCTCTCGTCGAAGGCGGAGGCGGAGGCGCAGGCAGGTGCGCGGTCGAGGGCCAGGCACTGTTTCGCGAGCATCACTCAGTGTCGCCTGCGCTACGCGGAGGCATTCTACCTCGTTTCTCTTCCACGCGCCTGTAATGAGACTCAAATAGCGTGTTCAGAGCGTGCTAGGTATCATCGGTTCAAATGAAACTGCTCCTTGAGACAATTTGTCAGTCTTCAGCTGCAAAAAGACACGTTCTTGGTACTCATCTTCAAAATATCGGATAAATTATTCAATGGGTCCGGTTATCATGTATGGATTAGTAATCTGATACTACTTCCTTCCAGACCTATCTCCGCTTCATGTGAATGAGTGCAGACGTTTCAATATTGTGTCTCCTCGCTCCTTTCCTGCGAGATTTTGGATTTCGTACACACTGCCAGAAATTAGCTGCGTAGCTGTCGTTTCGAGGTCTCTACTTCCGATAACATATACATCCTTCGTTTTTGAGAGAGAGTTGTTTAATAGGAACTGTCCCACATGAAAAGAAATGTCGCAGGTTTTATCTAAATACTTAATATGTATTTAAGCTCTACTTAGTATTTAATGAGCTCTAACCCCTATTTAGAGTGACACGACTTAAGTGTTGTTATTATTTTCACAATCTACAACCGGTGTGGAGCCTATGAATGAAGATTCTCCAAGCTAATCACTAAAGATTGTCAGTACCTTAATATGAGCCACATTTTAAGGAAATTAAGTTACGTTCAAGACAAAATGACATTTCATTTCTGCAGCCTAATATGAATGAAGATTCTTGTTGCTTTTCTTGAGTTTGAACAAATATAAAGTTCAAAGTAAAAAACAAGTTCCGAATTCATTTACTTCACTCAAACATTCCTTCGCCATTTTAATTTGTAACGGTTTCACAAACTAATTAATTTTATTTACATCTCAGAACAAATCTAAAATTGCCACCAAACCTTAAACCGCTGTGAAAACGAAATGCTCTGATCAGATTCTGTTGAAGAAAAAACTCCGAGATCTAAGCTCTAACTCGCTCTGAAATTCTATTAACACAATGCCCCCACTGCCCTAGGTGTTTATTCTAATTGCACATGGAATGCTAAATACAATTCAGAAAACAACTTAATTTGATGCGGAAATCCAAATTATTATGCAAACTAATTGCTTAGTCTACCATAGAAGAGCGTAATCTTGTTTACTCCACAGACAGTAATCCATTTTAATAGACTTGTTTCAAACATTTTAAGAAATCATGAATATGAAAACGAACGTTATCCATTATGCATCTGCGCCAAGAGGTTCAGACTACAACTCCACCAACCCTGTGCCTAGATTAGATAGGTCGTGTTGCTTCGACATTTCAAGTCTTACAACACGATAGGAAAGAAAGTCATTTCCGACCACAACAATTCACGACTTGCGTTCCTCAAATCGCCCCGATGAATTATGTATGGTTGCTCTTGTTTATCGAAACTACCGTGGTGCCCAGAGCAGCCCGCAAATTGCACCAATCTTTTTCTTCACGAGTGCAGCGGCTTCAGGGAAAGTGTTAAAAAGAACTGAACAGAAATATGCCACTCCGTCAAAAACAGGCGAACGGACACAGTGCTCCATTACAACTTCTTTTCCTAATACACCGTTGTGTTCATTAGGCCTACAACTTATGTAACAACAGAAAGGAGATATGTTTCTGCTCGTAGTTGACTTCCGCGCTACTTCATCGGCGAGCGAAAAAGCCAGTCAATATTGTCACAGCTAAGGAAAGCTAACAACTTCTACTTCATCGCCGGCGAGGACGACTTGTCAACGTCAACGTGTGAAAAGCTCCGAAGAGAAATAAAGTCACAGCAGCTACTCAGCGCGGCGTGGCGAAACAGCTGCCCCCTCCCCCCGACGAAAGCACCCCGACCCCTCGTCTTCCTCGCGTGCGTCCCAGCAACCAATTTATCTTTATGCACGCAAAACAAGCGTTTACGGCCTAAACGGCAATCTGCCCGACCTGCCCACGCCGTTCTCTTCCAAACAGCGCGCTCTTGGTCTGTCAAGCCAGCTCTTTACTCAACAATGCTAATGGGTAATGAGGGAAACACCAACTCCCGCGCACGGATCATGAAATGTGACAACGTAATCGCTTTTCACGAGTACTCAACACTCTTCCTTCAAAGCTCTAAAAAGTGATCCAGGTCAATGATACCTAAGTAGTTGTCTAACATTCACAATCCTTCTGAGAAGTTCACACGGTTCTTTGAAAAAGAAGCGAACGGTGAAATTCCTATCACTATGGCAGCAATCATATTATTGACACTTTCGGCTTCATGTTGCGTTTACAAGAAACTAATTTCACACTTCATCATCACCTCCATGAACTGGAAAATGAGTGCCAATTTTCGAATCATCGTAACGTCACACATGGATGCGCCTATCGCCATTCAGAGCCAGTTTCGTCGATAAATAATTTCTCGCTAGAAACTAGCTCCACACCCACAAAATCTTCACGAGAGGTTCTCCGCTCACACGCCGTACCATTCAACGAAATCGCCTGGAGAGAAAATCCTCGAACCATGCACTCTTTTCGCAACAGAAGACGTATTCGTATCGTAGTTGAATGCAAATGGCGTTCTAAATGGATCGTCCACGACCTTAGGTAGGTAAAGATGAACATCGAGTAGGAACAATATTTAAAAATATTACTTAGTTGAATACCATTTCATATTTTTCACTTCAGGAAAAATTGCTAACTAACAAATATTTTACCAACCATTTTCCGATCATTTCGACCACAAAATCATAGATAAAAATACAATGGAATTACTGAAATTTTACACCTACGCACATTTTTACTGGTAATAGTTTTTTTTTTTTAGAAAACCAGTAGTAAAAGTGCCGTTTTATTTTGCGAGTACGAAAGGTTGCGACACGAGGTCAAATCCAACGTGCAAAATAAAATCACTTTTACCACAAGTATCATACATAACTCTTCAGGCAGCCTTATTAACATTCAATTTATTTTAATTCCAGTATGGGAAACTCTTAATAATATATCAATTATCTGATGTGGTCAGATGAAAGTAGTTTGTTTTTATTTTTTTATTTATATTTTTTTAATCCACAGTATTATCCGAACACTTGAGCATCGTCTCACTTTTAGCACTAGCATTAAAAATTGAATTTCAGGGCACGCTATCCTGCCCTGAAAGAACCGCCATTACAGATGGCTGTCTAAAAAATATTTAATTAATAATTAATATTTAATAAAAATATTTTTTACACTTATGCTTTTCATATTCAGTTTGAACATGATCATGGTTAAATACGACTAGCCCGAAACTTTTATAACATTATACGATCTCTACAATTGTCTGTGCCCCCGCAAAATGAAATTTCACAAATGAAGACAGAATACACTGCGTTTGGAAGAAAGGCTTGTCCTTTGAACCGCATCTCTTTCAATCGCTGAATGTAACGTACGTAATTATCCCCACCCCCACATGTCGTCACCAACAAGAAGTCTGGGCGTTCGCAGTCTCAGGCATTTGGCAAAGCCATTAATCACCTGTTGCACCGAGCACTCGTCGAGAGGCGCAACCGCCCCGCAAGAACACCTCGAGGGCCGCGGGATGTGCGCGCAATCTGCATACCGCGAGCGAAGGCGCTCCTCCGGGCGGGGCGAGACAGCCATTGCCCGCTAGGAGCAGGGACGAGGGCAGAAGCGTGGGCGGGGGCGGAGGCGGGCGCGTGGGAGGGCGTGGGTGCGGAGGGGCGGGCACGGAGGGCGCCGCGGGGGCGGGGCGTTGCACAAGGCGAGACGGAGGCGCTCGGGTTCGTGACCAACCGGCCTCCGCAGCAAGCACCTCTTCAGCTGCCGGTGCGCGTTGCACCAGCCAAAGGGAAGCGCAGTTCCAGCGTGGGCACGCAGCCGAGGCGCCGGGAACGTCGCACCACCTCGCTCGCTGCAGAGATTTCGTTTCCTTTTTCGCGTTGCTTTCCTGTGTATGTAATTGCCGTCCGTTTCATGAATTATTATTCATTTTGAAGGTTTTGGTTTTCTCTTTCTGTGGAGGAATTAATTAATCTCCAATACGTATAACAACAAAGATGATATTGTGTGTCCTATTATTACACCATTTACGGTGCGAGTTTTCGAGGGGTCTGAGGAGAGCCAGACTAATTTTACCTCTTGCGAATGCAATATCTTAGGACGAACCTCCCGCCAATACATCGCTTATAAAAACTTTTCCACTTCATTCATCATTTACATTATATTTCCTGCACTCCAAATGCCAATTCGTGGCAAACACTGGGGTTCTCGAGGTTTATTGTTTTCTCCTGCCTCTCAAACCACCGTACACCACATTACCGTATGCCCTTTATTCATTCCCCATCCCGAAGCAATTCCTGCTCTGGGACTGAAATCACAATCACAGATATCCATTCATCCATCCATTCGCCGTGCACAGAATTCACTCCTCCCCAGAGCACAGTCAGTCAAACACACTTTTTAACTGTTTTTGACGTAAAATAAATAAATGAATATACCGCGTGGCCGCTCAGGGCACCCGGCACCCTGTTGCACGGCGCGCAGCGAGGCTCCAGGGCCGAGACTCGCGCGCGAGGAAAGCGGACCGCCGCCGCCGGCCCGTGGGGGCGGAAAAAAAAGCGAGCGAGTCCGCGACGGTCCAGCGCCCTCCGTACCAGACGGCGCCGCCCCGCCCCCGGCCTCATCCGCGTCCCCACGTCCGCGCCCTCGCGTCCGGGTTTCTCCGCCGCGGCGCGGCGCAACACCGCGACCATCTACTTCAGAGTTTCCCGCCGACTCGCGGCTGGGGCGCGACAAAAGACGTCGCGAAGAAGACAAACGAGTTTCCCAAATGACGTAACTCGTTCGCTTCAACTTCTTATTTGTGCGCGAGAGGACAATCCACACCGCATTCACATGTAAAACAAAATTTCTGGCGAAATGAAGTCCCTTCACAATTTCCAGCCTAATCAATCTCATACCATAATAGCGTAGGTAGCCTCAAAATATTTATTATATTAAAGAGATTATTGTTGCAACACGCCATGGTGGCAAACATGAGAGTCAACTTTACCAGAAACCCTGGGGGTGCCAAACACAAAGTACTGATTCCAGTTCCACAGCCTGAAGCTCACCATCAGAATGCATCAGAAATTTGATGGATAGATTATTATAATGTGATGTTAATGCTGACGAAACAATGATGGATCGAGCAGCATGTCCCTTCGCAACCGTTATTAATGCGAATTTTCTGAGACATTGCGAGAATTATCAAAATAAATCGAAATTGAAATACACTGCGAAAAATCTCTTTAGAACTATGATAAAGTTCGGGTTTGCATTACGCTGAAATGTACACGGTATTTGTTCAGTGGTTAATCGTTTTCATATTTTATTTTATATACAATATCAAATACTTTCATAGTTTTCACAAAAAATGTAATTGTTTACAACACAGCCTTCATTTCCCAAGACTGATCAATGACTCAGCGCATAAACATAGCGTCACATTTCATGAAAAGAAACAGATTTCATTCCCGTCATCAGTTAGTTACGTCGAAACTACCACTTAATGTCTTTCTCGACAATAAGAACCGACTTACACACTTCTTTTTGAAGAACAATTTTGGAAGTTTTAGCGAACGTGGGAATGCGCATTGACGCTTGTGGGCGGCACAGCCGGTCTGCGCATACGCGCGTTCGCTATAACGCCTGAAATTGTTCCTCAAAAAGAAGCATGCAAATCGGGTCTAATCGACCTCGACTTCCTCATGCCAAGATTCCAAATCATTGCGAAAAATTCCTAAAACACTTGCAGTAATCTGATACAGCACAAAATGCTAACGTTGCAGCTTTCAATGCGGAGTCGCACCGAACCGCCCACCACCGTTAGCCGTGAACTCAGCCCTCCACCGACGCTCCGCTCGATCGCTCTGAGGCAAGCCAGAACAGGGAAAGCGCCGGCTGATGAACAGTGCACGTTTCTCTTCGAAACATCCAAGGTGACGCTCTCTACAGTCGCAGCGTCTGCTGTAATTCAAGAGAACGCAAAATCTTTATCGTTACACTCCATTATACAATTCTCGCGTCACAAGTGAGAGTGCGAACCCGCACTTCACGTATCCTTATCGGAAAGTAGACTCGTGCGATCGGAAGTGTTTTGGACTCGGAACGATTATGCTTCATCAATGAAGTAGCGATCAAGCTCTTCGGACTCTACTATGAAAACAGTCATTTTGTTCTTCAACAGTCAGAGGTTGTTTGGATAATTCAGAACAGTGTAGCATACAATAATAGTATATTGCGCAACTAGTTTGTAATGATAAGCTTTATTGCATGAGTACATGTTTTGAAAATGAATGACGTTAGGACCCAGTATTTGTATTTGACACCCGTGAAAAAAGAACAACAAAAGAGCACGGATATTAGCTGTACGGTTTAACGCCACCTCCCCCCAAAATTCTCTACGATAAGCTCAATGTGTGACGATGCAATTATTTGTGTAATAAACGGCAAATATGTCATAATCTGTGCCATAAGATGCCATTTCATGAACGATTTATTGTAACGAAAAGGGTCGTTTATAATGCTGGAATACAAAAGAACTATTTTTATCTAAAGCTTAACATTATAAACTAGTTGGATAATATACTATTAACACTTCATTGGATACTCACATATTCTTTTTCTGGTTATTCTCAGAACAAGACAGGGAAAAGGAAGGTTGCACTTCAATGCACCCAAACATACCTGAAACAATAAAACAAAATATTACACCTCCAGATGGTGTTCTCGCTGTTCATTCTACTCCAAATCGTTTCAACAATGTTTTCAAGTTCTAATATCAAACCACAACTTTCCAGAGCACGGTTTGCAGGCTTAAAGATATTCTTCGCTAACCAGATTCCAATCTCGATAATGCTAACAGCCGCTCTCTCTCTCTATCTCCTATGCCAAACACATTACACATAACCAGCCGACGATCCCTGCATCTACAGCGAGCGCGATCTTATGATGCCGCCCGCGCCGCGTCGATTACGAGATAATTGAAGGGGGGATGCGTCGATCGGCGGGCGATTAAGGCGCCTCGAGGCGCGTAAACGAACGGCTCGCGCGCCGCGCGGTCCGCCAATCGACGCCCTTCGCAGCCACTCGGCACAAGGAAGCGGGTACGGCATTGCGCCTCCCGCGGTACGACTACGGGCCACAAGCACTTACAGCTCACGTGATGCGTTGTGGGAACTTACCCCGACTGAATCCCTCGGTCAACTTTTCTTAAGCCGCCTTTCCAAAAAGGCCTAGCACGACTGCATTTCGTTTTCGGCAAGGTTGAGGTTACCTCAGTATCAGAATTTGCGAGGTCGTTCTTTCCTTTTCATATTTGAAGATCATGAAAGAGAAAAAGGACAAATGCGGCTTTTACCGCTGTTCATTTCGTATAACTCTAATATTGCAATGGACAGAGAGAGTAAGGAAAGCTAGTTATTTTGAAATTTAACTGTATCAAATGTTCTTCCGGCCTCCAAGGCGAAGTAAAGGGAAAAACATTCTCTTCTTAAAAAATGCAGAATTAAAATAACTATATTTTATTTATATTACATTCACAGTTCCAAAAATTCAGCCACATACATGTGTGTTTCGAGGTTTTCCCATAACTGGTGCGACATTTGCATTACTCATGAATGAATTGTTTCCTCCTTCCCTGTACCAAAACACAGGCCTGAATCCAATCAGGCTATGTCTTCTGAGTTGCACAAAAGTGAAACAAATATTATCTGGGAGCCGGGAGTGAAGGAAACCTGACCGCGGGATGCAATCGGGCGATATCCGCATCGTGGACCCTGGCAGAAAGAGATGATTTGAATCTGCTTTGGCAGGTATTAGGTTATGGTCGAATGGTAACACACAACTAAATGGTTTGGAACATTACAAACGTCATTGAAGGTCTCTTGTTTTTTAGACGATAATTTTAAATTCTACGAAGTTATTTCAAAATAATCATGATATTGAGGGTTTATTTTGCTACCATTTTTTTTCTTCGTATAATGCATTTTTACTCGACGTTTCGGAAACCTACAGCTTTGCAACCCTCATGCCAAACCGATTGTTGAACGAATAGTAATGAATTTTTTTTTTTCGTTTGTTTTCCTGTGTATTCACTGTGTGAGAGGTTTTGGTTACATGGACCCCAAATTATGAGCTCACTGGGTAGGCAACTTCTACTACGTCTATGCCAAAAGACGGACAGCCATACGGCTTACCGAATGCTGTCTGATAAGAGTGGATTTTCGTCCCTCTGGTTACGTCACGTGGATACCGAATTTGCGTTACGTTTGCAACATTACAGCGTTAAAACCGTCAAATAGCATAACACAATTCGGCCAGCACGTTAGAACACCTGTTGTCTGAACCGCGCGGCCGCGCCATGCAAAGGAGCGATAGCACTCACGTGGGATGGCCGCGTCTCGGCGTCCATACTTTCTAACCTGTCGCTGGCGTGACATCGATAAAACGCTCCGTGATAAGGACGCCCGCGAGACGCGCCGCTGCCGGGCGCGAGAGAAAGGGCTGCGAGATGACAGGGTCGCACGCGAGCTGCGAGTCAGGAGACGTTTGACGCTCGGGGGCTGTACAGGAAAAGGTTGCTCGCAGAGTGCTTCCTTAGAATGTTTTTGACATTCTGACAGCAGTGGCGATTTTGAGTATCTCTGATGTCGTTCGCAGCTCCAAAATGTTCCGTATTTGTATGTTTGTGGGATTTATATACAGTTGATTACAATGGCAAAATATTGAAAGTGATCGATTTCTCCTTTTCTTTACTCTCTTCTAAAACCGTCCAATTCAACGTCAATGGTCTCATAGTTCATTATACTTTTTACACGAATATTTATTCTAAATGCCGCACAATTGAGCTCCATGTGACTACTTCCATAATGAGATTTCTTGAGCGTGATATGGAGATGCTTTTCTCATTTCATGAGGTTCAAACACACACACAACACACACACACACACATGCAAGGAAGGAGCTGAATAAAATCAGATTTCCGAAGTATGCTGCCGGCAACGAGTATAAAACCCGTGTATTTAATTCTGAGGAACAGCTTAGAAAACCAGCACGAAAGATAGTTATCGCGCATTTTTTAGTATCGTACAAAATAAGTAAGTTTTGCCCTTAAAAGCAAGTGCATCAAGCTTTATGCATAGCTGATCATGAAATACACAAAAATACTCGAGGACTATGCTTGCAAAAAAACGTTATGCAAGTAATCAGGAAACGTCCATGTTATTTTCAAATTGATATGAAATAAACCAAATCCAGGCTCACTTCACTCATGTCACTTCATTGGAATGACAAACAGATGTGAAGCTTTAGTGGCGAAATCCACCAACCTCGATACCCAATCGAGAAATTCCAATGACAATATGGTCAACTCCGTTTGAAAACGACAGTTCCATTCACTATAGCACAGAACGTTGCGAAAGGAATTTAATACTCGTCAGCAACGTAATGCAATGCAATATCAAGGAGATACGCGTGATTATTGTACAAAAGTATGAAATTGCAGTTTTATCGCCACTGCCGGCGGCGGGAGGCCACGGCAAACAAATTACCGTTAGGGTGGGCGTGCCGACTTTTGTGGCCAGTTTCCCAACACGGCCGTGGCATTCGGCAGGAGAACCATCAACGCCTCAATGCACACACAGCGTCCAAACCACCTCGTCCTCCACCCACTCCTAAGTAGCAGGGTCCGAGCACAATCCCCAAAGTGACTCTGCAAACCGCCGCAAAGGAACTCCGTTGTTGAAGACTGAGGCGTCCGTCCGAAAGAGCGGGCACCACGCTGGACTGGAGTCTGCAATATATGGTGCGATGATCAGCACTTTCAGCGCTACTGCGTGAGGGATTTCAAACGCAGATTCAAAAGACATCCAGCCCGAAGAAATGCGATTTCGCTTTCACAGAAACAATGGAAAGAATACAAAGATTGTTACATTAATGTACTTTATTTAAAAATAAACATCAGCGAATATATTTCAAATAAAACTAGTTATATTTTACTAGTTATATTAACAAAGCAAAACTCTCCTTTGATGTCGTGTAAATATATTTTCTCCAATCAAGAAAGCCAACAACCCATTCATAAACATCGGACAACAGTTACCATTGTAATGACAGAAATCTATTATAAGAAAACACTAATCACTGAACTGCAACTGAAAGTTCTACTTTGCCTCTGACGAAAAGTACACCTCATTTGCCCCGAACAATTACAATGATTACACAAATTGTAAACCCTTTTTGGAGTGACCATAAGCACAAGCAATAAAGAGTTACGATACACCAATGTTTACCCAACATTATCATAAGGTGCAGTAAGCCCCCACTAAGACCCCTCACATCAGATCGAGACGCACAAAACATCACAAAAAAAAGTGGTTAACATTTCGGTAGATGAATAGCAACTTTCCGTCACAAACAACTGCTATTCAGGTTCCGTACAGCACTAGTTCACTGTATTTGGCCTGCACATAGAAAGCACAGTTGATTACTTTTTTTTCTTCTCTGCCTGCGCGCCGTATCCATAGCACGGATGCAAGCAAACGGCACCCTTTCAATCGGCGCCGCGATCGCTTGTAATTACAATGCACGTTATATAAGCGAAAGTGAAAGTAATTGGCGTGTCGCGCCTTTGACATGCTCTAACAAGCCCCTCGATCGAGAGATCTTCGAGGACCCGCTTCCACGAAGCACCGACTGCCCCGGCGCCGCCCAGGACGCCGGAGCAGGAAGCTAGGCGCGGGTCCCAACTAGCGTGCAGGGTGGGGGGAATCAGCGTGGGAGGGAGAGGCAAGCAAACGGCGAGAGGACAGCACGAAGCGGTGCCGCTCCAGATGCATCAGATGTTCTGCCGCACTCCCTCTCCATCGATTTGCAAATTCACCGCAACGCATTCCGAGCAATATACGAAAGATCTTCAATTCACTCTATGTATAAAATGCTGAAGAAGGACAATGTTGTACCGCATGATAGAATCAATCGCCATAAAACCCTCTAAGCGTGAGACTGCTCAAGATGAAATTACCCCCCCCCGCTGTATGAAATTTATTGAAGTTGCAGATAATGATGCGAAGGAAAGCAGCAATTTCAAATGCAACCCGCAATACGCTTTAAACCGCAACGCAAGTTACCATAGTGCATTCCACGAAAGTGATGAGCCCTAGGCCTTTGAAACCGTTTATGTTCCTTTAGGAACACGAGTTATTCTTTTTATGCCGTAAGTTACAAAATGAGACCTGTCGGGACATTTTGCTACAATATTGAAGGGTACTCTTACTCAGTAGCATGGACTGTCAGAAACGGTAGTGGGTTAATGCTGATATGAAGGTATTTGCACTTTTAAAACTTATTTTTATAACGTGCGGAATGTTCCTATGGGGCCAACAGCACACGCAAAAGAGAGATAACAGTTTTGTAGGAATTTTTAAAACACTTCAACGCAAAACCCCATAAACAAGCTACAATTTGGTGGGAAATTAGCAGGCGTACATTCAATGTGCAATATTCGTCACTATTGGACACAACTCAGAAAGTGTGCACCCGAGATAATTACAACCCCCTGTCCAAGTTACAGTTCTTAAGCCACATCCAGAAAATGAATCCGTGTTTGAAACTTGAATTACATTAGGATGATCGCTGTTTATATTAGGATGACCATAAAGGATTACCCCTTTGAAGAAATAATGTTCAGAAACGTATTCCAGAGACTTCTTGGTATACTGTGCAATTTAACTCTTTCCGCTGTATGTTGTGTTCCATTATAATGCAATTTTCACTTCTAAAAACATAGTTTCAAAATGCGGAATGTCCGCATCGGTCCAGCATTTATGGAATGTAATCAGAAACTTATTCAAGATAAGTTTTCTATAAAATAAAAAAATAAAAATAATAAAATTAAAATAAAAAAAACAACTAGACTCACATTTCAATTTTTTGTCGGCAAAATAGCTCTAGTTAACACAAACAGGCGAACGACGCGACGATGGAAACGAGGGAACGACCGAGCAGGAAATGAGTGTGCAAGTCCGCCTTTGGACGCCGCGGCAAGCCACTGGATCTCCTCCGGCGGCGGCGGGGGCGGATCATTACCCGGCCACCTCCGACCGCGGCGCCCGCATAAAAACAACTCTTTAATTCGGCTCGCCGCGCCGCGCGCCACCGACCAAATTGCTGATCGCGCGAGTTAATGGCTGGGAGAGGGATGGCGGCGGGGTTGGGGCGGGGTTGGGACGGGGAAGGTTCCCGAGAAAGAAACGGCCGTGTTGGATAGGGGCGGGGATGGCGAAAAGTTTGAGAGAGAGGGGGCAGGATTGGTGCCAGGATTGAGGAGGGATGGCGGTAGGGTTGATCGGGTGGGATCCTCGGAAGGCGACGGCGGCAGGGTTGAGAGAGTGGGTAGAGGCCGCGAAAGGCTACAGGGTCGACAGGAGAGGGGAGGGGAGCGGGGAGGAGGTGTTGCGGCGGCGAGGCCGACGACGGTAGGAAAGGACAACACAGAGTAAATGCTGCTGACTGGCAGAACGCCCTTAACAGTCGCCCAGGGCGCAGGCGTCTTTGGAAGCACCGCCCGGTGACATTGCCAAGAGACGGTGCTGTAATGACCCTGCTGCTTTTTCCTCCGCCACTTCCACCTCGAGATAGCTCGTGATATTTTGGTGGGCAGGTGCCAATGATGTTGTAAAGGACAATTTTTTGTAGGTGAAAATGCTCTTGAGTAGTGTTAATAAACGATAGGATAATCATGTAATAAAGTTGATACCTTTGAGTATTATTTAATTTGAGTGATAAACATATCAACAACAGTATGAAGGGGCAAGAAAATACATGAAAAAAAACAAAAAGTGGCCAAGTTGTTGAGTCCTTTTCTTATGAATCCTGATGAACTCCTTGAAACGTAAGGCAAGAAAGTTACAATAGCAGGACGAAGAAAAATATTTTTACCAAGAAGTTCCTTGTTCATGAAGGTATTTCGCCGTAATGAAACGACTGCTTGAGCAACTACACAACACATTAAGAAACGGGTGATTTATAAACATCCTCATTACAGTGCCAAAACCTTTCCTCTGGGTGAAATATGTGGGCGGAGCGTCGTAAGATGCTCACGAAAGTGAGAGCTGTGTTGTGACAACGGAATTACACGATCAACCTCCCAAGAGAATGAAATTTATACGGAAGGTCACTGAGAAAGAGGTCTACAAGCAATCGAATCTTGAGAAACAAGTTCGCAAGACGTAACGCTTGGAGGATCTCATAGCATTATGTCACAGAATGAATTAATTTCTATCTCGCAATGCTCGAATAAATAAAAACAGTACGATGAAATACCACAAACAAGGGCAATAAATGCAGAGATATACGTTCAAAATAATTTTGTTTCCCCATAATTCATTCGAATATTACTTCATTTCCAAACAAAATGTGCCATTGCATCCTTGAGAACATTCCATATTATTTAAGTAATGGACTAGATAAACCACGTCAAGTCAGTTTTTTTTTCTATTTTACATTATTACCTCCCCTCCAATATCTTTATTTTTCCCCTGAACGCTCAGATAATTCCTAGACATTTTTCATTTTCTTTACTCTCAATATACAAAATTCAAGCTTTCGAAATAGAAATAACGTAAGCATGTGATGACGCCATTTATATCAATCTGCACATTTCAGAAAGATCAACATTCTTGACTAATGAGTTGCAAGTTCACGTTTCCACTAGTCGGTACCAAATACCAACAGGGAGAAAGAATTTTCTTTATGAAACCTAAGCTATCCAGCGAGTTCTGGAATTTCATGAGCGGGAAATCAACCGAGCTGCCTCAACCGAAAAACGCAACCCAATGACCCGTGCGGAATCCAATCGCGCAGTCGCCTCCCGCAACAGCGCATCTCCAAGGAGCAGGTTGACGCCGCGTCGCGTCGCGTCGTCCCCTTGACCCGTCCTCGTGGGGACGCGTTCCGACTCGGCACGTCTGCACATCCATCGCCCGCCAAGCTATAACACAACTTTCTCCTTTTTAACAAGCATTTGCAAGGATCCTCCCCAAAGCTCTTCAATAATCAAATCGTTGCCGATTTGTTGGATAAAGAGCGTCATGGTCCCCAGCAGCATCTTCGTGCTTCTCTTAAAGATCTAACTCAAACGTTTGTGAGAAAGATGTTAATCCACTGCTGTTGGACGATGATGGTTGAGCTGGTGTAAACTCAACAACTTAAATTAGGAAAGTACGAATTATCATACGACTGTGCAACACATCATACAAAAATTGTAATATAACGATATCGGGGTTTTGAGCAGCTGAATGTGGTTATACATCCGGAGCGTCATTTTTCGCATTGAATTGTCCAATGGGATAATCGCGCCCCAGCAGATCGAAGGTCAGAAGCTTCTATAATTAATTTGCAGAAGAAAATTCACGAAATACTTAACAATGAAATATAGATTACGAAGAGTGAAATATCACCAATTAACACATTAAGAATGTGTTTACCTAAGAAGCCAGTGAAACCATCGGCATTATATTTCAATCACTACGCATACATACAGTCCCAAATATCTATGAACACTCGCAGCTCTGGCACTTCTGCCAACAATTCGAATCCTCGCTATGAGCATGAAACTATTTCGAACTTCCTGGTCTGCATGGCAGTAGTAGTTTGGTAGTTAGAACTTCCATCTGCACGATCTGTAGAATTTTGTTACCATTTCAGATTTAGCATGTTCGGACAGCATGAAGAACATTTGTGTCTATTTATCACAATGACAAATATTTATATTACCAACGTCTAATTTGTCAATATTAAACAAAGTATGCATTATTCTAATACCTTCAAGTAAAGGGAGAAAGGGAAATTCTATCTTCAATACACAACGTATTACAGTTTTTATGAACAGCAGGAATAATTAACTCCGAAAAGAACAAGCAAATATTAAATCATTTTACTGTCATTGTGATAAAGAGATTAAGTTGCGTATTTACGTTGACGTTCTCCAATCTTATTGGACTATTTTCCAATGCAGTATCTCTTGGTCGGACCGTCATCGACCGTCACCCATGCTCAGCACTGCGGCCACGAACGCTTCCGCTGGCACCATGTTCCTCTCTAGGTGAGCAACACTATAGTTTACTTATGCAACATATACAGCCACTCCATTTAACATAAGAAGCAAAACTGATGCAGGTAAATAAATTAGAATCAAATATTGGATCCATATATCCTTTAGATGCAAAACGTTCCTGACCTTGCAAAGAGAGATTTACGTACAATACATTTTTAGAGTTGCAATGCACGAAATTTCTTTTCGGATCAGTCAACGGACATGCAATTCACTTCCTCCAAATCCTCGTCAATTACTTGGTTTCATCTAATACACGTGCTAAAAAAGCATCTCTAATAGTACAAAAGTAGAGTCATAGAGATAATTTACCATAATAAAACTTAGTTGAGTGGCTCAGTAATAATGTTGCACACTTCTGGGTCTTGCAGAGGGGTCAGAAAATAAGTAACATTTTTACTGGGCCACTCTACACACTTTTGGGTAAACTATCGCTTTGACTACACCTTAGTAACGCCAGAGTTACTTTTTGGAATGTGTTTTAGATGAAACTAAGTAATTTGCGACTTTCTGCCAACGAATATGTAGTGGGAAGTTGGGTATAACGGAGTTATAAGCATATATGCAAGAAGCATTTGCCTCTTGATTTTTCGTTAACTCCCTACGCACAGACATATTTTCGGCAGGCACATGAATTCACCTCAAATGCATCAGAACATAACCTGCCGAACATCTATGCATAAAGAATTGCCAAAAAATCGGCGACAAAGGCAAATATATTCGTGTATATCTGCAAATAATTTCACTATATGAAATTTCCCATTACATATTCATTGGCAAAACGTTATCATTTTCAACCCTTCTACAGGTCCTAGAAGTTTTTAACGTTTATTCTGAGACACCAGTCTATTATCTGAAACGTACTGAACATTAAACAAGAACAAAATACTACACAGAAATCCAAAAGTAGACATGTTTCTCTGATTGTTCTTCTCATTCATTAAATTTTCCTCATCATTCACTACGTTTTCATATTAAAACGACCTCCGCAATCTGAATGCCACTTTCTAGGGTCAAAGAAGGAATATGTATCCAATCAAGCCTCAAAAAATTTCTGAGCTTCCATCCGAATCGTTAGAAATAACTACCAAATCATGTATCACATATAACGCCTTATTTTAGTGAAGTTCATATGAAACATCCTAGAAGAAATTACAGCTCCTAATACGGCAAGGTTCAATAAGCATGGAACATCACCGAAGCGGAAAGACTCGAAATCAGGTAGCATTGCGAAACGGTCCTGTGCTCATCAACCGCTCCAATCCCCGAAATCCTTATAAAGCGCCCATCAGCCGGCCCCGAATTCGCGGGCGGTCCGCGCGGCGCTGGTAATGCATCCCCGTAAGGCGACCCGCCGCGCCCGGAGGCCCGCTTGCCCAACCGGCGCGAGCGGCATGTCGCCGGCAGCTGTGTGCGCCGCGCAGCGTCCGAGCAAATGTCGCATTCGGCGTGAAGAAACGGACGACCCGACATTCTCGCCGCGCGCGGGTTTGGCAACCGGAGCCTTCCCACTCCCCCTCCCAGTTGTCTGCTCCGCCTCTCCCTCCACTCTCTTCTCCTGTTCCTTCCCTCCTCTTCCTTCTCCAATTCTTCCTATTCCTTCTTCTCGCCCTTCGCCGCCTCCTTTTTTCTCCTGCCCCGTCCACCTCCTCCATCGCCTTTTGTTTCATCGCTTCCTGTTCTTCTATCACCGCCTCTGCTTTCTCCAGCTCCTTCGCCCCTCCTCCTCCCCCTCTTAGTTCTCCTCCTTCTACTGCCTCCGTGCCTCTTCCTCCTCCGCATCTCCTCGCGGGCTACTGGTGAAGAGGAGGGGGGCGGGCCGGGAGGAGGCGGGGAGGGCGCGCGGTAGATCACGCTGGTCGTTAGCGCCAATGAAACGGCCTCCACGGAATCACAGGTTTCGGCAGCGCGTCGTCCATTTCGGGCGGGGCGAAGAAGCGAGCCGACAGTTGCACGTTTCGCAATTCAGGCGTGAAACCCCACGGGCTCTCCGTCGTTTTGCTTTCTTGTTACTTTATTCGCATTTCTAAAGAGGGCTCTCTCATGTTTTTGAAAGGGCTGGTCCTGGCGCACTGGCTTCCAAAACATGCGTTTGCGGGCTCAAACCCGATTTGAGGTTGGTGTATTAACACAGGGTGGATAAGTCTTAAGCGTGGCATACACGCTAGTGGCAAGAAAATGAAAAATCACGCCAACAATTCCCGTCCAGACGAGATCCCATATTTGATCAGACAAGGAGCGACGCAAGTAGTAGAAAAATATGATTGAGATCGTTATTGCATCCAGCGGCGGCGAAAAACAATAACTTTGAGCGCCCACACGGCGTAAAAATTGGAAATTTCTATCAATAAAGCTAATGTCAGGACTAGTTAATGGGCGAGCTTCCATAGCCCGGTAATAGGCAACGTTTAAATGAGAATGGCAAAGTGCCTTTTGCCTATCAGCAATGCACACGTGTCCCGAAAACATCACACTAGTACTTCGCTACTTAAGATGATTCGTGATAAATTACGTGAAGCAGAGAAAAATTTGAAAAAAATAAAATCTAATTTTCGGCTAATTATGCCGTGTTCCTCCAAAATGAAAACAAGTCTCCAAAGACCTACTTCAAGAAGGAACAACATTTTATCTTTATCCGATGTAAATTGTAGGGCGCGTGAATAAAAAAGGAGGGTAATAAAAAGGAGCAGGAAGAACTTTCAGAAAAGAGAATGCATTTACACACATTCACACTCACTTAGAAGGTCCACGAATTTTACACTTACGTCAGATTTAGTCACAAGGCCATGCACTTTCTTAGCTGCTCCATTAGAACAGAATGCTTCTGAAGTTTTCCGCACTCCCGTGCCTTTACTTACGTAAAATTGGGTACCTGAGACTTTTAAGATATGATTACAGAATTTTAACCTTGGACACACCCTTGACCAGAAAAAAATTAACTTGACTTTTCGCACTTCTAGCCTTTTTGCGAGAAACCTGCATTTCCGCTCAGTCACCGTTACAAGTTGTACTTATTATTTAATTACAAGGTCAATGTATCAGCATTTACCTTATGATGTACCAAAGAAATCACTATTACTTTTCTTTGTTTTGAAGACAATGCGCAAAACTCTTATAAAAAGGCCCTTCTAAACATTACATTCACTAAACATTCAATTTTTGAAGAAAAATGAAGTTCTTTCCCTTTTAGGTTCAGTATCAAAATTCAGGTATCCTGTAACAACCAATAGCGCTTAAAACTATTCACTTAAATATTTCTATAATCAATTGTAACTGAAATGCAAAAGTGATATGTACTACATGAGGAACATCAGATAATTTTGTAAAACCTTACAGACAAAATTGGCGAAGATTGCGATAATAGGTAATTGTAAAATACAAATCCTTAAAGATCTTACTACCCACAAAATTTTACAATAACCAATCGGAGAATTTCCAAACGATTTCTTTACGGGGGAGTTTGATAACCAATCTATTATTGTAAATACGTGTTACGATATGAATTTGGTACATTTTATCTTCTCTGAAAAAAAAATCCCTGAGCCACACTTTTCGTTAAAATATACATTTGACTATTCTAGGAATATGGAACATACCGATGTTTACAGTAGCGCGAAAGTAAACTCAATTCCGTCAACTTTGACTTCAACTAATCAAGATGATTTTCTTCATATAGTGGAGGTTTAATATTCAGCACGTGCATTTGAACCACCAATCTATCCAAAATCAATGAAAGTAATAAACTTGAGTCTTTCTCTACAGTTGGCCTAGGTAAAACTAAACTAAAATTGCCTTCCACTTCCAAGATCCTGTGGGGCCATCGAGCGAAAGGATATTAAAAGGCGACGGCCTAACAGATTGCGCTGCTGTCTGGATCTAGGTAGAAGAGTAGCGCATCCCTCGTCGTCACCGTTTCCGCCACTTTATATCCACTTGAGAGAAGAGCCTGAACGTGCGGTATTGTGTGTGTTGGAAGCCACCAATATGTCCATAATCAGTATTAATATGCATGAAAATCTTCACTACGCCTCCATTTGTTAGCAATTCTCAATTAGTAAAATCTGGTTTGGGGGAGAGGCTATGGCGCAGAGGGTATAATGATGGCGACTGCGCTAGTCTTTTACTACACCGATCCTGCCCTTTTATATCCAGTTGTTAGTTGAACTGAAACTTGTGATAACCTGCGTGTTGAGAACCACGAATATTAATAAAAAAAAATAAAAAAAATTTAATGTAAATACATTTGAGGCGTTGTTTCGTCGTATGTATTTATTTTGGCATAAAGCTTTTTCGGCCGCAAAAGCATTATGCCAAAATAAATACATACGACGAAACAACCCTTCAAAATCATTTACACGATGCAAATGTAAACGCTGCACCATTTCCTACCAATATTAATGTACTTCATAATGCCTTCGATTGTCATCCATTCTCCTCAACTCTGCGTGGAGGGGCTATCCGGTGAGAGGATATTAAAAGGCGTCGGTTGCGCTGCTCTCCGTATCTATACTTGGGTTTTTGTAACGTGCGGATGGCATTAGGGCATTTTCACACCTCCTGCCTTATAAAATGAATCTTTATAACAATGATAAGCACATGTTTGAGGCCACGAGCCCCGTTCAGCAGGACGTTCGCAAATTAATTAAAAAGATTCATTCTATAAGGCGGGAGATGTAAAAATGATCTCGTGTCATCCGCCACGTTACGAAAACCGACGTATAGGAATCCCAGCCGACAGCGACGCGTGTGGCCTTGCCGCCAGACGGGCCACAAGAAACGCGCGGCAAGGACGCACCCCTCGCCCTCCGGCAACGCGCCACCGCAGTTAGCGGCGCTGCTTCTTACGCCGCGGACGCGAGGAATTGGAGAAACGAGCACGCGAGGGACAGAAACCGATTTCGGGGGAAACCGCTCGTTTGACCCACATCCGAGGACGCTAAATAAACAGTCGGCATGCAATCATGTTTAAATTTCACGACAAAGAATGCTCAGTAGACTATGTGGCAAAGAAACACGAAGAAAAATTAATTTCGAGAAAACTTTTCCAGATCACCCAACACATTAAAAAATATATAACTTTTACGTAGGACGTACGTGTACCCGTAGAACTTCTTAGCTACTTACTTTGCTACAAGAATGTGTGTATTTTAACCACTATTCTGATTGTCTAACTTCTCTTGCCTATTTACTAAAGATTCCAAAATAAAAATAACTCTGTGTAAATTTTAAATAATTTTATGTGACAAAACATGTGTACTCTACCGATCTGAAAATGAAAGAAATTCCGTTTGTTCTCGTATAAACAAATGTTTCGTGCTAGTTCGAATATAAAATACAATTCTCCTGGAATGCTTTTATAACTAAATAACTTGAATCGAAATACCGGTAGAAATGCTTTCGGAAAGAACAAATTAGTTCGACCTACCCATTTACAATTCTACATACGCTCCACCTTCAGGCATATACGGGATAACGAATTCAGTCGCTATACTTCCCCGTGCAGAACCATTTTCGAAGCGAAAGGAGGCCCAAGTCCACGCAAGGTCGGACGGTCATATAGGCTACGGCCACGAACGGGTGCGAGTGCGTGTTGGCCTCGTAGGAAACGCCTGGCCACGCACTCACATACAGATGCAAATGTAAGGTTGAAGGAGCATCCTTCGTTCAAGACGGGTCCTTTCGCGTACTGCGCAAGGACGACCCTTAGCGAAATCCGTTCCGGACAACCTTCCTTGAAATCAGACTGGTGACTGAGAAAAGATATCGGAAGTACGAGTTACCAGAGGCGTAGTAATACAGCACAATCAAACTTGCAACAGAAAAGGCGCCGCACTCTCAGACACGAGCGTGAAATGAGGCGTTCGGTTCGAAAGAAAGGTTTCTGACATTTCACGTTTCGTAGGAAAAGCTCATTTGATACCGCTATTTACACAAATTGCAAATGCATCTGCCATTATGAACGAGTGAATTACTATTGCCAAAGGTTGTCTGCTCATGAATCCATTTGAAATATAGAGAGCTACTCCCGCTGGTTTACAAAAGCCTATAAGCTACAGAATTAAGAATCAGCTCAGAATTCCAAAAAACATTTTTAAGACACGAATGTTTGTGATTTTTTATACAGATTGAAATTGTTTATAAAGAGCTAGCAGTTTTGGGCATCAGAAACTTATATCATCCTTTTACTAGTCGATTTGTAATAACAATGATTGATCTATGTTATTCAAAGTGACTCAGCTGGTAACGGAACTCAGGACCTTCTGTTGACCTGGCGATGATCGCACCGTGAGAGCTACGCACTCCAGTCAGAGCACCAGTCAAACCCGCTAGCACAACAAAGTGTCTCTTTTCATTCAATTATACCATTATATCGCCCCTTTCATCCACCTAGCGTATCTATTCATTCATTCTATATCATCTCTTTCCTCTTTAGTATAATTGCGATACATAATGCATATTGAATTACAGCTCAGCTATTATTCCTGACTATATAATGATTATATTCACTGTATTTTATCAAGGAATGCAAAGCACATCGCCCTATAAGCGAAAATATGTCCTGAGTGAAATTGCAATCGACACATTAATTAGAGCTTTGTTGCGTGAAAGAAATAAAACATCAAACACTTGAAATGATAAACGAGATTTCCTAACTAGACATCCATGCCCAGAATAACCGTATAAATATTTATCAAACAAAACAACTATACGACTACTTGAGCTCTAAATTAGACTACCATTAAATGAGAAATAGATTTCAAAGCAGAATGTAAACCAGAAACAAGAAACCAAATGTATACGCAAAACGAAACTATTCCCAGCTATCTCCTCCTTGCACAAGACGCGGTCACAAACACGAGGTTTCAGATCCTGACTACTCACACCATGTTTCCTGGTGCACGAATGGCATCAACATTTTGTTGGAGATTCGCCGTGTTGCACCATCCTCGCACAGTTTTCTTCGCTTCATGTCACATTTTATGCCCAGTTCAATGACAGTATTAGGAAACGAAAAAGTCATTAATAATAATAATAATAATAATTATAAAAAAATTGCGAAACACCGGCTCCCTTTCTAGATCTTTTTGCCAAAGCCAATAATAGAATCCATAGCAAGAATTAAATAGAAATGGCTAGTTACTGATATTTTCTACAAAAAGTATGGCTTACAAACCAAGCGAGGCTGTAGAACATATCCCCCAGCCCACACATGACAGTTTTTAAATGAGTTTATCAGTTTCGAAATGTTTTCAATCATCATAATCTTGTGCTGCCGTTGGTGTTGCAGGGAGCAGTACCTGTTCAACGTGTTCGAGGTGCTGGTGTCGACGCTGGAGTCGAAGCTGCAGCGCATCGAGAACCTGGACCGCGCCGTCGAGCACCTGATGCGGCGCGTGGAGACGCTGGACGGCAAGGCGGACGCCGTCATGGCACGCCTCCGCGCCCTCAGCCTCCCCACCACAGGTAGGCGTCCCGCGGTCACCTTTTGCCAAACCTTTGACCTGCCTCGCCAAAAAACGCATACAGCTCAATTGCATCCCGCGTCCAACTTCTCCAAAGTCTTTTTTCTTCTGCCCTAAACAGGCCTAGCACGATTGCATCTCGCGGTCAAGTTATTTTTAAGCCTTTTTACTAGCCTCCCCAAAAGCGCATGGTCGAATTGCATC
The DNA here is from genome assembly GCA_964035755.1 of Teleogryllus oceanicus. NCBI lineage: Eukaryota > Metazoa > Arthropoda > Insecta > Orthoptera > Gryllidae > Teleogryllus > Teleogryllus oceanicus. The sequence continues at coordinate 124,249,293 of CAXIVR010000007.1, forward strand.
CCGTTCGGATTTCTTCGTGAGATCAAGGAAGAGCTCACCTATGAATCAATAATTGCAAGATTGCTCTTTCGTTTTCATATCTGAATAACATGAAAAGAGAAAAAAATGCTCCATTTAATGTTCTTCATTTGCGTTCCTCGTGAATGGAAATTAACTAAATTGTTTCCTACTTTCCCGTCCCAAAACATAGGTCGGGATGCGATCGAGCTATGCCTTCTCAGGTAGGCAAAAATGAAAGAGGATTATCTGGAATGTGGGTGTGAGGGGAAACCTGATCGTGGGATGCAATGGGGAGATTCCCAAACTAACACCTCCAGGGCGGATTAATAACTTACGGGACCCTAACCATGGCCCGACTACGGAGCCCCTGTATACAATAGAAGGCGAGTCATTTCAAGAAAAAATAAACTGTTTCACATAAGCACCTTCTTGCTTTAGCAATAAATAATTCATTTATCGTTTTAGGCTAAGAAGCTTAGTAAATGTATTTTCAAAAACAAAATACAAACATGGCGTGATCTAAATTGAGAAAACAGTTTTCCTTCCACCTGAAATGACTCACTCTGAATATTGAATACACGCACTGAAAATCAATATGAAAATAAGGTACGATAACTGCAATTAGAAATAAAATTACAATATTTTAAATATTTATGAACGAATATAAAATTGTTGAAATTAGAATTGTGGACCCCTGTCTAGCAGGGACGCTAAGAAACGAACTACAGTACATATAGTAAAAGGAGGAGGGGGAGAGAGTTTTCCTTCCGTCTCCAACCGCAAACCCGAAAAAAGCATTTCGAAGGAAAACAAACATTTATGAATGGTAGATCACTATAATCTAAAGCTGTTTGTACAGATGCTAAAAAACTTCAGATTATTCAAGTTGAGTATTTTTTTTAATGTTACATCCTCTAAAAGACACGAAGAGAAATTAATAATAATAATAATAATAATAATAATAATAATAAAAAGGGGAAACACTGCCTAATACTAATCAAAAACAATATAATAATATCATTATGACAGCAAATCCGTAACTACTTAACAGCGCCTCACGAAAGCGCACCGTACTTCAAATAAAAATAAACCCCACGCTGACGAGTGTCCGCAGCTCCTCCGTTCGCCCTCCAAGGGAACAAACCGACACTGATAATGAACTCATGTTGGCTGATTATTTTTATCATTCTTTACAGCATTGAGTCACTTCAGCTTCGCATTAAACCCACGCTCTTGATATTGCCTGTAATTCCCGTGTAGAACTATTTCGGCGCCTGGGGAAACACTTCGTGGCCAGGGCCCAGGGCGTCGGCCTCTTCGTAAGTGGAGGGACACGCGTTTTGCAAGCTCTTTCACCGGAATGTTTATTCATGAAGGACACGCCGCTTTTCCTATTTTCGGAAATGGCAAGCGGCCAAATCGGCAACCAGTCGAGTCACTGCCCTAGGGAACGAGTTACATTCTTTCGGCATGACGCGGTGAGCGTGCATCACGGGAATGAATGCACTATCCATTTACTGCCCTCCCACTCATTGGGCAAACATTTAAGAAGCGGAGAAAAACAGACTCAATTCTGGAGATCCAGAACCAGTTTGGAACATCTTTAATGATTATCGATATTCAAAAACGAGCGTTAAAATGTCGTAAGGTAATGTCAAGCTTGCACATTATACACACACACACACACACACACACACACGCACGCACGCACGCACGCACGCACAACATTCGTAAACATCGTGGAAGACAAAACTCAATATTTCTTCCTCAGTGAACTTTTAACTGTTCTTATTTGAAATTGGTAATCAATATATAAACAAAATAATTCACGAGTATTAAGTTTGTGATAAATTAAAGATAGTTTCCTGCAGTACATATATTTAATCAAATTCCCAATAACCCGTCGATCCCCATTAGTTTACATATGGTGACTCTTTTTTTATCCGTTACGTAGTCGTCCTTACAAGTACAACTCTACTTCTCCTGGTAACATACACTCGTTTTGGTTCAGCGAACCGTCACGTTCTAATAACATTTCACGTCTCCAACTACTATGCTGATGAGGAACCGAGTGATTTATTAATGGAAACAACAACTTGCTTAGGCCTGGAATGAACCAGTAGAAAATCTTGTTCTCTCATAACACATTCATTCGGCAAACATTCAAACTCTTGTTTCCAATCGGCGAGGTGTCAGTATCGACATGTTTCATTGCTTCACCGATTTTTTCGCGAGATCAAACACTGCACAAGTTGTACTCGTAAATCAAATTACGACAATTATGAATTACAAATAAAGTCCTTCATAGATTTAAATTGCAATACCAGATCTTATCAGAGGTAAAAATATTCCGCTTGAATATTCGTAGCAGAACCAGAAGCTGTTTCGTGTACTAGGCATGTCAACCTAATGGAAGTTGAGACAAGAAGGAAAATGTGAGAAATTTATTGGTTATTATTTATACTTAAAGATGTCATTTTTTCTCCACATTTGCTATTTTCTCAGGTCAAATATGTTAAATCTTCCATTCTCTACTAGTGTATTTACGGTTTCGATTTTATTGCTGAATTTTCTCAATTTCATATCCAACAACATTGAAATCATCATCATTATTGTTGTTTACCCTCATACATTTCTTCCCAGCTGCCCATAGGCTCTAGCAAGCAGCTGTATTGTTTCTGCCCTCTTTTGTTCCTACAGTTGCATCTCCTTTCTTCTTTTATTTCCTCTTATTCATTGTGTACCTCCTCCCCTCCATGCTTCCGTTCTGAATTCACTACACTACCGATACGGCAAGAGGGATACACACAATAAGGGCTAGAAAGTAAAACTTCACTATCACTGACTTGGGCTGATTGTGTTTCGTTTCCTTTTATGCAGAGATGCTTTCTTTCCCCTCCAACCTTCAATACATACGAAGGGCTTGGGATAGTAAGAAGATAAGATTTACATGGCATAACAAGCCTCCCGCCTATATTTCCGAATGTAAATGTTGACATCTCAATTTTCGTCAAAGTATGTCTCATGTTGATACTGCATCAAGCGCTTCTGACATATCAACAAGGCACAGATGGCAGCAAGATGAACTACACATTTCACCAAAACTGAGATATTAACAGTAACAGAGGCTTGGCAATGTTTTCGTGTTACTGCACCAAGGCCCTTCATACGTTCTTTTAATGTACAATCCTCAACTATTTTTGTAGGTCGGTTCCAAACCTTGAACAATGTTCCTCCTTCGCCTCCTCTCCCCCGCGCCCCAACGCGCAGCGTGCACGACGTTCTTGGAATTTGAATCCAACTCCTTCAATAACGTTGCCCTGCCCTGTGCGCAGGCAACGCGGTGGAGGCGCGGCTGGCGGCGCTGGACCGCAAGGTGTCGGCCATGGACGCCAAGCGGGCTCCATCCGGCAGTCGCTGGACGCGCCGGAGGACATCATCGGCGCGGCGGCCAGCGAGAAGAAGGCGACGGTGGTGGACGCCGGGGCGGCGGCCGCCGCGGCCGTCGCCGCCGTGCCCAAGGCGCTGTCGGGCCAGCTGGCTGCGCTCGGCCCCGCGCCGCGACCGCAAGCTGCAGTTCCACATCAACGTCGTCTCCGAGAGCCTGGGCCGCGCGCTGGCGCTGCTGCGCGACGTGCACGCCGCCGTGGTGGAGGCGGCGCCGGCCAACAACACCGCCTCCAAGCTGGACCGCCTCGCGCGCCAGATGGGGCCCGTGCTCTCCGTCTCCGACAAGATGGCTGAGGTTAGTTTAATGACTTATTTAACGTGCGAGGCTCGGTCTTCCGACTGGCCCCGCAAGTTTCGCTACGTTCCTTTTACCATCTAGCGGAGAAAGAAGCGAAAGACGATTTGAATTTAACTCAGAGGCTTCTTTTAAGCTACAGGATCTTTTGCATGCATCAAATCCACACATGGGACAGACGGCTTTACTTCCCCTCCAAAGTAAGGCTTCGATGGATATGAACCCGCAAACTTGAGAACAGCCCAATACCGTTATACCACCGAGGGTGAGACCGACTTGTTCTTCCTGTATGCCATGTAACCACAGGTCTAAAGCCCTACCTTTAATTTACTACAAGTTGTCGCAACCAGCGCCAACGTGTTTTACCCTAAGGTAAACAATGATCCATTGCCGTAAAATCCTGGCTGCCTGGAAGAACCACGTACTATGCAAGGCTGCCATGTCGACAATGGACCGCGTACAGTCCTGAAGAAGGTAGCAGAATAACATTCGAAACTTTGGCAACCCTGTCCTACTACATGCGTACCCACGTGACCTACAGCACTATTGGACGCGGGCACCCGGCCGCGAGAATTGAAGTGCTTGTGAGTGATCCTTTTTCAATTGGCGCTCATTTATTAAGTTTGATCGCAGCACTTTCATCTCAACTCTATCATCATCTAAATCATTACTTGAGAACATCTTTTCCCCTATTTCTCATACCTTCAGAATAAACCTGCACCTACAAAAAGATATTACGATTGTCATTATCAAAGTAACGCCAAATTCAAAACGACAGACTCGTCTTCAATTGCTCTATAGAACTCAACATAAAACAATACCAATTAGTAATGATTACTTCGCTACGCGGTTACTATTAAGTGAATTAATTTTACTCGTGGTCTAAAAATTAACTTAGTAAATGAATTGTCTTATACACGACGTTAAATTAATGCCTATATTTCGTCACATATTTTAGAGAAATATTATTGTCAATTCAATTTGATTGCTCCAAACTTCTGTAAGAATTGCACCGCTAGAATCGGCTTGCTCCATAATTGACAGAAATCCTTTGCCAGGGATGTGACCAATAAAATACACACAACAAATAGTTGCTGGTTGCTTTTCAAATGCAACAACCTACACCTGTAATGTCACATTACGGATAACTCACCTGAAAGATTTCGGCTACTATGTACACGAGTGTACACAATAGTTCAAGACTTTATTAAATTTATCTTGCTTATTAAAGAGACCGTAACACAGACGACCGTATTCTCTTATTAGCATGTACAGTACGAATCCACATTCCTCACACCAAGAATGGTGCGGCGTGACTAGTGTGTTTAGCCATCTGATTTAAGCATTAGTAAATTGTATACATATATTCCTAAAGGACAAAGTCTTAGGGGTAGCATCGAACACTTTCAAATGCCGTGCCCCAGCCGTTATTTCCATGACTCGTAGACCACTCCCGTGTTTCGAAATGATTGTCCGTTGATCGCATATTACCGCAAGGGGCAAAGGCAAATTGCATCATTAAATATCCTATCAAGTAACTTCAATGTCAGACTGCAGTGAACGATCCAGTTCGATACTCGTCTTAATATCGGCGTTCTCAGAAATGAAAGGAGGTGGGTCATGCTATCAGATGAAACGTTTTATGGGTTTATCTCAGGCGAGCAATGACTAACGTAGACTGCAGAAACTGACTTATTCTCTAGAAACTTGTTAGCTCGGCACTCAGATGGGGGAAGATAAGAGTGATGCTTTTTTTCTTTGAACTCAAAGCAGCTTAACGATCAGTACGACTTCACCTTTTTCTTCAAATTTTGAGATTTTTCGAGAATTCCTAGAATATGAAAGAACGAATAATATCAATAATGGCTCAGCAGTTAAATAAAGATCGCAATAAAACATTAAGGGACGTTTTGCATTTCAAATACTTTCTCAAACACTATTTGAACAATTTACTGTCAAAAACGTCACATGCAACGTGAGGCATGGGGTGGGACGATCGCAATATATTCCAACAAACAAATCATCCACGGCTAACTTTCCTTTCCTTTTACTGCCCTTGCTCCCCGAAACCAACGAAATGAATCTCGGGAAGTCAGGGGCCCTTGACCGGCTATTCATAAACCAAACCGTCTACTCGCGTGTGTTCACTCCACGTTTTAAGTCACTGCTGTTAGCGAGCCGTGAAGTGGGGCTGCGCGAAGGAGCATCGCAGGGGGAGGGGTGACGGCGCTGGGAAAGGAGCGGGAGACGGAGCGGGCGGGCGAGGGCGAGGCAGGGCAGGCAGGACAGGGGCAGGCAGGACAGGGACAGGAGCAGGGGCAGGAGCAGGACAGGACAGGCAGCAGGACAGGACAGGGCAGGGCAGGACAGGGGCAGGGCAGGGCAGGGCAGGGCAGGGCAGGGGCAGGGCAGGGCAGGCAGGGCAGGGCAGGGGGAGGGAGCAGGGCAGGGCAAGGGCCAGGAGGCAGGCAGGCAGGGCAGGCAGGACAGGCAGGCAGGAGGTTCATGGCAGGACAGGACAGGACAGGACAGGACAAAGAAAAGGAAGGGTAAGGCTTCCATGGCAGGACAAGGAAGGGCAGGAAAGGGAAGGGAAGGAAAAGCGAGAGCAGAGCGGGGCGGGGACAGGCTGGTTGAAGCGGGTCGGAACCGAACGGAACGGAATCGGTCGTAAAGGCGCGAGTTGGGATCAAAAGGGACCGGGTAGAAGCGAGTGGAAAGGGATAGAACGAGGAGGGGAGGAGCGAAGCGGACAGGTTGCGGGAGGCCGGGGACTGGGGCGGGGTTGTAAGAGGGCGGATGAGATCTGGGCGTGGCGTGGCGTGGCGTGGCGTGGCGTGCGTGGGGTCGTGGCGTGTCGTGGCGTGGCGTGGCGTGGCGTGGCGTGGCGTGGCGCGGCGTGGCGCGGCGTGCTGCGACTCCACGATGGAGCGTGCCGCGTGTATTCGGCGGCGCCGTAAATTCCGTAGCTGACCGCCGCGCAATTGCCTTAGCGAGCAACGGCCGCAGACGAGGCCGTAGGTTACACGGCCCGGGACATCGCACCCGCGCCGTTCTTTACGCTCGCTCGCAAAAATTATTTACGCAGTTCTTTGAACCCCTGGGTGCTTGGCTCCATGTGTTAAAAGAAACGAAGGGTATCCTGCAAAACATTTAATGCGTACATATTTCCTGAAGAACGAAAGAATGCAGGAGAGGACGTTCTCATATTTTTTCTGATTTACGTTAATTCACGACAATATATAAGGAGATGAGCAAGGTTTCTAAATTAACACTGCAAGCCACGACCATCGCCCAAGACTTTTTTAAAAGGATCTTAATCCGTCCTTTTCTCTACATTACATTAATCATGAACCGAAAGAAAATTTATAGAGCATGAAGATAAATCAAAAATAAAATACGTACCAATTTGATGCTGACGTACTTACGGTAGGTATACAACCGTCTAACACCTGAGACATTTTAGAGAGTAAAGATGAAAAGAGAGGCGCACGTATCATAATCATAACCCAAGAGTAGTGGACATGTCCATTCTCTCCTCGTTACAACCGCTCCTCTTAATAAGCTAAGCTGAGATGTTACGATAGTTCATCGACCTTCCTCGTCCATTCTATCACGTCGCCTTTGGAAGCGTACGTCACGAGGCCGGATTGCACACGAACGCAACAAACCAGAAAGCAATTACATGCACACGCTAGCCACACAAATTCTGAGGCACTCCCAAGGTCCGGTATTTAGTTATTATTCACTGTAAATAGGAGAGTGTTTTATGTCACCATAAATATTCACTCTACTGCATCAGACGAACACCAGCTGGAGATCATGATATTTATTGGTAAGGCGCACACAAAGAATACATTTTTTTCAACGCTTCGTGCGCTTGAGAGAAGCTGAGCAAAATTTATTGTCTCTTATGTCAAATACAATACCGGAGACATCTCCACTACCTCTTATTTACAAGCCCTTGCGACAAATAGCAAGTTGCGGAACAACTTCTCGAAGGTGCTGAACAAGGCATGCCTCTGCGAAGTGGCGTAGCTCAACGACCTCAAGGGTCCGAGCTCGCGCCATCTTCCAAGCGAGTCTCACCTGCACGCTTAGATAGCAGGTATTCATTACGGCAGTCACTTCATCAGCAAGGACTGCATGTTTCCGATGGACAAAGAAATGATCCTGAACAAACTATCGTAAAATTGAAGAAAAAAAAAAAGTATTTTAAATAAATCTTCGCGTTTACTTTCCTACATATCGAAACCGAAGATCGGACTGTTCGCAAATAATTCTATATATCAGGTTCTATTACAATGTTTTCACTATTGAAATCGCAAATTAATCACATGAATTAAATATTGAGTTGGACCACAGAAATGCAGTTTTCCACGGCATTTCTATTTTCATTTTCTTTTAAGTTTTACACACGTTACGTTTTAAGCATCTCGGGAATATCTTTGTAAAGCTAAGAAAAAGAAGAAAAAAAAACACATTCTCCAGAAAATATTTTACACTCCACAGAATTTAAAACAGTAAAATATTTACATATTTCGTTACTATAATTTTGATACTAATGAAATTTGATTTTCTTAAAAGTCGTATTTTTATTACACTGACCAAGGATTCCGCGGCAGCAATCAACGTCCGAGGCAGGGTTGCCAACGTTTTTCTCCATTCTGTATCCTTCTTCAGGCCTTCGCATGGTAATGCGAATATCTTCGCACAGCAACGCGAATGCATTCGCACTGGTGGAGCTCTAATCATCGATCTCTTACTACACAACTCTGTAAAGTGGCTGAGGTCTGAATATTCGAGAAGAAATAAAGCGAGCCACGCACTGAGGACTCGAACTACCTCATTAATTATTTTCAAAACAACACGGCCTCCACGAGAACAATGCCGTCCATCCTTATCTCCATACAGTGTTTGGCACGCAACAACTTCCTTGACGGAACGCCCTATATCATGGATTTCGTAAACTGCAAATAACACTCGTAGCTTCTAGTCGAACTCGGAAAGCAATGGGATTTTGCCTCCCGGCAATACTAACTTGACCACCCAGAAGTCATCAGGGTTGCCAAATTTCCGTGTTCAAACTGCGGTCTTCCTCTCGACTTAATCCTCAGATCTAACGTCTCAATTTTATCTAGTACCCCTAACATTTCTTCCCCTACGGATGGAAGTGCACAATTTATCACTAGTTGAACGATGGTTAAATGAGTCCCCAGCACGCAGAAGCAAATGTAGCCACAGGAGGCTTTGAAGCAACTACAACTCTAAAGGGTTTCACAATAATCACCACAGGGTAGGGAGTTAAAGTACAAGAATGAGGTTCTCTATTAAACAACAACATCCTAACTACATAATGAACTACATATTTGTCACGTCTGACCATAATTTAATATGTCACGTGTTGCAAGTCATGCATATGCCTATCACGTGTTGAAAATTGACGCAGAACTCTAAATTCACCTCTTAAAGGGGCAAACACGATACATCTAACGAAGAAGCCACATTGCTGGCAATCGAAGTACAAGTGTTTTTCTTCCTTCTTACCCAATATATTACCAATATGATGACAAATTAATGAAAAAAAAACAACAACACAAAAACGTATTCGATACGGAATAAACCGCATTTTTTATTCACGGGAGACAAATATTGCATCCAAGCACTCTAGAGTAATGTCAAGTTTCGAGCCAATCCGGGACTTTATATTTCTAAATACTAGGCCTTCACTTAACAGTTCTCACTCGTATTTTAAATCCATTTTAATATACTTACGAATGGGCCAGTAAATAATCGAACGTTCAAGTGACAGTATCTGCTCGTGTGTTCCAGAGACGCTGTGTCCTAAGCACAAATGCCCGCCTATGCACGAGTGCCTAGGGCGCGGCGTCTCTCAGCCAGCCAAATAGGTATTGACTCCGGACTCGAAAGGCTACGCTTTCGGGTCGCGGCGTTTCCTGACCAGGCCCAGTATATACAGTCTCCGGCCGCGAAACCCAATGCTAACTGCGGCACACACGGTTGATCTATCAGATGATCCGAGTTCTTCTTGCGTTGATAGAGTCATAGGATTTTTGAGAATACCGTCCTTCTGAGAACCTCTTCATTTCTGTTCAAGATGTCATAGCTTCCAATTCTTGCCAATAGGATGTCGCATCACAGCACATCGCAGGCCGGAACGTATATTACAATTTATTACTGATACAACTTTTCAACGTTTATCTTGTTCTTATTATTGATAAATATTGTGATTTAAAAGAGCTTTATAATTTCGACGTTAGTAAAAGTTTTTAATGTGTGTGAGTCTGAAACAAATAGTCAGTTTGTGAAGCAAGATAAGCTAAAATTCAAATGATGCATCTCAGAGATCACAGCGTGTGCTCGAATAACTTTTACTAGCGCGAGTACCGCTGGGTGAAGAGGCCGTTGGCAACGCGCGTCTGAGCCTGAGTTAGGCCTCTGAACAAGAACACGTGTAAGATACGGTATCCATTTGAGTGTCCGAGAGACGCTGCGTCCTATGCACTGGTGCCCGCCTCGGCCGTCTCCCGTCCAGCCCAATAGATACCGTTTGCCACCGCGAAAGCCCACGCTTTCGTTTAAGAGGCAGTAACTACTCGAGTGTCCGAGAGACGCTGCGTCCTAGGCACAGATGCCCGCCTAGGACGCGGTGACTACCGGCCAGCCAAGTACATACCGCCTCCGAACGCGGAAGCCTAGCTAAGCCTAGCCGTGTCGCGCGTCGCGCCTGCCCAGGTGTGGGACGTGGTGGTGGGCACCAAGAGCAGCGTGGACGGGCTGGTGCCGGCCGCCGACAAGCTGCTGACGCAGACGCAGCGCCAGGAGCGCGCGCTGTCCGCGCCGCCCCCCAACGAGATCCGCCCGGCCCGCCCCGCCTCCGCCCCGCCCCGCCACCGGCTTCCTGCCGCCCAGCCTCGTGCCACCGCAGGTACGCCGCGCGCAATTCTATTGTTGCACGTCACATTGCATAAAGACGCACCTTTAAACCAGACATATTTGTGAATATATTGCGGCATCGTCCGGATATTTACTACAATCATCCCCTATACTATGATTTAAACACAATGGCACTTCAAGGTCACGAGCTAATGAAGCTTTTTTTGGGGGGGGGACACTCATCAAATCGGGAGTTCCGTTGCAATTTAAATTTTTGGTATTGGAGGTTCCTACTGGATGACAATGTCCCCATCTCCTTTCAGCTCGTGACCTTGATGTCACTATGTTTAAATCGGAGTATAAGCAACGAAAACAGTTCTTCCCCCGGCACCTTTCTCGCAGCGCATCGTCCTCCTTCCCGCCATGCTCCACCACTTTCCTCGCGCTCCGCCCACATCCATCCTGGCAACAATGCCATCTACATGCATTGCAGATTGCATCAAACTAAATTATGTCAAAAAGATTTTGAAGCATCAATTTTATATTGTAATCCGCACGTTTTTTTTTAGGTTAAATGATTTCTCTAGCGTAAAGCCCACTCACACTAGGCCACAGAAAAATATTCAAAATTTCTTTTCTCAAAATAATTGTTTTCTTTTCATTTTCGGTGTTTTGAAGTAGAGCAATCCAGCTGCGTTAGAAACGTCCATTTTTTTACACATACTTCGTGTAAAATGTTCAGGGTGTAACAAAAAACTGAACGGCAAATTTTCAGGAAAAGGATCTACGTACAAAGATAACGCCCCGAACAATAGTGGACCAAAAATGCTTTATTACGGACTTAATAGAACTTTTATTCTTGAGAGTTATTAGAATATTTACGAAATCTGGTGCATGTGTTGATCACTCGATACATGTGAGACTGATGACAATGTTTACATGGTTAAATCGTATTGTGAATAAATTATCGACTAGAAAATGTCTTAGCACCCTCAATAATTTACCGTAGTCTCAACATGTAGCAGTATCTGTGATAGTTTCGTTTGTAGTATGTGGCTTTCTATCCGCGAAACTTGGTAAGGCTTTAGAGTCTTAAACCATTTTTATCTTTGAATGCTGCTTAAAATGTTTTTGATTTTATTCGATTACCAGGTATTACGAACAAACTCTTTGAGCTAGCGTGGTGGAAGTGTGAAACGGCACGCACTACTTAGACGTTTGATATTCAGTGCAATTTAATCACATTTTTTCTGTTACGTAATAAAAGCTTAGCTAATAGTATGTTTAGGTCTCTCCACATGTAGTTCCGGGGTCTCAATGATGCAACTCACAGTTCACAGTCAGTTCGTTCGAAACTGGATATCTTTTTCAAGCTACATTCACTCTATTTTCTTACGAGATTTACAAAACGTGGAATGATTGCACCGATACATCTAATATATAAAATTCTATGTATGTTTGTTTGTATTTTATGCGCTGCTGTATCTTTCATCCAATTACGATAAAATTTTATCAACTCGTTGCTAGTACTTGCGCGACTCCAGCACCTCTGAACAGAACCTCGCCGCACCCTCATAAAGCGCGCTCTCACTTCACATTCTGCCCCTGCGATTGTGAAATATCGGCCGGAATTATTATTTGAACGTTATCTCGGACTAGTCAATCAAAGTTCTCCAAGCCAGTGTCATAACGAATGCATCTCAAAACTTGAGGCAGAACGTTTTAACAATATGATACTTGACAACCATAGCCCAACCCGGACACAGAACAAACGCATACTCGCGAGCAAGTCTTTCATCTATTAAAATTTTTGCAGTGTAGAGTAAAACTTGATAAACAATCATGTGACAAGTAGCGTGTGTTAAGTGTAATACAACGCAATAGCAAAACATTGCCGGGACCACTATTGTTAAAACATTGATTAAAAAACGCAAGAAATAATCTTTCTCATAACCGCTCGTTTCCAAACACGCATTCGGTAGGACACGAACAAGGAATATCTGCAAGAGAAATAAAATACTGCACGGATACGTGTGTTAACACAGGACCTGGCAGCTCCGTACGACGTGGAGCTGACGACGCCCGCGCCCGAGGTCCCCGCCACGACGCTGCCCCCGCCGCCCCCCCGCAGCCGCGCCACCACGCCCGCGCCCACAACCACGCCCTCCACCACCACCTCCACCACGGCGGCCGCCGCCGCCTCCGCAGCCAGCAGCAGCCTCAGCAGCGCCCGAGCCACCACGCGCTCCCGCAACGTCATCTTCCCCAGCGTCAAGAACAAGCCCACGCTCGCCAACACCTCCTTCACCACCGACGCGCTGCAGGGCATCAAGGACGTCAAGGTGGGTGGTAGCAATAGTAATGGTGGTGGTGGTGGTGACGGCGACAGTACCTACCCGCATGCCCTTCATACACCAACGAACTCGGTGCGCAGGACTCTGTGGGTGTAGCTCTGGTGGAGAAGGATCTGCCGTTCGATATCATGTAAATCTGTCAACGGCGCTACCTGCTCTGTTGTTCCTCACAAAGTACATATGCGATTTCGAACGAATAAGACTCAGTAGATTCACGCTGGAGATCCGGACTTCATGGTGTATGGGCTGAGCATCTTTAGTCACCCTTCAGCCTAATAATGAGGGTTCCCATCCATTTCTGTTCCTTTTAGAAATAAGAATATTTTCCTTTCAATATTCAGTGGAACTCCGACCTAAGAGAACTATTTCATAAGAAACAATAAGATTCGAGTCCCAATGTATAAATTGGGGGCATTTCCTTTCCACATGTAAAAGACCTACTTACAAGTGTTTCCCGCCAGTAGGAGTTAGAATATTGAATATAATATTCGGTTCCAATCTATTATTCGAACGAGGCAATTGCCACGGACTGCGACGAAGTTTTGTTAATTCCAAATCTCGATTCCGCTTAGCTCGGCAAACACTGAGACCATCCAGCGAAATCGGTCGTAAAACTGAAGTGTCATTGTCCTGACAAGTGCGTCGAATGCCGTACTATTTAAGCAAGTCGTACTAGCTAGCGGGACTCACGCTAATTCGCCCACTTCTGGGGGGCCTTTCCCCCGCGGTGTCAACATCGCCCGGGCGCACTATGACTCGAGAGGTTTACGAGCGCCGGCGGCCTCGATGAGGCGTCAGCTCCCGCTCAACTTCGTGAAACCGCGACTCGTCCTCTGCGAAGACAGTGGCAGCGGTCGAGTACTGCCGAGTCATCAACACTCGAGCACCTCACGGCCAAACGATGTTCCACTGTTTTTCGACTGCGAGAAGAATGAAAGTGTTATGTCTTGGGAAGTTAACAGTTTCGGTCCCGATTCAGTCTTTGAGGATTCGATTTTGAAGTGGACAAAGTAGCTACGAGTTTTCATTTTCGCCGGAAACGCAGATGCCCTGTCAGCAGGATCACATCCTTACAGCCTTCAGCATTTTATAAAATCGATATTTTCGTCCGATCCCTGTAAAGATGTTCTTGCTCCCTTTGCTCATCTGGACATTCGTAGCCCAGATATTCGATCCTGTAGGAGTGAGTCAGAAGATGGGGAAAAGTTCTTTGTTTAGGTGAATGCACGAATAGCGGTGGAAGTAGACGAGGGATCAGGAAGAACCGGATCCAACTGGACGGTATCCCAGAGCGGGACTGAAAACGTCTATCAGAATAAGGAAAATACGGTCCCGGGACTGAACAGATATACGCCCATGTTGCACATCGCACTTAGTGAAATTTCCCCCGCCCTCATAACGTTTGAGCGAATCAACGGATCGGATTGGAAATCATGTAATAGATTGTTATCGTGGTTCATGTTAATCGCACAATTATAATGAAATTACTAACATGAAATATCGAACAATAAAATCATAATGTACGAAGATAATTAAAGACATAAAAACGAATGCGTCCTGGACGTGGAGGCCTGAGGGGAGGATACAGACAGGCTGAGCGCTTCTGCGTCTTCCCGTTAACGCCTAATGTATCCAGGGACTTATCAATGGAAACATCATTAATGTTACAATGGAAAGAGGTGACCAGTATTGTAGCATGATTGAAACTCATGGGAACCCCAGGTGGAAAATCGAAGAAACAAACGATTGATATTAAGCGAAAGAGAGCTATTAGCTACTTTAATTTACTAAAAAAATCAACGTGACGAACCCTAAGATTCCTGAGTTCCATTCCCAGGTCCCAAGTCATTAATTTTGAACTAATGGTAATAAAACAAATTTTAAAGGTACTGGTTAAATTCAAAACAATCTTTGTGTTTCCATTGTCCAATACAATGTTCTATGATCTACAAGCAAACCTCTAAACATTTTCGCTCATAATCATAAATAAACGTTCCTCCACAACCAACTTACCTGACCAACGATGATACGATTACGAGGCCGAGTTGAAAGGATCGGTCGGGAATTTCGGTTGTTACCAAAACCTGTTACCTAAAAACTGACCCATACATGTGGTTAGGCGGAAGAGCAGGCCCTATGGCCTGATCCTCACCATTAATAAACACATTATTATTATTATTATTATTATTATTAATATTAATTATTATTATTATACCCTGCAATTCCGCACTAGCTTCTTCTTGATTCCCATTCGCGCCGATTTCAAGCCGAAAGTCAATTAGAATCCTGAACGACAGCTCCGATGGTATCTGCACGGTAGCAAACGAAAATTTTGACAAGTGGATTTTAGAAAGCAGAACTAAACATGCAAATTCGTCCCGCCACCTGCCTTTCAGAAACTCGCGTGAAATCCGCTGCAGTCAATAAAATCTTATCAATATATCGGAAAGAGAAACAGGTTAATCAGAACATAACTAAAGTAATCAGGATTGTCATTTCATTAAACAAAGATTTGGGAAATCTCCTGTCACTGACAAGAGAATCACAGTAAGTAAATTTGATTCTCGGCAAGTTCTTTCAAAACACCTACATTTGAAGATCATGTACTTAAGTGCAGAAGGAAGTGAGTCACCATTCATGTTCCAATAAAAATAGAATAAGGTACCCTCACAGTCGAAAAGCATCCCTCCACTTAAGAAAAGAGGAGTGTTCCACACTCGCAGACAAGAAAATAACATGCTAATTATCGCCACTGCCGAGAGCATCACAATGAGCAAACATCTTTCCCATCGACCTACATTCAGCATGAGAGCAGTTTATAATTTAGTTCACAAATGAAGTCATCTTTCAAGAAGTTATTTGATCCCGAAAAAGGCGTACAGTAGGTAAACAGTGAAACATTCACATTTGTTTAAGGACGCAAATCAGAAAAAATAGTGAACGGTTAAGTTAATAAATTCCCAAAAAACTATAGCGTATCCAAACATTGAAACTATTCCTACCCGAACGAAAACTGACTGTGGGGCGTGAGGGAAGATTTGCAGTAGTAGTAGCAGCAGTCACATTCCTACGGAAAGCGAAAAATCCCAAAGAAATAGCCAAATTGAATTGATCCAAATTAAGCAGAAAAACAAGTGACCGCCGCGTCGGTGCACAAGAGGAGCCCCGACAGTTGGCTAGAGTGCGGGTGCTGGGGAGGTGTGTGGCGGTGGGGGTCCGTGGCGGGTGGGCGGGCGGGCGAAGGAGATCGATGGAGGAGGGCGAACGCGGGCGGAGGCGGGCCTTTCCCCGCTGCAGGCAGGCGGACGGGCGGCCAGCTCGCCTTGCACGCACGCGACGCCGCGCCGCGCCGCGCCGCGCCGCGCCGACACAGTCGCAGATCGGACCCGGAGAAATTCGGCAGCACTTGGCCGTCGACACGCGATTAGCGCCCGCCGTCGGCACACCCTCTCCAAGCCAGGCCAGGCCAGGCCCTGCCCGCCCGAACAGAGACAGCGGAACTGCGAACGCGGGGCTCCGCACGACTCGTTTGCCTTCCCTCGCCCAGAAAGGGAAGCACGAATTTGCACGTGGGAACATTTCCGAATTTAAATTTCATGGACGGAAATGCACGCAATCGAATAAGAGGCTTTCGATGCAGGGATAACGAAATTTAATTGTTCGATTAACAAGTCCGTTTCTTTGGGATCACATTATACGGAGCAAAATTCCACGGCTACGTACAGGAATATCACAATGTTCTGAGGACTTCAGGATCAAGGACAACAACATGCATCTGCAGAAATAAATAAGTTCTGTAATTCTTGCATTATTCCGTTTTCGATGAGATTACACAGCATTTTAAAATACTGGTGCGCAAAAAAGAAAAGCAAAATGGGGCGATCTTTTCCTTTTTGACCCTGAGATGTTTTGGGGAAGTATCAGAGAACATCACACGTCAACACATTCACCCGGCCGGCAGAAGTTAGAAAATGAACCCCAGGCCAACGGTTTTCGATGGGAAAACTTCAATCTCTAAAACATCCATAAAGGTAACAATAGTTACTATAGAAAATAAGTTTTAGAACAGATTAAATAATTTCTATAAAACGGAAAAAGTTATCATATTACAATACGTAACTCTCAATATTAGTAAGTAAAAACTGAAGAAGACCTCTCAATCATCGATAACAATCCCATGCCTAATTTGATAAGAATTTGATGTCCAACGACCAATTCGAACTCCCCAATTCGTCGATCACCCACATTCGCTGCCGAGCAGGTGGGGAAGGGGAAGGGGAAGTGGGGAGACGGCGGCTCCGCGCTCACAGGGGAAAGTGTCGCGTAGAAAGGGAGAGTGCAACGCAGTAAGTCAAGGCTGGCAGGGCCAATTTTAACGTTCAAACGGGCTTCATCACTCTCTGCGGTCGAAACACACACACACACACACACGTTTGGAGAGTAGTCTCGTTTGGCAAAGGCCGAATCTTCGTCAACGTCGCCGCGTGAAAGACTACGAACAGCCGAGCCGCCGAGCACAGCGGGAGACTGCTGCCCGCGACGTCTTGTAAGACGCCGTTTCGTTCCG
This sequence comes from Teleogryllus oceanicus, assembly GCA_964035755.1. Taxonomy (NCBI): domain Eukaryota; kingdom Metazoa; phylum Arthropoda; class Insecta; order Orthoptera; family Gryllidae; genus Teleogryllus; species Teleogryllus oceanicus. The sequence continues at coordinate 124,266,856 of CAXIVR010000007.1, forward strand.
CCCGCATTCAGCCGTGCTACGGGTCCAGGCGAGAGAAAGAAGTCCGCTGACCCTTGTTTCACAACGTTTTGGATCTCAAAACATCCGTATAATGACTTGGCTGGTCAAGAAGCTGGCTTTTCGTCTCATAAGCCGTAATTCACAGCTTTCATATACATTCAGCTAGCATCTTTGTGATGACATTAAGGTTTTAATGTTTTGAAAAGAAATTGTATGTTAAACTGTCTATTTTAGTGACAAAAATAAGAATATTGAAAATTAAATCGACCTTGCAAGAGTATTAACTGGACAAATTGTATTAGAGTTCACTCACAAAAACATACGAATAACTTAAGCACACTCTATTAAAAAACGACGTCTACGTTTCAAATCCAAGACCGGGAATGAAAGTTTGAAAGTCATTAAGTAGGATAATGGACTAATCTCCAGAAGTAAAAACAATGCGCAACACTAGACTCCAAATGAACATGCAATGGAAACGCTATTACTACCCGCATAAATATTTATAGGGCATTTGTGGATGCAAACTGCCATGCTAGTTGCTATTGCGCGACTCCAGCTCGAGCGTGAGGGCGGGCGTGAGCGTGAGCGTTGCGGCGTGGGCGCGGCCCCCCCTACGCGGCGCCCCTCCCCGCTGACGTCATCCCGAGAGCCGGCGGCGCCCGCGGCGCCAGCGACGCCCGCCAGACAGCGCCGGATTGGGTCGCATCGCGGGGCAGATAAGGGAGGGGGCGGTGCGGGGAGGCCGAGGACGACGGAACTATTCCCGGAGAAGCAAAGCGACGCTAGGCACCGTGGACCGAAATGGGTAGACGAGGGCAGAGTGAAGGGGGTGGATCCGTTGTGGTAGAGCAAGGTGGGAGGGCTGAGACGCGGTACAACAGAGGACGACGAGGGCATTGTATGCGTGTGGGGGCGCAGGGGGAAGTAGCTAGTCACATTCTCCGTATCAAATTCAAGGTATATATTACTAAATCCAAATAACTAAACACTTGTATATGACTTTTCAAATCACAACTCCGTAATCAGCGTATACCACACGTGCTCCGTTTATCCATTTCATAGGCGAGTGCAATCTAAAACAAGATATGGGGGCCAAGCAAATGTCTGGCACATTCAACGTTTTTACTTACTTTGTTACTACATTTTACTAATAACTAAATAAAACGTTATAACGGATAACAAAATGTCAACATTAATCATTCAATTAATAAATACAATAGATTTTAAGTTGAACCATAAACAGATTGCCAAATCGCTTGTCGCGTTACATTCTCCTAATTGTCAAGTTAAAAGAGAGGAAAATGAAGATGGAGCCTATTTACGGAAATAAAATAATTTAACACGGGCTACGCAGCCCCTTTCAAAATTTCGAGGGAAGTCACGCCCCCACCCCCGTGGACCCCACTCTGCACCCGCTGATGATTTATTTGCTTTAGTCGATCAAAACACACGGAGTGATGAGGTGCGTCAACACACGAGCCCAAGCGCCAGCGCACGCACTTCCCTCCGCTAGACGGCAGGGGTTGGGAGGGGGAGGGGCGGACGCCTGGCGGCGGGGGCTGCGGCCGACGCGCCGCGGCACCTGTTCCGCTCCGCTTTCTACTTTCATTAAGGCGAGCCCGTCTGTCCCATCGGCGACGGCAGCTCGCACCGCTGCCGCCATGGCCGCCCACAACGCTCCAGACCCAGCGAGTGCGCACCTCGGTGGCACCTACTCAGCGGCGGCGATCTCAAGCAATTTTCAATGCATTGGGCCCAAATTAAAAAAAAAAAAATTGTTCGAGTTACAGAAGAATGTTGGATTCTGGAATACCCTAAAAGTTATATCGGGATATCCGCGAGACGGAAGAAAAAAGAATGCGGAATAAAAAAACAGGGTCGACCAACACTGAAATAGAAAGGTGGAGTAAAAGTCGCAAATTTATGGCACTGAGCTAAATTTGATGTTGTGCGCATGCTAATTATACTTTCAAAGCGTGTCGGTTAATGTTTAAAAAAATACATTTCTTCAGTGATGAAGAAAGTATTTCAACAAAGCAATCAAACATTACTTCCATATTTGTTGTAAATATTTTTGAAGTAATGCCTAGTGGCTGAACATTACGTAAGTCTAGCAGAACTAGTATAGTCAGAACAGCTTTCCTTTTCAATGCACAATTCATTGGAACGTACGATGTTCGAATATTCATGATATTAGTAATCAAGATCATACTGGAGGGTACGTGCAAAATCCGAGAATCGCAAGGCCGTCAATGTTAAATCTACTGCAATTTACAAAAACACTAGTGCTGGTTAGGGGATATTAACGGAATCTATTTTTCTCCGCGTGAAAAAAACAACAATAAGTGACGTAATGGTGTGGGTAGCGCTGCTATATTTCGTACCCAGAAGGAAATCAGTGGGCCAAGCACATTTACTCAATATCTTCATAGAAACTGGACGATAATCTCGATCAAAATGGAGTCACAGTCATACGAACTGCACAATATTAGTACATCGATAACAAAACATCGATGTTGAAAATTACAATATCGATGTTAATAAACCATTCACCAAAAACCATCGATGTTTTTAAACATCGTTTTAAGGGTGGTGTAGTAATCTCCACCATTACATTGGTGCACGACAAGACTTAATTTGATAGTGACCGAGTTAATTATAATTAACATTTAACTGCAAGCAAACTTAAATAACAATAATTATACTGGCCAAAAATGAGTTTGAAAGCCTTTGCGCCTAGGGTCATCTCAAAGGGCCAATTCTCAGTTCCACGAAGGGTAGGGGAAGCAGGGGACCTTACGCCCACGACGCATGCATTGACAGCCTCTCAAATTGGGAAATACCAGGACAGTGGTGGGAAATACTACAAGGGCACGCGAGACATCTCGATCGATGGTCTGCTCAAATGAAGGTAGTACAAACAATGTTCGGTTAGTTCGAACACAAAAACTGACAGTGGAACCAAAATTTATTACACTATATTTCAACTTTTACACAATTAAAGTTATGGGAATTTTTCATTCACAAATAAAACATGGAAAACATAAAAACATTGAGCAATACTCATCCATGTCAAAAACATCTGCTTTCATGAATCCATGATTGAAACATCGATGATTCTATAAAAAACACCGATGTTTTGAAAGTATCGACATGGAAGTTGCATTCCTACTGTCGGCAGTAGCGGGAAAGATGGGCTCAGCTCGGTAGTCAGTCAAACGTGCGGGGAGACGGGCGAGGCGGGGCGGGGAGGGAGGGGGGGTGGGAGGGGCGGAGAGGCGGGGAGGGGAGCGGAGAGCGGGGAGGGGGCGGGGCGGGGCGGGGCGGAGAGGCGGGGAGGTGGAGCGGGGGGGGGGCGGGGCGGACAGGCGCCGAAGTTTCGCAGAGCCAGAGGGCCTCGACCCAGAGGCCCACACGCCTTGCGGCGTCAGGAGCCCGCGGCGGCGACGCGGGCGGGCGGATGGACGTATCAGGCGGGGGGATCTGCGCTGGACGGACGGCGCGGGACGAAGAAAGCGCGGGCGCGCGCGCCTCCTAATCAAAGGGCGGCGCTAACGACCGCTCGCCGCCTCGAGGCTCTCGCGGACGAGGAGGAGGAAGTCGCCGCACGCAACCTGTGCTCTCCGGCCGAGCAGGGAGCATTCCACACTCTTGGTCAAGTGGAACTTCTCTGTTTGATGAGTAATCATTTTCACAAAGGATTGCATCTTCATTTTTATTCCAAGCGAAATGAGGTGTTCCCAACCATCGTTATTTCTGGTGGCAGATCGCCGAAGGAGACCTTTTGATGTACAGAATATCTCCAGGAATAAATTTCGTTTGGGTCTTACTAATTTGTGGGTATCATTCAAACGCGGAGGTGCGCATGTGATATATTTCTGTTGGTGCTTCTTCTTTCTCGCATCGTAAATGGAGTAAGAAAATAACGCTACATGTTTGTTCTTTAATGTGTATCATAGTACCCGGAGGAGGATACAAGACTTGCCTTAGAAGTCCCACTCTCCGTCGCCATAAATAAGAACCTGACTATCGAACTCCTTGTGCATGTGAATTCTGTGATTTTGAGACACCATTTTCGAAAGAGGAGCTATTGTACTTTCAATTGTAGGATAATTGTGCAGTGCTCTCTTCTGCTGACCCACTCTTTTCTACAGGTCCAATGCTGTGCAAATCAGGGCATTCCAATGCAACACGCTAAGCGCAGAAATGTTGCCGAAATAATTTTGCTTTAACTTCGTGTGCAATGTAACAAAGAAGTCTCACACTATTAATAATGGATGTGGTAGCCTTAGTTTGGTCCCTTATTTTTAAAGAATTTACTCAGAAATTAGAGGAACATGACCTATGAACTATATTCTTCGCGTCCTTAAATTGACTGATCGTGGCGCTTCAGCTGGTTTAAGGAGTCCCAAGATAGAAATGGGAGGAAATGGGAAGGTACGATCGTGCGCAATCCGCGGCGTATTATAATGGTTCTCCGGACTAAGTCTGCAAATGATCAGCGAAACCACTTATAGGAACAGTCAGCTAATTCTTCTCCGGCTGGCACCAGTAATTCATTGATATTGATCACATCATGCAGAACTCTCGCACCTACTCGGGATCCAACCAGAAACCCAACCATCTGTACTTCGGTCATAAAACGTAGTCTTTACAGTATCGGTTTTGGCCGGCCCCCTACAGATATGTACACGTAAATACATATGTACAAACAATGGTTATACAAAAATGTATAACAATTTTTTCAACATCCGATGAAAAATAGTTAAGAAAAATAGTTAAAAACGACAAATTTAAGAAAAAATGAATAATGCGCAAATGAGGTTACTTTTTATTTAATCATCGTGAAGATTCAGGCAGTTATCTGTGAAGGAGCTTTTCGATTCTCTTTGTTCTAACATTGCCTTCACTGATTTGAGTTGGACCTAAACTTTGCTTTGAAGCTCCTCATTGGCCTCGAAGCTTTAGCCTCCTACCCAATACTTGAATTCGAGGATGAGATGAAAATCACTCGTCGCTAAGTGGGGCTGTACACTGAATGATCAAGCAAATCCCATTTGTCCCAGATGTTCGGATACAGCCGCACAGAGAGGGTCGGCGTAGTCATGAATGAGGACATCTCCACAACCCGGCATTCCTCATTTTTTTACAGGTTTAGTTTACTCAGCTCATTCTTTTGTTAACTGTTGTCGCACTATTCTTTTCTTCTTGAGAGTGACGCTGCTGGCACTTGGCGGGAGCATCACTCGCATCAGCCTTCTCCATGTGCCTACAGTGCAGCTCAAATTGGCGACATGGCGTCCGTGTTGGCAGAGATTATGAAAAGAAAAGAAACGAAACGAAACGAAAGATGCGCAGTCGCCCACTGCACATCTTCACATCCTCCAACTAGTGTATCGGTTTAAAGGCTCAATCGGAGGTTGAAAACAAAACGGCCCTAGCCTAGTCGTGTGAAGCAGAAAGTAAAACCGGAACCCAAGCGACGAAGAACGCTCAGTCTCGCAGCCACCGCGGCGACCGGTCCCGCCCACGCCCCGCGGCTGCCGCCACCGCTGCCCCCCCCCCGGGGCCATCGAGGGCGCCCCGGCCCCGCCACTTCCTGAAGTGACGGCGACCGGCCCCTCGCACGCGACCGAACGCCCCGGCACAATGCGGCTCGCGGCCAAGCACGCACGCGTGGCATCCCGTTGGGCGCCGACGGCGAAGCGGCCACGACAGTTCCAGGGAAGATCTACTAGTTCTAGGATTGATTGATTTTTTTTTCGTGATTCGTCGTGCATGGTCTAGTCCCGTTGCTAGTGGTGTTTTATCCGAGGTGGTTCTTCTCGTGGATGGTGAGATCCAGCGCTTACCTACAAGTCGACTTCCGGGGATACGCCCAGGTACCTCCCCATGCGGGGCACCGCCCCAGACGAGACGAGCTCTAAGCTCCCAACTAGTCTCCCGATATGTATAGCAGTGTAGTGTATGGAGTGTGTGTAAGGGAGGAGGATACAACAAAGAAATGTAAGGACAGATAGCGCGCGTTCCTTACCTCTTTGTTAGTGTATTGCTCTGACATTCGCCTGGCACTGATAGGAAAAACCGTGGAAAACTATCGATCAGAGCAGCTGTCCACTACAATTCTCCACCGGGCAGTGGTTGAACTCGACCAAGCTTTGTAGCTAGAGTCCAAAATGTTCCGCAGTCGCGACTCGAACCCTACGACCTCTCGGCGAGTCTGCAGAGAGCGCCAATGCTGGCGTTCGACTAAACTCAGCCAATTAAAAGTTCCCAACTTGACCTACTTCGCATTTCTACAAAAAATTAATAGGGAGGGGAAAGCTTGATATTTAAGATATCACCAAAGGTCCTTACTTTTCTGACGTTCTCGGGCATCAAACAAATCCGTCATCTAAACATCAAATTTTCAGTATTGTGCATTATAAAGTTCTTATTAAAAGGCGGTGTGCCACTTGAAATTCACGAACACTTTTAAACGGCGAAGGAAACGGTGAAATTCACGACGTTTTGAACGGTGATCCCATTCAAGTGAGAAATTTCCATACGCATTCACTTCGACATAGTGGGTACAGAGTTCAGTTCGATCTTGTGTCTGACGCCTGAGAACGTGGAAAGAAAAGCAAGTACGGGCACTGGCGTCGCTAAATTTAAGCCTTAAAACCCACTAATTATTTTTCTGTGCATATGCGAAATAGTTCACACCGGGATCTGGACCTGCCTAAGAATCTTTCCTACTCTGAGCATCGGGATTAACATGCCCGGTCATCCATGGGCAAAGTGTGAGGCCAGCAGGATCGCGAAATCTTTCTCCAATTACTCCATCCCCCTTCATCCCTCGAAAAGTCAACACATGAGAATATAGTTAAATGGCATAAAGCGAACGAAAGCGCAATTAAATTTGTGCGCGCCCTACGCGATTATAACGATTTCGAATTCTTTTTTCCTCGTTTTAACCTTAACGGTCTATTCTGAGTCTCGGGCCTAAACAAAAATTATAAAGAGACGACATAAAGGAAATATGCTCGTTTCCCAGATAATGTAAATACTTCGAATTGTACAAAAATATGTCCCAATCGTTATTAAACCAATAAGTAGAATTAGGTTTTCTGTGAAAGTCCCTTCAAAGGTTTCGTGTGAAAAAAAAAATGAAGCTGCAAGTACTCCAATGGTCACACTATCAGACTATTTTATTATGAATATATAAATGAGCTTATAATGAGCACTCACCCGTTCGAGGATGCAAAATCATGACGCAAATGACGTTTTTTTCGAATGATCGATCACAATGGATTGCACATTTTACAACAATCAAACCATTAATAAACCACACCAGCAGATTATTTCTTAACAAACCGCTTACGTCATCATTTAATCGCCAATGACGCAACACATTAAAAACAAATAACAATAGAATACGCCGCAAGACACAAACGTCTTCCAACGACGAACCAGACGAAACCAAAGACGAACGAGACGAAAGCTGCCAGTTGGCGGGCCGCATAAAACTCGTCGCCACGAAACCGGAGACAGCCGCCCCTCATTTTACCATGCAGCACGCCCGGCGGTTTCTTCAACATTTAAAATCAATTGGCGTCATTCTTCAGAGGACGAAAGAAGGCGTGAGGGGAGCGGGGGGCGATGCGACGACAGGCGGGCAGAGAAACGTGCCGTTTCAAAAACGCCGGTCGTGGCGTCACGGCATGCCGGGCGAACAATGCCGCCGCGCCCACCGGAAAGGCGCTTCGCCTGGCTTCCCGCACGCCCCCCGCAGCTTCATAGCGCAAACCGAGCGCCGCCGACGCGAAACGAACACCGCCCTCTTGGCAACGTTGACAAATAAAAAAGTAAATTCATAAGCGCAAATATGCGCATTTTATCCATAAACCAATAAGTTAGTTTAATATTTTTGCATTAATATTTTAGTTCATGTTATAAATGTTATATTTGTCTTATCTTTAGAAAGTTAAAAAGAAATTTATTCGACGTTTAATCTCATAAGTACGTCTAAACCGAAATATTTCTGCAATATCCTCACATAAATGTTTTTTTAAAAAAATTAATTACAATAAATTAAAAATAATGAAAACAAGCAAAATTTTAAATCTAATTAGAAAATTCTTGGTTACTTTTAAGACTAGAATAATTACAGTCGCAAAATGAACCAAGTAGTTTTGGTGACTAATCCGCATGACACAATGTGGATTGCGGATAGAACGCGGAAAAGTGCTCTACAGCACGCAGAAATATGGCGTATCATGCAATATTGATCTCAAACCGAGCGCCGAGGCCAGTCTTCCACAACGCTCCAAGCGAAACGAACTACCTTCTGGTGTGGTATTACACGACCTTTCCGGTCCTCGTGAACGTTCATGACTCGCTTCCGGCTGGCCGCGGCACGCTCCACCGAACACCCGCGTTGGAGACAGTAAGCCCGCCGGCAGCTACCGAGAGCGCGGGAGAGAATGGACACTAAATTACACGAGCGTGTCTTTGAGAGGGAAACGACAGAAAAAAATTTTCGCGGCGTGTAATACTGGTTTTATGGCTGGTGATGCGTGACCAGCTACTTCTGCAAACACGTTCTCACAGCGTTTCTGTTCCTGGTTAACAAATTTATTACGAGGGAAAAACAGATCTGTCGTCGAAGTTCACTTTACAGCGTTGACCAAGGCCTTTCAGACTTCAAAAGTACAATACCCTACAAAATACATTTTACAATTATAAGACGCAAGGGTTACCATGAAGGGTTTTCTGTAACAATAGTGAATGAGCCCATATAATTGAGTACGTCATTATTTATATTATACCACACACGACTAAAGGAAAACAAAGATGACAACGAAAAGTACTTGATTCAAACTAAAACCAAGCTAAGAAAATGCCTTACGAGTAAATTAAGCACATTACTCAGTTTCACAGCTTCGACAGTGGGTCTACCGCTATTTATTCTGGAGGAGATCTGGGTGAGGAAATTGGGCATCATCAATGCTTTATAGATTAATGGCGATTAAAAATTCTTCTCTCTAATCAAGTCTTCAAGCATTAACTGCTATTAAATCTAAAATTACGCGCATCGCAATGGTTCATTTGTCTAGTCATTCATTTCTTGGAGGTTCTTATTATTTGAATACAGAGACTGCTAAACGTAGGTAAAGAAGTAAAACCTATTTGGCGAAAAACTTTTAGACCACACACATAGAGATGTTCTAAGGAAGATAATACGAATATCTCAATGAAACTGAAGTACTTGCAAAGAAACGTGAAGTATTTACAAAAAAGAGACCTCTCAAATGATCAAGAACTCATACAAGTTCGGGATGTAACAATTTTTACTCCTCTTGGTAAACAGGTGTGTCTGGCACAACCATCGGGTAGAACTGGCATAAAAGAAATCTATCGATTCCTCATTTTCTTCAGGTTTTGCGTCCCTGGCTGACAATATTCTGAACAGTCGTGCGTCCACACGTGATCAGGGTTCAGTTTTGTCAAAGACATACAGAGTGGGTAGCAACCCTCACTCGGACAAACGGGAGCAATGAATTGTGCAGGGAAAAAGCAACCAGACGATCGCCGAGGTGGGAACACGATACACGCAAACCCGGACGCGTAAAAATGAGTGCCTGTAAATGACTTCGGGAGACAGTTAATCAAGAAACGCGCAAACACGGTCGGAGAGAACTTCGTACGTTTTCCTAACGTGTACGAGCCAATTCGCCAACTCCAACCCAACTTCATCACATTTCCAACTGGCTGCGACTACGGCCACGGCGACAGCGGTGGTGGGCGGCGGGAGCAGCAGGTGCTCCAGCCCGCAGCCCACCAAGCCGGAATCTTCACGCTTTCCACGTTCGGCTGTGGCGACGGGGGGCGGGGCGGGGGCGGGGGCGGGGGGGGCGGTAGGCGCGGGGGCGGCGCAGGGAGTGGCCGGAAGGGCCCGGCGGCGGGGGGGGGCAACCGGCTAATGATTGGCGTGGGCCTCGTCGCCGCTCGCGCCTAGTCCGGAGAAATACGGCACACGCGGGAAGTAATTATGAAATGAATGAAAAAGAGAAGGAACCTGCCCGCCCGCGGGCCGCGCCGCTCGCTGAATGACGTGTGAATGGCCGCCGTAATTTAAGATCCCCGCGATACGCCCGCCCCAGCCCCAGCCCACTACACCACGCCATGCCGCCGCCGCCACACCGGCGCGACAGCTCCGAGGCACACGGTGGACGAAGAATCACACTTAATTTAAAAGCATTACTATTATTGTTATAACGCGTACAATCCCTTGCGGGTAAAAGACTCCAGAAGATCCAGAGGCATTTTGCAGAGTATATATCAAAGGTAGTTGATCATTATAGCCAATTTTAAATTCATATATGAAACTGATGAGAAAGAAGAGCAAGTCCAATGATCTGAGCCGCACCACGTTTTTACTTCGTGACAAGCGAAGGAGGTAAATGTAAAAACGAAACAGAAAGGGGATTAGGTCTAGCAGAGAAAAATATGAAAATATTTCAAGATGAATGAAAGTATTCATTCTAACAAAATACAGTTTGTTATAAATCAATGTTCGGTCGTGTGTGTTCGGTCGGAGTGCGGATTATAGCATCAACTTATTTGATTGTTATATTCGAAACTAAACTTCAACCACAAGCGTAAACCACTTTTACTTGTATTGGGAGTGGGAATGAACACACAACCACTGAAGATTACTCCACTCACACACGTATAATTCCATAGCAAAACAATAAATAATCCCACTCCACCGCAATCTTTAAAATATAATAAAAGAAATAAACTCATACAAAAGACAATTAACAAAAGAATGGTGTTGACAGAGCGAGTAGACTTTCTGAGCTTGTTTTACATATCATTAACTATCCAGCTCAAACAGAGAGACAGTTACATATCCATATTCGGCGAAGTATTTCCCATTCCACCAAGTCACGTGTTCCGTCTTACTAAGTGACAAATTGCCTTCGCACTCCAGGAGTCCGTATTCTCTTCTTTCTCGATGGAATTCAAGATATTGGAGATATCCTTCATTTCACTGTTCTTACCGAATAATTGGTCGAGTATCAAGTGATATCTTTTAACACTTGCATCTCGCAATTAATAAGGCCCGGAAAACATTTCTTTCAACGCCAAGAGCGCCATACCCGTTAAAATTTCTCGTGAAAAATCTTCACACGAAAGGAAAAAAATGATTTTGCATTATGGCAGTTCACATGTAATGTGCATTATAATTCGTATTGGAACTGTTTAGTAGCAATGCAGATGCAAAGGGAAACTGCTTTTAAAACGAAATGTACCAGGTTTTGCTACAACGCAGAACGAGAACGCCACTCCTGCAGCAAGCCAACGCCACCTAGCGGCGGAAGGCCAAACTACGTGGAGAAGATGCTGAAGCGCAGTGTTCGCGGTCCATGACATGACACGCATGACATTACTTGCTTCTTCTGTTGCAGGGCTACTCATGCCTCGACCTGCAGAACGCGGGTATGCGAGACTCTGGTGTCTACTACCTACAGATCCGTGGCACCACCTACTGGTTCCTGAAGGTCTTCTGCGAGCAGGACGCTGGTGATGGTGGCTGGACCGTAAGTAATCAAAGTTTGCCTTCGAAATAAGCATTCGAAATCACACGCCTGACACTTGGACCTGTCCAATAAATCCCAAACACAAACTCCATCCTTCTGGACACATTATTCGTTTTTAAAAATGCTCGCGTTTTGAATTAGAAGTGATAACTTTGCAGAAGACTTTCAGTCTATGATAATGACAGGAACTGAAATTACGCAAGAAATCGAAATTATTACTTCAGTTCTGAACAATGTCGCATTTAAAAAAGAGTACCAACGACCAGTACCGTTTTTTAAATTAAAACAACACAATCGAACATTGAATACCTTAATACACGCTTTGGCAAAATTGTTTTGGAGGAAACGGGAAAGAGAAAAATGACTAGGCGGGAAGAAGGAAATAGAAGAAAAGCAGGTTTAGACCACAAAGCGTAAAGTAACAGTAATTTTGAAATTGTGTTATAAATAGGAGCGAGCGATAAAACTACGAATCACAATTTAATTTATGAAACAGTGATCTCCTCCAAATATCAAAACGCGAAAGCAGCAGTAAGAAGCACCTAGAGTACGATGAAAAAGAATTACAGTAGGCAGGAAGACAAACTGCTACCCCGGAGTAAACAGATTTTTGGCTGACCGGGAGAAGTTTTGTCTTTACCAGCCCATTTGATTATCACTTTCGATGGCTTAATCATTATCTTCAGATCTGGAGTCTGGGAGCTGAAAATTAGACTACGAATCTGAAGATAAAGGTCGAGCCTTTGAAAATTGATAACCAAAGAAATAAAAATGTATGGTGTGAGAAAACATTTTATTTAAACATAACGAATGACAACACCTCACCCATAAACCAATACCCCAGACGTCGCCGCAAAACGTCAGGATTGCCAACATTTCGACCTTTCAATCATAAATCATGCATTTTGAGGAAGCGTAAATGCCTTTGGTCCCCGAAGAAGGGCGCTGAATGACGACCGAAACGATGGCAATCCTGCCGGTTTAGGACAAGACGCGGCATGGAGAATCTCCCGTCAACTGCTGACCCCAGCGCCGCTTTTACTTCATCCCCGTAGCTGGGTCGGCCGCGCGAGCACGCAGACTGCACGTCGTGACGGGTTGGGCCGGGGAGACCGCGACCAATGGCCGAGTGCCGCGAAAATTCGTGTGCGCCGCACGAGCAGGAAGACCGCGAGAACCGAGCAGAGAAGAATCACGAGGCCCAACGGAGATTTAATGATAGGTCATTACAAGGAAAGATTAGTCGGTGGTGCAAGAGTCATACGGTGCAGTAATGAATACAGCTTTATTCGCTATTGCAAGAATATCAAGGAAGTCACGAAACTTTATTAAATTTAAACCGATAAGAACACCATTAGAGGCACCAATTCGTTTAATTACAAATAAACACTGCACACCTTTCCCTAGAATTTCTTTTAACGCATTCAGAAATGTTGGAGGGTTGTGCAAGAAAGAGCGGTGAGGTACCATAGTGTAATTAGAACGGCGAGAATGCAGGATACGACATCGCCACCAAAACATAAATGTTCAAAATTTAAAGATGTTTATTAATGAAACATCGCCTCAAAATCATTGTCGTTTTTACATCTATATTAGTAACTATTAATATTCACGGGTGGGGAAATTTGAAGGTCGTCGGGTTTATTAATTTTTAATTTAATTAATAATTAACTGACAAAATAAAGTGAAAAAAAGAGCAGAAGAATTAACAATTAAACATCCAGTCAGATATTAAAAAATAAGTTGTACTATCTGACTGAATATTTAAAAAATAATGTAGACTTCATTTCTAGACGAAAACTATTTTAATTATTTTCACTCTTAGTCCGTTCGGTCTGAAGAACGGGAAATTTATCGATATCTTGAAATTATTATAAGTTTTTATTATGACGGTACTTTTTTCATTCAGAAATAAAATATAAACCACGTAAAAACATCGAACACAAAACACTGATCTTAAAAAAACAATCGTATCGAAATATCGATGTTAAATACAAGCATGATTTTGTAAAAACATCGATGTTCTGAAAACATCAACCCCGACATCGAAGTCGCATCCTCAATCAAAAGATCCTGTTACGCCGTAACCAACCTCCTCCACATCCCTCCCGCACTGTCGGCGCCTCGCGCTCACGCTCGCACCACGCGCGTCCGCAGGTGATCCAGCGGCGCGACGACTTCGGCGAGCCCCGCGAGAACTTCAACCGCGACTGGAACGACTACAAGAACGGCTTCGGCGACCCGGCGCGCGAGTTCTGGCTGGGCAACGAGAACATCTACATGCTCCAAGGGTACATGCTGCGCGTCGAGCTGGAGGACTTCGAGGGCAACAAGAGGTGGGTGTGGCACGCCGCGCACGTAAGCGTAGAGGCCGACAAATTGAAATCATATAAAGATTGCTCGGAAAGTATATTATGTCTAGGGGGCGGTTTTAATGAAACATCTTTTTTTCTTTTCGCTTTAGAACAATGTCGTTTAGTACAGAAATCAATTTTATGTTATGATTACAAAATGAAATGACCCATTTTATGTACCCCCCTTCTTTTTTCGTCGATATCGACTAATGAGCCATTTTTTACCCTGTCTTGTATTTTAAAGAATTTCCGCTGATTTTATCGATTTTAATGTTTTAAGGGTACCCACTTCAAATAATATTTACGAGATGCAAAAAATGTTCTCGACAGCATTCCTGAGTAGCCTATTCGATTTCTTTGCTCAGAAATTGTAATGTCAGGCGTTGTATGTAATCTAAGGTTCTTGTGACGCCTATCAGCGCCAATGTCGGTTCAGCGGATTTCGGGATAACTGTAGACCGAGATATCGTGGTAAAGAACAGTCCAAACCAAAAGTTCGTAAGCTGAGTGCACTTGAACGAATAAAAGTCTTGATTACATCAGTAAGGCATCCAGCTTCAATTTTTCATTTCAACTGGTTTTGATCACATTTTTACGTCATTTTTCTCTGCTTTTAGGGCATTTAAAAAAATATTATTGATTATTTTTGGCAATGTTTTAGGCCATCAAAATCCGCCAACTATTTATGATATACGATCTTATTCATGAAACAACTATAATAATGTTTTGAAATAATAACAATTTATAGAATACAAGAGTAATAGTATATTAGATTTTATTTCCGAGCCACAAAGTTTATCTCCCGAAACCATAAATTAAGAGTCGCGGTAGATAGCTAATTCCCAGAATAATAAAAATCTTTTTACTCTCACGTGTTATACGTTACTTATCCATTACAACTAGACAAACGAAAGTGAACAAAACGAAAATTAAATATGTACATTTTACAAGTACGCGCAAATGGAAAACGTTCTTTGTTATAATGACAATGTTAATAAATAAATGTTAATAAGGTTAATGATAAAATACAGCTTACATATCTGTAGTGACTAAATATTTTTACCCTCCAGCAGATTCATTGTTATTACAAAAACAAACATACATAGAACTGGCCTTGGCATTTAAACACTCTTTTCTGTAAGGGTCCACTCTAGTGATTTGACAACAATGTTACTACTCTACAATTAAACTCATTTAATCATACACTTATTGATTTGGGAGCACTCCAATAGAAATAGTCAGTATAAGTGTTTATACACAGACTTTCGCACAACTTCGCCATTTCTTGCATTTTTTAAAGAATGGCAATACTGCAATGCAGATTTCACAGTAATTAATGAGGCAATGCAGCTATTACAGATTTGCATCTTTTTTATCACGGCTATTTTACGAGATCGTGAAATCAAATATTTAAAAAGAAACTATATACACATTTAAGCTTATAATAGCAGCAACAAAACGACGAATCTAATGATATACACATTGCCATTTAACAAGAATTTTTCGATCCGTTCCAAATGGGAGTCATATACCTAGATCGTTAAAAGTATTGATCGCAAATAAGTTTGGGTTATACAACAACTTTCATGACTCAACGAACATTTCGAATTCAATGCCCAAACAACCCACGTTTTGAATATTCTGCTTTTCAATCGCAATGGAATTTCGAAGGGTTCTTATAAATTGCCAAAGAACGACTCTAGAAACACAAGGACAGTCGCTAAAAATAAACGCACGTAATTGAAAACATTAATTAACCACAAGGCGAGGAGCAAATAGCCACGGGAACGAGTCACGAAAAGAACAGGGGAAAATCGAAGCTCACATTTTCTTCCGGCCCTTATAATTCTAGTCATTTACATAATCTTCCCCATATTGAGGCTTTCTGCAATTATCATCCCTCATAACTGCATTTAACCAATTATAACCTTCGCATTGTAGAAAGGACTATTGTCACGCACAAGAAAATTACATCCTAAAAAGTAAGAACGCCGAGGCTGCAAAACAGCACGAAAAACGTTTCCTTTCTTTATCCACAACCCCTTCTTTATTTCCGTGTTCGTGTAACGTATAAAAGTCTCTTCCAGAAACTATAACTCTAAAATCAAGTGCATCAAAAAAGTTTGGATCAACTTTTTCTTCTTTCCTTCTCCAGTCATTTATTTTAAATTCTCTGAAATTTGATCGACCGCATGTAAATGATAAACCGCATAACGAAAGCAGCTATAATGCATTCATTCTCTAAGGTGACATGAGCAAGAGTGTATCAATGAATCAACAACAAAGGGGCAGCTACGTCCACCATAAACACGGAAGTGTACAACGGGTAGCATACCCACCACGCTGCAGGCGTACGTAAAATCAAGCGTTCTGATCCGGGAGACCCAAGTTTCGTTGTAGATTAGGGCTAGCAAACGAATTATAAGAAAAAAATATGCTTAATTGTCATATTGTGCAATATTCCTTACGTTGTAATAAAGAAGATGCGGTTTTAGGCACTAAAAGCAGTAAACCTTGGTAGGTAAAATAGGCACTTCAAATTCAAAAACAGACATTTAAATAGGCACAAAAAATTACATTTTTTTAAAAAAATAGTAACAATTTATTATTATTAATATTATTGTTATTCACAAATAACAGAGTGAGAGAAGGGTTGCCCAACAGGAATGTCATTAATTAAAACAACACCGACTTATGTATGATTATGACATCGAATAATCTTATATTGTGCCATATTCGCCAAAGGAAACTGTCTGCTGTCTGTATGTTCTTAAACTAGACAAAACTTAATCACTCTTGTAAAAATATAAACGAGGGATTAAATATACCCACGCTCACACACACTTTACAAAACTCAATTTCTAAACGATGCGCTTTCTAAATTAATTGCTTTGCTTGTAGGTGATTTGGGTTCACTCTTTTCTTCAACAATACACCGTAGTCAATGTATTCGATTTTATTTTAATTGAAGGGATCCTGTCAGCGATTGTAATTTCGAATTTTCGTACATCTGATCTGATTGTACATATACAAATTAAGCAATATTCGTAGCTTGTTCGGAAGTAGTGCAGGTCTCCAAATTCCTTTTCTTAACTTTCATTTAATAAGATCAATACCGAGCTGCAGAAATACACCTTGAGCAGCATGACGCACATTGGGAGCTCGCATTCACGTCGTATCTTCCTCCCGCAGGTACGCCCAATACACGCACTTCAAAATCTACTCCGAGGCCGAGTACTACAAGCTGGAGATCGATGGTTACGATGGCAACGCGGGCGACTCACTGAATGATCCTTGGTACGGCTCCCACAACAGCCCCTTCTCCACCTACAACAGGCAAGTGGTCCAACACAAAGCTCGTATGGAGTGCGAGTTACGAGAAGGAGGATCCTACTCTACGACACTTCGCATTCGTTACCGCGAGCTCTAACGAGGTCATTTGCCGTGAGAATTACTGTGTAATTAATCAACAATACGAGAGTCCATTTTGAAGCGTTGAAATTAACCTCACGAAATTATCATCCAGTCATTCACAACAATGACTTATTTCCCATCATTGCCCGAATACTTATTTAACGAGACAATTAATATACCTTCTTCGTTTCTAAAAAGGCAGGTTAAAATAAAGTGTAATAAAACTAGACGGTATTACTTTCAAAATCTTATGTTAAATCAAATATCTCTACAATGAAATAAAGTCCACCAAAAATGATCGTGATAAAAATGATCGGGATAAAAGTGTCGTAAGTTGTCCTGATGAATGCCTTAACAAATCAAACGAGAATAATAGACTCGTAGCTTTATTTGCAAATAAAGGTTAATAATTCACTAGAGCAAAACTCATAAATATCGAATATTATTCGATGTAATCTCAAGAAATCAAAATGCTCGCATATATCCACATGTGAACAGATGGAATAGCGTGCCATGCTCACAAATAAAGAAATCATTTCGCAAACGCTCAAACCCATTGGTGCGGTGTGTTTCAGGGACAACGACCGGTCGTCGCTCAACTGCGCGTCCATGCTGAAGGGCGGCTGGTGGTGGAAGTCATGCGGTCGCGGTCTCAACGGCCTCTACCTCAACGACCCGCAGGATCTCACCGCCCGGCAAGGTAGGCGCTACAACCTGCTACGGTCCTTGGGACATTTCATCTCCATCCCTATCGTCGTTTTCCTCGTCACCAATAATGTCATGGCCTATACATTCCTAGACGGACCCTGGACGAGTCCGATAAGCGGAGTCTACGAAACCCGTCGTGCAAGGGAAAGCCACTTTTGCTGTGTGATGTACGATATCTTATTCCAGTCCTGAATTTTATAACCATCAGTCCGTGTGATACACAAATTTAATTGATTACGTATAACATACTACGTATTTTTCTTTCCGGGGTTTGGTAGGCATTTCGTTTTCTAATTGTTGGAATTTCAGTACTAGCACGGAAGGTACTGTAGGATTTGTACAACGCTCTACCATTTAAAAGCATTTTTCGTGTGCTTCTAAGGCGTTATGATGTAATCTAAAAAATTCCATTTGCGGTTATAACCGCGAATGTTGTTTTACCCTACCTACCCCAGCGAAACAAGATATTTTACACATTTTAGAGTATGGGCATTTCGGTAACCTTCTCTGTTTACGGGAAAGGCTTGTTGGCGTGATACATGGTCAGGGCATTGAGTTCCCTTAATCTAAATTATCTTCTTTCGAGACCTGTGATATCGATTAAACTCGTTTAAAAGTAACACTGAATAATTTAACATTCTAAAATCACTAAATACTGTGATGCTATACAAAATAAATTCACAATGTGCAAATAATACATCGAAATATACAACGAAAGAAAGAAGGCGACAACCCTGTAATAGGATGAAGAAGTAATATTGCACATGCTCAACTCAAGGTCAACAGCAATCCTTTTGCGACTTCACCCTAACCATTAGGAAAAAATCCCCACGAGCGTCAAAGTATCGAAAAGCAGGAGTGGCTATTTATCTCGACTTCAAGACTCTTTGTTCAAAAAGCCTTTTGATCATTTATTTTACGTTCTCGTAAAAATACATAAGAGCGGAGATAGAAAGTACATACACTGAAGAACACGAGACAATTTCGCAGCCGTTTCGTGACACGAGTCACTAAAACCTTCCCAGGACACTGTAAGCTTATACAAGTTACAGGAAACAAACAACCATGATCGAGTACCCGTAACATTTCTTCATTCATGCTCAAACGAGTACGAAACAAAGAAATTGTAGACACGCGTGGTGTTGTACGTAGTTTAATGTGTTTGGGTGCAGTTGTGCGGATGAGTGCTCAGAAGAATCGACACTTTCGAAATTTGTTAGCAACGTCGACAAAATGCTATTTTAAAACCTGGGACGTTTTCAAATAAAATATGACATCTAGGATCACACCTGGGAGTTGTATTTAGCGCGCTGTTTGAACACTTACACGAGAAAAAAAGAACATTTCTCCGGGTTGGGGAAAACTAGAACACAAAACTACTCTTAGACTAAGAAGGAGCTTGAGGCACCACGCGAGGAACTAAGTCACTTTTTAGTTCTTGTCGAAATTACATAAAATACTGTTCTGGGGAGCAAGAATACAATGTTCTACATCGTAACAATGTAGAGAAAGAAAACATCATTCTCCTCGTTTAACCATACAATAGCCACATCAATATAAACCATCGTTATAGTACGTCATCCACTGACAACGCACCAAGGGATAGTTTAAATGACCCAAGCACTAAGCTTTTCGGTAAATGTGAAATTAACGAACGTCTTGGTAGATGGGCGACGATGATATTTTTTGGTATGCATCAATTATGAAGGAACAATGGTGAACTGAGAGACATGAGCACCGGGAGAAGCCTGAAGAAACTTGCCGCGAGCTCTATTTCTTTACCAGAAAATCCACATGCGTGGCTCGAGATTTGAACTCGGGTATCAAGAGGTGGAATGCTAACGCGCTAGACGCATCGGTAGGTCCGCCCCCTTCCCTCACCTCGAGGGAATGTAGGAAGACTTATGTTGATTCCCGGATCCACATATCGTAATTTGCTGACCCCTGATGGAGCGAAAAAAGTATGACACGCACGTGTGTGTGAGTGTGTAGGACAATAGGGGCGTGGGGAAGGGAGAGCAAGGGGAGCAGGAAGCGAACGAGGTGGCGCCTAGCACCCAGTGTCGACCCGCTGGTTGGTCGATATAGAGTGTGACGTGAGGTTTCGAGGACTCGAGGGTTAGAGTGAGAGGACTTCTCCTTGCTGCAAGGAGTTCGTGCATTTTCACGAATTTAAATGCAATAAGCGTTCTGGATTTCAGGGGAATAATAATTGTCCGTCAATTCCATTAATAAAACCTACAATGAAGTCTCGAGTTTACGAACCAGACAATAATTCACTCAGCGCATTAGAATTTCCTGTTATATTGCTTACATTCCATGATCATGATGAGAGCCATGCTACTTATTTTTGGGCATGGGCAAAGGAGGGTCATCCACTGTATGAAGGCCGGTAGATTAACCATAAGTGGAGAGAAATTATGGCAGGTTGTTGTTTTCACGAATTATATGATAGCATGAGAAGGCTAATCATGCCCCATTGGGGATATCACCTAAACCTTACACGGGACTGAAATACACTGCCTTCGCTTCCACGTATTTACACTGATTCAACCCCCTGCGCCATCGAGAAGGGAATCCATGTCATACCCGACTCGAAATCGACTACTCCAAACATGGAACGCAACCAGGAACAGATATCGGTTCGATACCCTGGTGGGCACTGCGGCGAAGGGAAACCGGGCCAACCGGCGGTCGATCGGCCCCGCGTGTCCGGCAACGCCGGCTGGGCCTTCCAGCATTCATTTCCGCCCCGCACCTCCCCCACCACGCTCGCAGCTATTCTTAGGCACCCCCCCCCCCGAGTGGGAAAGAGAACTGGCGTTAGCCGTCCTGCTGAGCCGCACAACGTGCACCCAACCCACGTGCTTCAACGCCAAAGTTTTTCAACTAACAGCAAAATGTGGCAACGAGTGCAATCTCCTCTGCCACGGAGTAGTACACACTTTTAATCTACCAAGGCAGGTATTTTTTACCTTAGTAAGTAGGTATAGTCGGATGGCTTACTTAGGACAGTATGCAAAACATGCGAACATCGTATTTTCTTCGTATCCCTCCGCCACGACAGTTTGCATCCACGCCTCTTCGTAAAACGTCAATGTTTGTTAATGACTCCCTTGAAGGTGTCAAGGAATCAAGTGATGAACATGGCAGCACCACATGCTGAAGACTCAGTTGTGAACAAAACGTACTACAAAAAATGTGTAATACGTTTGTAAAAACGGGAATGGACATAATAGCTCACAGCGGGTCCTATTATTTCTAGTGGCACCCTATACAATATTTTCATTGAAAGATGAATTCGCTTAGCGAAGTGTCGAAGCCAAATGTAAACGAACGAATAAAGTAAGCAGCAGCATTTGAGCGAATGGTCAGAATCTTCAGTTATGTTCACAGCAGTGGCCAAACAACTGCTGGTAACCGTCACTTGGTCCCATCTACGCTGAGATCTACCTTCTTTACCCCTATGGGGGATATCTTCATTCAGTACACACATGTGGGGCTCCACAAAACTAGGAATCAGCCATGGCTTCAGTTACCACTTTAAGAAGCCATGGATGAGCAGAACGCAAGGACCCCTGCGCCAAATCTCACACACACGCTTACAAGAAGGTTGAGATACAGACGCGTTAACCATCACAACCGTCCTGGGCGGTATTTATTGTTTTTAATTCAATTTTACTGTTATCTTCTTCTAGTTAAATCGTGTATCCCTGAAGCGAAATTAAAAGTTTTAATACTCGCACAGTTAACCGTTTTCAGAATGATGAATTAATCTACCTGTATCTGCAATTCTAAAGGGTGTCGTCTTGTTATTGACGGCAGGCCTTTTAATGTTTCTTTTTGTGTTCGTAGCTAATTTATTCCAATGCAATTTGAAGCTCTCCTCCATCTTCTTTCTGGACGATCCTCTTTTCCCCAAGAATCTCCCCAAAATTTTCATAAAAAAATATTGTACCTACACGTATGAATACATTTAAGCGAAGAAACATTTTAAACCCTCTCTTGTTCCAGGCATCGTGTGGTTCCGCTGGCGCGGCTGGGACTACACGCTCAAGAAGGCGGTGATGATGATCAAGCCGCGCGGCAACATCAAGGGCGAGGGCGCGGCCAACGCGGCGAGCTGAACGCCTCGCCCGCGCAGCACGCGCGCCGCGCCACGCCCCCTCGCCCTCCATCCACCCTCCTCCTCCTCCACCACCTCCCCGACCCTCCCCTCCCACGCCGCGAGCGAATGCGTGAATGAGAATGTGTGTGAACGTGCGAGCGAGTGAGACAAGAGAGGACAGTCGGCGGCGGCGCCGCCGCCTACGTGCCCCACGCCGTGCTCCGTCGCGCCGCGTCGGCGGGTTGCACGACCACGCAGCAGTAGCCTCCTTCGTACCGCTCCACCGCCCCCCTCCCCCTCGGCACCTTACTGAGCGGCCGAATAACACGGTTGAGCAACGAAGGCGAAATAAATATTTTGAGCACGTTGAAATCATTAGTCGCGTGAGAACGCTTGAGCGCCATCGCGTGTTACATCGATTCTCGAATTGCACGACGATACCTGGATTTTTCGGATTCGCCAGATTATGCGAACGCGTAATCCGGGATAATAATAGTTCTCGAAAGCAATTCCAAGAGCAAGCACACATTGGCGGCCTCCGAATGCCTATTTTCAAACTAGATTTCTCTAGTCCTGGAGAGCAGTCATCGAAAACCCCAGGCAATCACAACGAAACCCAAATTTACACAAAGGCATTCATTTCCGTATTTCGCCGGTCTAACGACACATGCCCAGTGCTCAAAATGTTTACGAGGTCACGGTACACGGTGAACTTTGTCTCGTCTTTGTTGTGCAACTTTCATTTGGGCGCACAGAACCCCCAATGGCAGAATTCGTGTTGCACTCGTCGCCCGAATCCGACGAGTCTCAAAACGCCTGAAAACGCTCGACAAGGGGTCGTCACCGAGAGCAAACGTTCGTTTTCTTGTCCTTTCAACCCCCACTCATCGGTTTAGACGTCGTTCGACATACCGACAATTGTTATGGATGCGAATATTGTAATATTAAACTGAAAGATACTATCTGGAATCCCACGAACCAATAACTTTGGATTTCTATAGCGAATAAATGGTGTACCGCAAAACGTGAAACTCGTAAAACAAAGTCTCCTTCGTAGGCTATATAATCTCATAATCTAGAAGTCTCACGATCAACGTCAAATCCTAAAAGTTATTCAATTATATTTGACAAGTGCCATTTCGAACATCCCTATTCCCATTTAACTTTATACACTAACTAAATTTATTCCACGCGTCCTTCATTCTCTGTTGCTTTCTTTTCACAAGAATTTCGAATGAAGTAGCAGTACGCGTAAATGAGTAAGCCTTCGTTCGATAGTAGTGAAGGTGACCCTGTCGCTGCCACAATAAAGAGGTCAATAGGAACCTACTCCGTCAGTATCCAGCACATTTCTTATCAAGATAACATTATGATTCGAGATGAAAATAAAACAAGTGGCTGGATATCATTGAAGGAAAAACAATAATGGAATTTCTAGACCGTCTGCATTTTAAGGTTTATCTTTATGAACCCCTACAGTCAAGAAATCCACATCAAATAAATAGAGAACAAATTATACATTTTATAACGGTTACAAAAACGATTCACTTTCTTGCGAACTCAAATCTATCCCCTACATTAAAATACAAAATTGGTAATTTATTGCAAAGAATAGACGCATCCCATTCTTAATCGCGGGGGTAATGCTAGTAACAACGATGTACAGCTGAAATTATTTTATTTCCAAATTTTCTACATCTCTTGTCGGCTCGACAAAGACGGAACGCAATTAACAATGATGTTGTCGTTATAGACATAATATAATTCCACGACATTGAGCATATTTGAAACTTATTTTCGCTCAATTGTTTTTCTGAAGTAACGCGAATCCTGCCATTAACCTGTTCCCCGTCAACTTTTCTGATCGCCTTATTCGCCAGAGTTGGTCTACGAAGATAGCCCACGTGTCCCTGAGTCCGCGACCGGAACAATTAGCCCGGCAGCCAATCGACAAAGCACGCGACCCTATCCCTAGCATCTTGATTGGCCGCCGAGCACACAACAGGGAATCAAATGGCCAACTGCCAGTGAACATTCAGTGCCGTCATATCATATCATATTGAAATCGTTGCTGATCGTCGTTTCTTTCGAAACGTCTCACAAAAGTCTTCTCCCTTCCCGTAATGGGTTCATTTAAAATGACGGCAAGAATACTCTGGCCGATAGAACACGATGTTCAGAACGTACCCCTTGTGTGTTTGTGATTAGCTCTCTAACCCAAAATCCCTGTCCTGTGAACTGAAACCATTTAATGTTTTCTATGTGGTTTTATGAAAACAAAAACTATCTCCTCTTTCTGATATTTGCTAGTGATTCTGGAAATTCTTAAACTTGTGTCTGCTATAAAATGTTAACTTTCATTCTCAACAATGTCTCTCAATGACAGTTCTCACATTTTCTCCTCACAGGTAAAAGATCTGAATAAAATTTTATTTTAAAAAAATTAAATATTTTGTTGAGGATGAGTAATACTAAATAGCAGAACTGGTACACTAAATTTCGATAATCATGAATCACATTTCTTTTGTCTATAACTCTCACTCATTGATCTTCACCCTCTTAAACCTCATTGTAGCTAAAACCTAAATTATTTATAACATTTCTTTTTTTATTGCAAGTTAATAAGAATTATCATTTCCATTTACATTACAAAATTCCTGCTGGATGATTACAAATCAGTATTATTAATGAAGGGTGTTCTATATAGCATATTATGTACTGCATTTATGCCCACTCATGTTCAAATTCTAGGGGAAGCTATGTACAAGGAGTCACATGTTGTCAGGATGCTTGGAGATACAAGGCAGGCTACACATTCAGAGGCTACATACACGACCAGAGTCACATGCAAATAATTTAATAACATGCCTCTTTGAACCATAATACTATTCTAGTAAACAGTAAATTACACATTCTGTTCTCAAACTGGAGTACAATAATTTCCCAAGAGGAATTTCAACTTTCCATACTTCCAATATTGTTATATTTTCTTTATTTGGCACTTGGAAACAAAAAGATTGGTTCAAATAGGCAACCACACTGTTAAATGTCAATGTCACTCTAGTTGTAAACATGTTGTTTATTTAACTTCAATGAAGTGGACGGTTATTTTCTTTCTCCATAAAATAAGTACTACTAATATCTTCATAATTAGATTTGTACTCAAGACAAAAATTCACTATTTAAACTGATGACAAGACATGACAGCCAATTGTTGCAAGGTTGGCACTGGTTCTGAGAAAAATACACTTTCAAATATTTCAGTCAATGAAAATGAATTTTTGTAACTTTACTGAGGAAAGTTGCCAGTATAAAAAACAGAAAGAAATTTCTTTACTTTTGCAAGCAATTAAATTGAAATATTTGAAATTCCAAATTCTCAAACAAGTCTATGAAATCATTGAACAGACTTGGCATTTCTATAAATGTTTCTCAGAAAAATTGGCAGACGTGTCATTTCTACAATGTTTCTCAGAAAAATTGGCAACCTATGTAACAATCTATTAAAGCTATCTAAAATTTTGGTGCAAGGGTTCTCTGTAGTACTGGGAGTATACACCCTTCCAACACAATGAGTTTCTCAATTCACAGAAATCATAGAGTAGTGTTTCGTCATTATTACAGGTTAGAGTATATTCTGGTTGAATGGTTCATCAGTTATTTATACACAACGGCATTGAGCACTCTTAGTCTGCTACATACAATATCTTCATCCACCTGTTAGATTGCATGAAACCCAAACCATATATTTAAATGGTATTTTTATGTATTACAAAATCTAAAAAATCTCTGTGAAATTAAGTGACTGAGAAACTCTGATCATACTGTGTTTTCAAAGACATCTGTCTGGAATTTTTGTACATATCATTTAAGTTGTATAAAGTACGTTTTTTAGTAAGCCTCGTTTTTTTTTCACTTGACCTACCTGAAATTGCCAATTCCTCACTCAGCAGCACACTTAAAGGTTCAGCCTTCTTCTGACACTGACGTATTTTCTTGTCAACCCACACCATCTACAAATAAAATAACAGAAATGTCTAAACTGTTGCTGCCGACTTTAAAGCGATGTCCTATTCCCTCCAAAATAATTTCATTAGAAGATGATTAAAAGGAAAAAAATTAACAAAAAAGACACGAAACCATAACTGCCACATTAAGTTACATTTTCTTTAACATACATGACAACAAATTTAGTATCCCAATTCTTTATGCACAATACGTAATGTTCAGGAATGTCACTACCGGTCGTTTCATCGATACACAACATAACCTAACAATTGTACTGACACAACACATTCCAAAGAAAACACCAACTCCCAGCGAATGCGTGCACCAGTTCAAAGAACTAGAAGTGAAAGAGTAATTCGTATCTAACAAACATACTTACTCCTTTCTTAAGTTCACTGATTTTATTGAACGTTCGGTTCAACTCCTCTTGAGTTTTCCTCCTCAATTCAAATCGTTCACGCTCCCCCCTCCTCCCGGATACGATCGGTAAATTACGTTTCCGCTTTTCAGCCATTTCTTACTGTACACTGAATCTATTGTTTTTATAACCCAAATCTTGAACACTTTCCTTTTAATTTTTCACGGTTTTTCCTTAAATTCTGTCATAAATCTTGCCACAACAATAGTAAACCCAGCATACCATTCAAAACATGTAAAACGTCAAATGCTAGTGGCGCACTCTGTGGTACGCAAGAATATTTGAAAACCAAGTCCACCAACATACCAAATGAAAATAGAAACAATAACATTCAATAACCAACTGTTCGCCGAAGACGTGCGAATTTTTTGCGAAACGCGAATTTATTCCCACAAGTTGCGTTTTCTTATTTGCGGTTGGGATCACGGATCGGGACGCCATATAAAAGAAATGATCACGTAAAATTAATAAAACGTATCTTCAACGCAAACTGTGGCATGTCATTACATAAGAGTTGCTGGTCCTGCGCTCAGTCCTCGTTGGGATACAAATTCAGATAGTAATTCTTTTCATCCGATTCAAGTTGTTTAATTCTAGAAAACAATTGTAATAAATTACTATTGCATAATAGCATGCATAGTTGAATACTAATAGTTATAACAATTCAATTACATCAATTTTTATATTAATATCAATAACACTTATTAAAATATCTCGTCCTGTAGATTCAGAAAGGCCTCAGCAGTTTTAAGTGCATCTGAAAAAATTATCTTTTTCACCTTTTCTGTTTTTTCCTTTAAGACAATATTGAAGGTAGAGATTTTTATCTTGAATGAAATATATTCTAAACAATCAGATCTTTAAAAGAGATCACGTTCAATTTTTTGAAAAAGCAAGTAGAGTTTGTGTAATTTCTGCAAGTTAATTCAAAAACGTTTTTTAAAAAAAAACATTTCCTCACAAATCACACATTTCTTCTTTAAATTTTTTCCACCAGAGACATCAACAGGAGTAAAATCTTGCAAATGTAGTCATGAGGCAACCCAAAAGTAAAATTATATTAAAGGCCATTTGAATTTATCATAAGATCTCAGCTGAAACTATCAAGAGATGTTATGACATACGACATAGAAAATAACTTTTTATAGTGAATATTACATTTTCGTAATGATGTATAACTAAAATATATGCTTTAATTACATTAATATTAGAAAATTCATAACATTACATTTTTGTTTCGAGACAAAACATTGTATACAGAAATAACACCATACCTGAAGACTCCATCTTTTAGGTACACATGGAGAGTCCTATTTACTCTCAAGATATTAGAATGAAGGGAACAAACTTTAAAATTAAAATTTCGTATTAGATTGAGCAAATTATATTTCTTTCCACCTACACTACACATTTATTGTTATTTCATCCCAAATTGAAATGATGACACCAAGATGACACTGGAACACATTGTTAAGAATATACTGAAAAAACAAATATAATGTACAATATTTATTTGTCTTTGGGCTTTACAATCCAGATACATTAAATTGAAGCGCCATATGAATATCACTAATGATTAGGCTTTATATATAATGACAAGTGGCCATCAAATACAAATAGAACAGTACATCACAAAATAGACAACTCACATATTCAACAAGCAGGCAATATTTGTACAAACATGAACTAGAAATTGCACTTTGTTTTAATGTAGGAAATGTGGTACCATTACTAGAAAACAACTTTCAACAAAAATCATTTTAACACAAAAATATTGATATGTGCAAATCATGACAAGATTTTTTATTATCCACAGCAAGAAATAAACCCAAGATTCTCCAATATGGTAACGTAGTCCTTCATTCATGTTAATTTCAGTCTCAAATGATTTTTATGCAATTCTCCATATTACATATTACAATAATCACATTTATCTCAGCCAATTCATGAATCTGTATTTCATTTATATAAAAATTTTATCTTTATTTGGTTCCAATAAAGTGCTTGGTACTGCATAACTATAAAGTTTATATTGAAACAATTTTTCAAGCTACTCTTATATTCCAGCACATTACATTTAATTCAGAAACTTTTGTTTGCCTTTTATCAAATAAGTACAATTACAAATAAGTCAAAATTAACTGCAAGGATAAAAAAGGGATAAAATAGTAAATTCAAAATAAAAAAATTATCTTCAACATTATCAAGTAAAATGTAATATTGAATTTCATGTCAAAAGGCAAAAAACATGTAATAAGTTATTATAAATGCTTAATCAAATTCAAGTCAAAAACAGACACAAAATTTCCTGATAAGCCAATAAAACCTACAAAAAAGTAATTTTACATTTTCTCATCAAAAGATTCCTAAGTTTGATGTAACTAATCATTAAAGAAAACTTAGCAAGCAATTTCAGAAAAATCAATTAGTTTTTCTCCTCATATCACATACATCTCATATTCAAAATATCACACAAACAATTATTAATACTTCAAAAATGAGAATGATCTTAAAAATTTTCTTTGAGACTGCTTTGAGAACTTCATGAGGGAAAATTTACAAACGTAACACTACCAAAGAATATGCTCATAGGAATAAATATTCTTAAGTATTCATATGCTGTAAGGAAAATCCTATATTTTTCCATCTTCAGTAAAATACCACTGCATGAACAATTACAATGTTCTCCACCTCATTCATTTTCAATCAAATTCAATTTCAAGCTACATTACAATAAAGATAATAAATATATTTGTATGTATTCTGTAAATATATAATACATTATTTGTCACTTATGAATATAAGAAATTATTCTCAAGATTTAATACTGCCAACACGTGAATAGATGTGACAAAAATGCAGCAAATGTAACACCACACTTTGGGTATATCATTATTCACAAGCAATGTCAGCAAGTATCCATTAGGAAAATCAGATATCAAAGCTTACATTATGCAGTCGCATTAACATCGTTAGTCTCCTACATTTGGGAACAGTGGTTTTGGTTGATGCGTGCATTTTTATAACAATTTTATTCCACGCTAATTTTCAGCTTCAATAGCTACTCAAAAACTGGAATTTATTGTAAAGATGTAAATATAACTGCTAATTTGGCTTAGGATATAATATATTACTAAGCTTATCAGCTTGCAAAATGTCAAGGGTGTTCATAATATAAATTTGCATTTCGTAATATCGACACTGGCCATCAGAATATAGACCAATCAGGAAATATTTTCTTTCAAGATTAACACAGTATTTGAACAATTGCACTGAATAATTCTTGCTCAAAAATTTAGAACGCATTAACTTTCTTGAAAAATGGATTTACCTGTCCAATAAAAAAATTTTTACAATCGAGGTTCACACTCAATATAACCATTTAAATACTTGTAAATGCATTTGTCCATAACAAACAATAACATAAATTAACCCACTTACAAAAATTCTCACATTTATTTTAGAGGGGCAAATAACAACATCAGCTCTCAATGTTCTAACTCAGTTTACCTTTTCCTAAAGGCTACAGAATGTCAGTGAATTTAAAATAGTATATCTATCTAGAAAAAAAGCATGGATGTTTTTGAACTTGACAATACGAATCCTGGATTGGTCACTACTAGATCTTCATTCAAATATTGTACTCATTACAAACACCCTACATTTGAATAGCTTATTAACATAAAGCAGGTACACAAAACATAGTGCTTCATAAAATCTAATTTCTACTTTTACTGTCATATACAAATAAAGGTTTTCTATTGTAACAAAATAAATAAATACATTTATAAAGAAAATGAGGTATTTAGTTCATATTTTACTATTACTGCAATGGTAACAATATAAGTAGGGTATTAAGACAAGGAATGAGATGGTACAGCAAATGCAAGACATTTTAAACAACTATTCTTTGGTCACTTTCTTTAACTTCACAGTAATGATCACCAACTTTTGAATTGGGACACACAAGAACAGCGTATTATGTCAAAAATTAAATTTATCTTTTGTTTACAACACAAATTCTGACCTAGGTGTGCTACTAAAATTTACACAAAGAGGTAACAGAATAAGAGATCAGTCAGAGAAGACAGATCAAAAAAATAAAAAGTACAAAAGCTACATTCTGATATGTGCCTCCCATTTGGGTAGATATGAAAAAAAATATTACTGACTCTTAAGATAATCAATGAAGATCTTCAACATTTTAAAATAATACAACTTCCTGACCAATAAGTTTTCATAAAATGTCAATAGAAATAGTTTTACATGTCTCAAATAGTTCAACACAGCAATTAATATATAATCTTTGGCAAACATGATGGGGAAATAAGACTTCCTGTTAAGAATAATTAATATTCACAAACTATACCACTTATGAGTATATAGCCACAGCATTATAATTATATAACTTCCAATATGAAACTAAGTAGATTTTAACATTGTTTTAGTTTTAATTTTAGTATTAAAAGAAGTTGATTAGCAGATATGATATATTGAAGAACGCTACTTTTAATAGTTTTTAGTGAAATTATTAAATAATTAAGTTTAGTGCCTAGTGCTTCCATAATTATGCCATGTATAAACAAAACTTCATGGAGTTTCTGAATCGTGAATTTTTCAAAGGAAGCACACATTCAAGGAAATCAAGGTGTAAAATGTCAACAAAACCTAAACAAATATCCAGTTTATGTATAACAATACACAGAAACAAATGCAACAGCAACATTGACTAATTTCTAATAAACTGATAATGCTACTTATTGTGGCTTAATGTGAAAGTGAATGAAATTGTTGAAATTATTGGGGACTCAATGTATAATCTCTTAAGAAAATAAAGCAGGACGTAACCTAAAAGATTTAGAACTAGCCCTACTCCTCACCTATTTCCCTGAGCTGTCAATTGACAGGCACTGACAATCAGAAAAATAAGTACAAAGTGTTCTAATGTCATGTTCCATAATCTCAAGCCTAAAATCCTAGCATGGTTCTCACATTTGCAAAACAGACAGACATATGCTGTCATGAGAGGCAACAAGGGTACTGCTATTTCCCTCGAGATTCACCACACACCTGAGCAGTGGCAGAAGCAGTCAGTCGAGAATAAATGCTTCCCTTTGCAAGACCCCGCAATGGACCTTTCCTCAGCTCAGCATTGGGGCCTCGTGGCTTATACGTGCGTTCTCCCAATAATGTTGGATCAGGTCCCTTGGCAAGAGATGAACGAGGACTTGGTGTCTGCAGTAATTCTGGATTGGGACCACTCCAGGTCATATAGTCTGCCCTGAAAAGTCAAATCACCATCAGGTTTACAATACACTGCAAAACACGGAAAGACTTGGAGTCATGAGTACATATATTCAGTTTCTTTAACATTTTGTGGTTTCATTTTTTCATACTTTTCATAAGTTTGAAGCATTATTCCTTAAGATGGTTACAGCAAGACACGTAACATATTTAGCATGCCCTTTTAAAGGACTAATTGAAATATGAACCGTTCTTCTAAGTACTGGTAGAGTTTGAATTGTTTTCACCGACTAGTTTTAGAGTAACATCTACTATTTCAAACAAAAGAATTCTGTAAAACAATAAGCCTAAGTAGCAAAGAAGGCAGATGTTCGCACACTTCCTAGAAGGTCAGGACAATAAGGAGCAACAAGCTATAAACATTCCAAATGAATCACTTTGATTCTTCACTCATTGAGCAAATCTGTGATCTTGAGAGATTACAGATTTTTTTATACATTCTGTGAAGAATTGTATTGTGCTGAAAGTCAGATTTGTGACCTTCCAGGACAAAATTTTTTCATTAGAGAATTATTCACTATGAGAACGGTTCAATTATATGAGATATACAGTGGATTGTCACTGCCTTCTATCCCATAGGTGCATGATATCTCACACTGGACTCCGTAACCTTTAGTAAAGGTCAACATCCTATCACATGAATTGGGAGAGACATTCAATGCACAAAGTATTAGAAATATATATGTTAGTGACATCAAATGGGTTGAATTGATAAAATACCTTTTTTTTGCAGGGATTAAAAATCAACAATTCAGGGCATTCAAAGCTGGATTTCCCTAAGAGCAAAACAAGTTACTTAGTGATCCCATCCATTACCCTGTGCCTGGACATTTTTTAAAAACATTATAAAAAAATGAATAACTTTTTATTTGAAAATAATTGTTATTCAAATAATGCATGGTACTAAAAGCTTGAATTTATAAATTAAAAAATATTGATGCGATGAGAAACTAAACATGAATTTCTAGATAAGAAATTGAAAATATATGTAAATGTTTTAAATAGATTTTTAATTTCTCCTTTGTTCTTTTAAGTATGTTCAAGCAATTTATTAATTTTCATTTGTATTTGTACAAAAAGTTTGTCGATCACAATTGATGATTTTTAGTAAATTTGGAGGATTTTTTTTCAGGTGGTGCCCCAATACAATTTTTTGCTTGGAAGCCCACAGCATCTAAATCCAGCCCAGTAAAGAAATTGAAATTGCAAATCTGTTTTTAAATAGTATTAGCATTTAATCAGTAGACCGTTTCTCTTCAGCACTATAGATCGTCTAAATTGCATACACAGAACAGTCGTGCATTTTGAATGGCCTTAAAAATTGTCACATGAACAAATGTCTTATTTTCAAAACATTGAAACCTCTACATTTTGAGTGCAACATACTAATTTCCCTGGACAAAGAAATATTACAAAAGTCACTTAAAACTCACATGCTCTTCAAGATTTTTTCTCCGATAATGTTATCATTTTATTATTGAGAGCCTAAATAACACATCTCTAAGATTTATAATTTCATTTTACCAGAACTTTTAGTCATTTTTGTTTTGTCCATGCGATGATTAGTATTCAATAGTATTAGAAACTCAAGAGGAAGTAACATACTCTCTTGACATGAGTAGTGACCAGTAATGCCAATCTCATTGACATTACGACATTGCTCAAATTACCAACATGTTTTCTTACTACTTAGATCTGACTTATGGGTATTATTAGTTATAGATGTACAAATATCATAAATAAATATCCTTAATGTTACTTTTTTTAAATTTGATACATGTTAATCGAGTAAATAATTTGTATACACTTCAGTGTAATGTCTTAACTTTTCTTTCAAAAATTTTTGCATCAAAAAAAATTTAATGAAGGCACACTCTATTAGGTCTTCTCTAACCACCATAACCTATATTTAACCAACCCAATTCCACATGAGTGTTTGTTTTATTTTAACAAGAATCACCAAAGTACCATCAAATATTTTTAAGTTTTCAAGTCTTCTCATTAGCTGAAAAACTATAACAACGCTAATTAGATAAGCATTTTATGAGATTTTCAACCCACAATCAATGAAAAGGTGCATTTTGCATTCAAGAAAGATAACATTACCATCACAAAACTGAGTGATCAGAACTGAATGGCTAGATAAAAAAGCGAGAAATATATTCAAGGTTGAAATGCACATGATTACTCATTTAAATAATTATTCAAAATTGACAAAAATCAAAAACACTATAAAATATTTATTTTAAAACATTGGGAACAAACACCTTCATGTTAGGAACAAACTCTTTCACATTGAAACAAATCACACTCAAATTGAGACATCCTTTTTATGAGACCAAACAACTTCAAAATAAGAAGTAAACAAGGAATTGTTTTAGTAGACAAAACAGGTTATGTCTTTGTGTTCTGTTTAGTTGTTCAAGACAGTTTTTCTCCTTGATTAATTATGCCATTTATTAAAAAAGGGAGGCAGAAAGCACCAAACAGAAAATATGTGCTTTATTTAACAATAATGGATTTATTGGAGAGGTCTAGCGAATACATTTGGAGTAAAAAATTTACTCCTTACCAGTGGATGAAGAACCGAAAGAAACGCAAACTATGTGGTGGAAGGAGAAAGATGAACATTATGGAAGAACATTGTGAATTAATTATTGATTCATTTGAGAAGAATCAAAGGCCAGTGGCGTATATTGCTTTCATGCCCTGGGCTACCACTGACCTTAGAAATAAACTTTGACTATATAACTATATGTAATCTTCGATTATGTAATTTGTCTAGTTTGTACTATTTTTATTATACAATTTTATGAATTTATTATACATTTTTACAATTTCTCGTTATACGAACAACGATTAAAGGGCTTCTCTAATAAATACCGATCAATACACTCATTGTCAACAGACGAACTTCCCGAAGTTTGCTGTGATATTTTTCAAAATATCTTACAAATATCTGACAATAGTTAACTTTCACACTATCACATATTTAATAAGCTGTAATTTTAACACTCAAAACACACTTAATATAGTGTATTATGTATTTGTATGTTCACCACCACTCGTGTGTGTCATGCACAAAAGTGCATTCTAATTTACTCTGTCCATTTACTACCCACTGCCTCCGACCCTCTGAACTGCTCCAAGCGTGTCAAGAAACTGCTCAGGAAATCGGCAATCTGAACCCTTGGCTGACCCTTTCTTACTGGTAGGAGGGGGGAGTGAGTCATGCAACAAACGCACGCTGTGGGGATGTTTCTGAGTTCCAGCGGTTTCTTCGGTGTTGCCGCCTCTTAAGAGGACTGATGCACCGACTAGCGAGCGATTTAATACACATCTCAACAGAACTGATTATTTGCATTTTGAAAAATGTATGTCACTGAAAAAGAATGTATCTTATAATTATTTTTAATATATCTTTTTCTGTCAGAGTTTTGTTCTCGTAATTTTCTCATGCTACTGCCGGTAGCCTCGGAAGCCCACAGTACATGCCACTGTCTAAGGCTTACACTAAAGGACTTCAACATTAATTTCAAGAAAATCATAAAATTATTGTGTCCACAGAATGTTTACAGAAACATTTAGATGGTTTATTATTCAGTTACTGATATTCAAAGAGAGCCTGAGAAAACAAAAGCAATGAAATAAAAACAAAATGTGGCGAATATGTTCTGTTATTTAAGTAATCAAGCAGAAAATGTGTTTTTCTATTACACATCGACAAAAGTAACTTTATTTCTTTTGCAAAAGCAAGAACATTGTAAGGGACTTGATGCAGTTTCGTAACTTTTGCCAAATATATTCATTGGTGAAGAAAGAACAAACATATCTCAAATAGAATTTCAGCTCCACACGGTAAAAAAAATATAAATAAAAATGTCAATTCAATAAATGTCAATAACTGTGCAAAAGTTCATTGCTCATATTCAAAGATTCATACCAGACGCTTTAAATTTAATTGATATGATTATGTAATTAATTTAATCTATATTGTTATTTTTAAGCTTCATGCAGTTCAATAAAATATATTTCCTAATTCACATTCCTTTCTCGTTTTTTATTTAATTTTCTTTTTTCTTTATTTTAATTGCATGGATCTAAAAATGAAAGATTGAAATGTTTTTTCTCAATTTGAAGGTGATTTGTCTTGATTTGAACGTGTTTACTCTCCGAGTATGTTTGGTCTCAATTTGAACAAGCTTATTCCCAATTTCAAAGTGCTTGTTTCCAATTTGAAAGTGCTTGTTCTCTACTTGAAAGAGATTGGTCTCACTTTGAAATTGGAAAGGTATAGTTACATTTACTCACATTAATTCGCAATTTTTTTGGAATGCTTAAACTTGTGATAAATAATAAATTAACCAGTGTTCACTTGTTATACGTAAGCTACTAAATAATTAAATCATTTGGTAACCCAAAATTCATGTAGCAGCAGCAAAAGACAATTTTTCTTTTTATTGATTATATTTTAAAATAACTTGCTTTGAATATCACCCTCAATATTTTCTAATAAATACATTGTTTATTACACAAATTGTACATTATTATTACTCTCAATTTAAGTTACCAATGCAATCATAATTATCTTCAAAACAGGAAGAATACACCACACATCTAATAGAACAATGAATTTACTTACAACAAAAGTTCATCATTTGCACCAAGATGAAGATCAGGGTTTGGTCCAGAAGCTTTACTAAGATAAGGTGATCGATATTCAGCATCTTCAGCTGTGCATGTTCCACGAGACATCCTAGAAGGGAAGCAATCAAAAAAATTAGGAACTGAATAGCCACATTGCAAGGAAGATCTGAGTAGTGAGAGGCTCCCCTCTGCCTAGTGGAGGGCAGTCACCCTCAAAACACTCAAGGCAGTCAAATAAGTACTCAGAAAATTTAAACAGTGAAAGGAAAAACTTGTACCATTTGAGGAAGAGGGGGGAGGGGGAGAGGTGGACTAGCAAAAATAAACTCGTGATGCTACAAGAATATGTATTTTCTAGTATTATTTCTAATGGTTGCGTAATATTATATGAACTAGTTGAACCTATTTTGAACCTGCAAAAATACTTTCCCAGACTACAATATTTGAACTCTAGATATATTCCTAAAATTTTGGATGTTTTAAAGAAAATCAGTCTAATACCGTATAATTAACACATTAATGTCGTAGCCTCTCCCCAATTTTTTTTCCATCACAGATCATAAGGTATATTTGAAGGGTCACATCTTCTTAATTAATAATCTTAGAAGCAAGATTCTTTTTTATTTTAAAGCAGCAATCTTGTACTTTTATATGAAGTTCCAACTTTTATGTTTACGTTAATAACTTAAAAATTTTTTTAATACAAATAACAAAAGGTTAAAATACTAGAACATTAAAATTACATTGCAATAATGAAGAAAACATTATTTTTTATTCCCAATAATTGACTTGGTGTGGTACTTTTATACAGCGTTCCTTAGGTGTCACAGTAGAGGGCATGCTCATCAGTTGTTGGCAAAGTTAAATGGTAGCACGCCAAATGTAGCGGTATCTCGAGGTACATTATTGGCGTAGAAACCTCTATGATTAGTCAGCAATTGGAAAAATCGCATATATAAGCAAATCTACAATATGAAACACGCGCCTGTACATTCTGTGGGCAGCGATTTGAATGTGTTAATCAAACACTGACCTATTTAAAAAACAAAATTGGACCTGATTTGAGAAAATCTTGTTTACATACCTTTTTATCGACTGTCATAATTTCACTCAATACCACATAAAAAATATTCAGTTTCAAAACGCTATACATGGCATTGTTTAAAGATTAATTTTGAAGAACAGATTTCATTTAAAATGTAATTTTTAACAATGAACTTCTTGAAAGAAGTTGTAAAGATATTAAACTTTTAAAAAATTAAAATTTAAAAAAAAATAGGATTCAATGAATTACCCAAAAATTAAATATCCTTTTTAAATTTGAAGGTTCTCAGCATCACCCAGACTGATCAAGTAATAACCATTCTGGTGAAAACTCTGTGTACGCTACAATTGAATTAAAATGGTAAGTTCTTTGAAGCCCATGAGCTGAAAAGAGGGGAGGGACACTGTCATCCAAAGGAGAGCTTCAATACCAAAAATTAAACTCTTAACAAAGCTCATGAATGGATGACAGTGTCCCACTCCCCTGCCAGCTCGTGACTTTGAAACAACTTCCTGTTTTAAAGAATAGTGTTATTCCAAAGAGGGACTGATGAACATGCACAGATGGGCACTTTTTACAATCGTAAATATACACACATGTATAGGAGAACAAAAAAACCTTTTTCATTCTCAGGCCCCATAATTGTTTTTTTGCCACAATATAGACATGGACAAATTTGCAAAATCATTCCTTATACTCTAAATTATAACTTTAAGGGTAAAAATATACTCGTTAGCCCTCAATGGAAACGTTCATTTATGCAAATATATGTGTTTTATTCCACACACATCCACTGCAATAACAACCATGACATTTTAGCACTATTTTTATGTTTTCTTGTAAGAGTATTTGGATGTCATAATTTTTTTCTCAGCACATGTATGTTTGCAATGCAATTCATCAATCCATCTTCCAGATCTAGGCCATATTGTAAACCTGCCCCCGTCCGTAAAAGAGGGGTGGGGGCACCTGGAGTGGGTAGCTGGAATCGGAGTTGCTCACAATATGAGAGACCGTGTAAATGCAAAAATGGGCAAGGCAACAGAGATGTCTCCATGAAAACATGCCAGAGTTTGAAGTGTTACTACAATCAAGTAAAAATACCATGACTAATATTAATCGTATTGTAGGAGTCGGTATAGTATATGCCAGAAGATGTTAATGGAAGAAAAGAGACCTCATCTCAGAGGAAGCGAAAAAGGAACAAAGACGCTCAACCAAACTTTTTGTCAGTCACTTGCTAAGAAAATTGTCTATAAAGAAATACTCAATGTCTCAACCCCAAAGGGTTGTCCTAGAGGACAGAGTACAAATATCCTTCCGAACTGAAAGGAGGCTGTTTGAATGTGTCTTAAAGGTATAACAATCTCACAATAAACAAAACCTGACTGTTTCTATGATCAAGAAACCATTTCAATGGGCCACGTTGCACCAAGGATGGACAACACAGCAGTGGTAGAAGGTATATCGGTCATTTTATATAATTTATAAAAAAAATTTTATTCTTCCTCAATTTTAGAACGTTTGTGACTGAAATAAGGAAGTACATCTACTGTTTTAATGTGCAGATAAATAAAATATTTTTTATTAAATTTGCTTCAGGTTGTGTTCAGTGATGAAACCATCATCTGTTCTAGATGACAGCCCTCCCTTTTGTTAGAAGATGGCCAGGGGAAACCTTCAAGAAAGAATGTATGGTGCAACTAGAAGTTTTCCACTAAAGTGATGATTCGGGAGATTATTTCAGTGTATGAACTGTACAAACTTAACTAGTAAGAGGCAGCATGAATAGGAAACAATATAAAGAAGTCATCTTAGATGCCTTTTTTCAGCAATGACTGACAGTTTCCAACTGGGATAAAAATTTTCATGCACGATAGTTCTCCTTGCCAGCGATAAAAAACTGTGAAGAGTGAATTGGATTCCAGTGGTATTTGTGTGCTCGACTAGTCAGCAAACAACCTGGATATGAACCCAATAGGATCACTATGGAGTGTTCTTAAAACGAAAGTGAAGGCAAAACCTCCTACAACTAGGGAATAATTCATGGAGAACTCACTCACTTGGAAGGAAAATAACAAAATTCTCAAAACTCCTTCAAGGCATGCCCAGATGAATTAATTCTTTCATTCAGGCTAAAGGTGCTCTCACCAAGTATTAATAAGTTTGTAGCTTCTTCAATTCTGTAATTTAGTTCTAATGTTTTGAGATGATGAAGAGATTTTTCTATTAAATACCGTTTTGCTAATAATTTGTCCACATTTGTATTTACACCTTTCCTAAGCATACGCAAGAAACCATATTTGGAAGGTATCTTCAATTGTTAAGCAAACAATAAATATTATTTAGCATATTAAAAAATCAAGTTCTAGGAAAATAATATTTTTTCAGTAATATATACACATACACATTTTAAAGATATTGCAGTGACTTACTTTGGAACGTCTTTCTTGTTCTTTGGGCGTTTTGCATGGGCAGTGGCTGATACAGGAGATGTCTTCTGAACAGTGTGTGCAGGAGATTTTTCAATCATAGGCTTACGAGCTGGAGATTCACTTTTACGAGGAGTAGATCGTGATGCACTTGATTCAGGACTTGGTTTCACATCACCCTCTGAGGCACCTTCTTGTTTAGAATCAGTTGATCCACTTCTCTGCTGACTGAATCAGATAAACATAAATGTGAGTCAGGTCATTAGAAAAAGTTCACAAATACTATCTACAAATAAATATTATAATGATAATTATCAAAAGAATTTTCATTACTACTTTTTTATTTCAAAAGTCTACTTTTGTTATTTTTAACCGTATTATTCATTAACTGTTATTCTTCATTGAGATGAAGAATGAATGTAACAAAACTAATAAAATAAAATAATAAATATATAAACTTATAAATTCACAAACTACTGTAAAACAAAAGGTCACATACATAATTTGATGACATTTTCCTTGCAGAAATATGTGCTACAGTATTACCAACATTAAGTATAAGATTACAATGATAAGGTTATCTAAATACATAGGAAGTCAACTCATTTGAAAAACTAATTATGAAGTACAACAAACACACAA
The DNA here is from genome assembly GCA_964035755.1 of Teleogryllus oceanicus. NCBI lineage: Eukaryota > Metazoa > Arthropoda > Insecta > Orthoptera > Gryllidae > Teleogryllus > Teleogryllus oceanicus. Next base: position 124,307,527 of record CAXIVR010000007.1, read on the forward strand.
ACTAGCTGCTCAACAATTGAATTAAAAAGACAATCCTTGCTTATAAATGATGTTTCAACTCTTTAAGGTAAAAAAATACTCTTAAGATAGCAATATTGCATTATTCGACATAACCTCATTCTCTTGAATAGATCTGACACAAAAACATCATTAAGCATAACTAATACAACAAGGGTTTATGAATCTAAAAAGTGTTGTTTATGGTATTTATTAAGAAGTTTTTATAAATAATATAAAAAGTGTTCATGAAAACATTTTATATTATTTATTCTTTTGTATTTATTTTATTATATGTTACTGACAGCTCACATGTTTAACATTAATACTCCCAGGAAAGTGCAAAGGAAATGGAGATAAGATAGTAAGCTTATTTGGCGTGACTTATCTCTAGCCATTTTCCTGAACATGGCTTGAAGAAAGAAGAAATTTGCTGATCCCAAAACTTACACATCATTCTTACAACAATCAACTTAATAAGTTTTGTTATATGACATGTGTTTGTAAAAAGTGAAAGGAAAAAAAAATTAAGAAAGAAGAAGAAAAAAACAACAAGAGGCCATGATCAGAAGTCAACATTTGCAGAGGATTTGCACCTGATGTCAATGTTTAAGAGATAGTGCACCTACTCAGATAACAGGATCCCCAGCCCCGAAATAGAGTGTACTCATTTTTTTGTCTGTATGTTCTTTTGTGTGTTGTTCTCACAATGTTTTATAATTGTAACAAAGCATGGTGCAATTTCAAACATATTTTGGGACTTCCAAAAAGTTATACGACTATTAAGTTAACAATACCTGGAAGATGCTTGTGAGCGCTGTTCCTCTTGAACCATGAACTGTAATATTTGAGAAGCTCGATCTTCATCATAGTCAACGCTATCTAGAGCAATCCCAATTACACGCTCTGGAACATCCTTGTGACGTTCCTGCAGTCGAACTTTCACTGAAAATAAATATAGTACCATAAAAACAGAGATAAATAGACTTAAAATTATTTATTGTCATTGCTGTGATCATCAGGCACATTAGAAAGTATACTTTTTGATAAAATTATATTTGTTTTTATAAATATCTTACACACTTTAAAAATATTTTTAACTTAATCAATTTTATAAATAAAATTTTTTACACTCTTTCTTTCTAAAATTCCATAAGTTATGATTTTCCAGAATTGTAAATTTTAGGATTGATATTTTTCCATCCTAAAGCATGTGTCAAATGTCCAATGTACAGAGCATGTCAAATGTATTAATATGAAGTGAAATAAAGAATTTCTCAAAATTTTCCTAGGAAATTTTCAGAAAAACACATTACAATGTCTCATAGAATGAGACATTGTAACACCTGTTTCTTATTAATACTAGAACAAATACCTTACAAAATTTTAAAAAACAATGTCAACAATTAACACTGCAAGCAAACAAATATTTAACCAAAAAATTACATTCAATGATTTTGGATGAGATTCGTACTTAAAACTAGCTACGATTTTTTGTAAATGTGCATAGACGGAAGTAAAACAATCCTCAAGCAAATAATTTTTTGTTTCACTTATTTCATAGTATCAAAATATTGTGCAACAGGGCCTATCAATACAATGTCAACTGGTCAAGAACTGGTATTTCTTAGAGCAAAAAAATTTGTTCATATTTCACTCAAACTTAAAGACATCTTAACCACTTAATGTAAAAGCCAAAGTACACTTGTTAACAACAGATCAAAAGGGGTCCACTAGAGGGCATGGAAATAATTTACATTTGTTATTGAATGAAATATAAGGGATTACGTATAATATAAATAAATAATTTATATTAATATTATTTACTAAATTTGACAATCAAAAAATAATCTTACATACTAAAAAAATATTTGTTTCTATTTTTTTCCCTATCCCTGTAAGTGCTTACAAACATTTTCGTATGAATGAATTTGCTCAGGTTTTAAAATAAGCATTAATGTCTTAAAACCGCCTAACTATGTCTTAAAATGCACAATTTTAAAAAGCCAGCTATTTTCTCAGGAAACACAAATTATACTGTAAAATAAACTTGGAAATAGCAGGACCATTTTTTGTTTTATATTTAGTAAGTTAAGAGGTTAACAGTTGCACAACGATGGAGGGGGAGGGGGTCAACGACAGATCCCTAGTTTACACCTTTGTGTAAGTTTCTGTTTCAACATTTAAGACTTCTATTATTAGAACTGTTATTAACCATAAGGGATATTTTCATCTTTCAATGCTTTCCAAATGTTTACAAAAGAGGTAATGGAATAAGATAGGTAAAACTGCCCCCAAGGATAAACATTTTTTATGTTGAAAAACGTAACTGAAGTCTTTTAGCTGCTTACATAAGTTTAAAATTTTTTAACCACATTATGCTGACAAATATTTACTTTCATTGCTATTTTCTGAAGATGGTAAAGATGTTTTGAGAATTTTGCAGGTGCTATGTTCGATTTTGACCCTTACAATCCACAAAAAAGGAGGAAAAAATTGAAAACATTACTTTATTCCTTAATTTTTTAAAATATCTCATGTTCTGACGCATATCATAAAAAGAGCTAAAAACAAATTGTTCCCTGTAAATTCTCTACAGTAACGCCAAATACCTACCTATTATCTTTTAATTTGCACCCGACAGCTCAATAGATAGATAATGAAAAACAAAATTGTAAGAATAATATTATAACCTCTTGAAATTTGAATATTGAACAAATTAAGATTTTAACTAAATATACTAATGACTTTTTATACTTTATTCACCTTACCAGAATACCTTCATTGCTTTGATTATTTAATAATAATGCTAACTCTGTTTCTCTACTTGGTACATGTATGAAAAGACACTGAAATCACACAAACATTCAATAAACAATAGTTCTCAAATTCAGTGTGTATCACAATTGGGATTTCCTTTTCGTATAAAAATTAATTAACATTAATTATTCCAGCATTTGAAAAATACAATATTTTTAATGTATCAACAGTTCTCTGAAAAGGCATTTCAGTTAATTCTATTTCCACTTCCTTTTAACCTGTACTGTGTAAGGTGAATCATTGTAATTTGATTGAGATGATGGTTCTGTTATCGATAGATTCTCATAGATCTGACAGGCATTTCTGTTACTTATAGCTTTCTGAATCATGCTGCATGGAAGTAGTTGCTAAACAATCTATCCCCTTCAATGTGTCTGATGTGGATGGCAGACTTTTGCATCTGGTGACGTTAAATGAGATGGATCAAGTACCAAATATTGCACCTTACAAGTACACGGTAAATCTGCACATTGTGATGTAGAACCAAATGGCTTCTTTCCAAAATCTACTGTCTCAATCAAAAACATGGGTGAATGCATCATGTAGTGACTACTTAATGCATATTTTAACAGCATTACAAATAATATTTAAAATTATTTGTAACATTGTTCTATTTTGTGTATAAACCCATTATTTTTAGTTAAAATCTTTTTTAATAAACAGAAAACAAAAAAACAACAAAATTAATAAAACACAATCTAATTTTAAGAAAATATTAAATTAGTGTTTTATTTACATTGAGCAGTCAGGTGCAAATTGTAAGATAAAAGGTAGAAATTTCAGGAAATTGTACAGAATTTACAGAGTACAATTTGTGTTCCGCCACGAGGTATTCTTTAAAACAAAGGAATAAAGTAACTATTTATTTATTTATGTATTTATTTTATAATAATTTTTTATTTTATTTATGTCAAAAAACAGTTGAAACTGCGTATGATTGTTTCAACTTGTTTCAACTGTTTCAACTTGAAACTTTCAACTTTTTTTTTTATTGTATGGGACAAAATACCTGAAAAATTCTTTATAAATATGGCATCTTTACAATATACACCAGATAAATTTATTTAAATCCGGAACCCCTTTTTTTTAACACTTAATTATGTTTTTCAACATAAAAATTTTTATCCCCAGGGGCAGTTTAACCTACCTTAATCTGTCACCCCCTTTTCAAAACACACATGTCCTCGCTATACCTCAAAAACTGAAAATATTTTAATACAAACTTTTAGGAAATTATTTTAAAATATTGTTAAATACATTAGTTCTGAAGCACAGAACATTTCTCTTCAATTTTAAAGCAATTTGTTCTGGAGTCCACTGTCGACCCCTCCCCCCCACACTGATGTTTTCAGACTACCAGAATGGCATTGACATGCAACCCTTAACGACTTGAGGTCCTTTTACAAATCATAAATGCACAACATGAAGCATTAATAGATAACAAATTTATACCTTATTTACACACACGAGGGCTGACTCACATTTGGGCTCAAAACAAATATTTTGATAACAAAAAGAACACTAATGTCTACTTTGTAATTACTATTTATATACTTTTTCACTCACTCTTGATTTTTTAATGTTTTTCATTGTTTTGATTGTAATTTTTATTTTAGATTTTTTATTCAATATCTTCAATATTCGGTTTGTTAGTTTTATTTTTAAATGTACACATATCTATTATTTTTATTAAATGTACACATCAGAATGATGCATGTAACCAACACATGAAATGTTTATGGAAAATAAAGACTTTTTTTTAATGAAAAACATTCTTATTAATTATCAAAACAACTAAAGGATATTTGTGTTTTATTATTAATATTATAGTGACATTCTTAATCATATCAAATTTTATCCATTCACTAACTTTTTTGTTTCTCCTCCACAGACTTCATTCGTGGGGGTGGAGTCGGTTGTGCAGTTGGGCGTGGTTGGCTTGTGTTGCTCTCCTCGCTTTTACCACGCAGAGTGAGACGAGGGGGTGGAGTATCTCTCTTCTCAAAGCCCATTGTCTGTAATTTCTCAGTAGCTTTCTGCACATTGTTATCTGAGTTGCTAAGAATATCCAAGAGCAAAGTTTCTTCAACTTTGGGGAAGACGCTTTTCAGATACCTGACAAATAATTATATCACATTAGTACGTTTAGTGAACAATGAAGTCATCATTGAACTCCTCTCTTATAACAAAATATCATTACACACTTCAAACATTCTTTTTTTGTTTACTGCAATAATTAACTTGAACAAGATACACATCTCTTTAGCATAATTCACAACTATTTTTCTGTTTGAGCTGTATATTTTATTACATGAAACTTGATACATAAAATTGAAAATTGAAAACAATTTTAATAAAATGAAAATTGAAAATAAAATTATCAATTACGTTTTAAGGAAAACTGAAAACATCTGTATTCTTACTGTGGAGATAAAAGTAATCACTATCCTTTAAGCAATGCATGTCATTTCCACACAACTATCTTTAGTGAGTATGGATGTTTTTCCACATTAAGTAGCTATTGCTCCTAAAAATAATTTCAATGATGCAAAAGTACTTATGTATCACACCTGAGCAGAATGGAGTGTACACGTACTCTTATAAACAAGCATGCACACTCGCACACCCATTCTCACCCTCATGTACAAGAAAACTGTCACACATTCTGTCAGTTAAATTGCTTCATTATCATAAATCTGGTCAAAATATTAAATGAAAAACAGTAACTCCCCACACTCTTACATACTGTATAAATTCAAATGTCACAGTACATAAATTCATATATTTTCAGGAACGATCAAGTTATTTCTACAAGTAAAAGCATAATTATTTTACAAACCTTTGTTTTCCATGAAAATCAATATTACCTTTGATAGTCAAACTTTAGATATATCTATTTATTCTAAAGGTTATAATGCTATTTTTATAGCATGCAAACTATCTCATAGATCAGCATTCTGTGACTGAAGAATCGTAATACATGGATACCAAAACCAATCTTGAAATAAACAAGCACTTATCACTCAAATGCAAACAACTGATGTTTCATTAAAATCTACCTCATCACATACTTAGGAATTTTATTCTAACTAATTTTCTAAACATAAGCAGTACATGCTGATTACATCCATGCTCTAAGCTCAGGACAAATAATATTTTGTAAATAATTGATTCAAATAAATTAAAATGTCTCTGAAACAGAATAAGATCAATATCTATTGTCTATTCAAGTCACCTCTTACCACAAAAAAATGTACTTTGAACCTCTAGATTCATATAAAAGCAAACAAAATCAAAATCAGAACAAAACCACTAGTCAATCTTTAACTTCAGCATATACCTGAATCAAAAACAACAAAACACTGAAAAATCATGGAAGAAATAATAGAAAACAAAGTTCCATATAAATAATAATTGATACAATATTCAAACATTCTGGGACAATAAGGTCGGCAGACTACATGAGGGAACAAATAACAAGTATTTAATATCTACAATATGTGACAAACTTTCGTTGAATTTATAATTACAACACAATCTAAATTTACACACAAACTATATGGACAGAAAAATATTTATCCTCTATACGAGCAATAAATACGGAAAGTTTGCCACACTCAATACAGAAGGCAGGCAGCAGGCAGACACGATATGAGGAATGGGCTCCATGCAGAGCTATGGGGTCCTGAAACAAAACTACTCTCAGGAGAAAAAGACATGTGTTCTTCAAATGCATTGATTTCAATTAATTGTGAATTTTCAGTGTGCTTCAAGAAACCTATATCATTGCAGAAGAGTGTGAAATAATAAATATAACCAGAAAAACAAATTGGACTTGTAAAAAATCCTTTCTTGTGTAAGTAGATGTCTCTTTCTTCTCTTCATAATAGAGATACACAGCCTAGATGCCACTAACACTAACAATAAGTTAAAATAATTAGGATCAAGTTCATCAGGTATGTTAAGACTTCACCTCTGAATACAAATAAAGGATTTAATATACACACATTAAATAAAATGCATACCTAATTAAGAGCAAATTAAGCTCATATCCAATTTTATGGTAAATGTTTAAATTGCCATCAATTTATTACAATAAATTGAGATAATTAATTCATAAATCTCACATTCATGGTTCTGTGTAATGACTTCAAAGCAATCCTAACAAAAATTAAAAGCATAAGAAGAACACATGCCAGGATACTCCAGAGAAGGTATAAATCCATTCCACTGCATATTATTCTCTGGCCACCTCAGCTTCATCTTGGGCGAGGAGTGTGGGGGGCGAGGCGCTGGACTGCCTGAGCGAGAGCCTGGCCCTTCCCACAACATATGCCCTGGCCGGCGCGCAGCTGCAGGTGGTGTGGCATACGGCCCAGGGGTGCTCAGGGGATGCTTCTCAACCTGCAGGGCACTCACCACCACTGCCTCACGATTGTGGTACCTGCAATGGCTCACACTGTCAAGTCCATCTGAAGGGAATGCCTACAAGAAATCTTTTATGCCATCTAGTTATAAGAAAAAAAGTCAAAGCAATTCACAAACAGCAATTACTCAAAAATGCACAAAAATTATGAACAATATTGGCAATCATTAATTCATTAAACAATTCTTCTTCAAAGAAATATTCATCTCACAGTAATCTACAGGAATTGTAAGAACTTATTGCAATAAAATAAAACATTAAAATTTGATGAGTACTTATGAAGAACTTAACATTTACAACTTACTATATACACTTATGAAATACACTTATCTGACTTAAATTAATATACTATTTTTAAATTTTATTGTAGATATATTCCAAATTAAGCAGCTAATATATACTATAACAGGATGGCTCAAACCCCAAAACACACATAAATGAAGTGACATTTCAACATCTGTGCACTCATTCATTCACAATATATTTTATGTAAGTGTGACCATTTGATGCCATACAAACAATAAATATCATATGGTTATGAACATCAACACACATGTATATTAATAGGTAACATCATCTTTAAATCCGAAAATTGTTGAAATTATTCCTTCTGTATAACAATATATCATAACTCTGAAACAAAAATTTAAAGAAATATTTCCAAACAAATTTAAATGAACTCACTTCATAAGAAGAGTTCGAATATGAGTATCACTGACTGTAGGGAACATGGCCCCAATTTTGGCAACTGCTACATCAGGATCCGTGCTCAGAGAACTCTCCACAGTGGCATTAGTGCTACGTGCTGGGGATGAGAATGGGGTCCCCCTCGCTGGTCCCATTGATGCTGCCACACGGCCCGGAATTGGACTTGGTCGTACTGCTGTCATGTCCTAGATTTGCAACGTTAAATACAGTGAAGTTTACAATGCAAGCTTTTTTGTTTAAAAAACCACATTATCAATGAATTGGTTCAACTCACACTACAAATACATCATCATACATTAGTAAAAAGATTATGATCTTATGAGCAGAGAAACAGAAAGAGAAGAAAATGACCTATTGGAAAGAATTAGAGAAGTTGCATACAGCAAGAACATTTTGAAACAGGTTAAGGGAAAAGTATTAATAAGTGTCATAAACAATTGAATAAATAACATGCATGTCCCCAGAAATTCTACAAGCAAAAGCAGGTATCCCCAGGTTCTAAGAGGTATTTGTGCTTAGTACTAATACAAAAATAGTAGAAGGTAAGCGACTTACTAATAAATAAACATTTTTATTATTATTGTTGTTATTATTTTATTGTTATTATTATTATTATTATTATTATTATAATAATTATTATAATTTTTAGAATGTAAGAGGAAAACATGCAGAAAAGAACAGCAAAAAACACATCGGGTTACCCTACAAGAAAGTATGTACATTCTCCTTTTTAAATTCAAGTTTATTTTCTTTACATTTATCACTGAAATTGTATTACTAAGAAAAGTCCTCCAGTTAATACAGTACAGATCTCCATCTTTTTCATGTATCCTTTCATTTGCAAAGAAAATGGCTTGAAGATAGAACTGAACTACAATTTTTGTTCTAATCACTACCACAGTGCACATATGCTATTATTTTTTCCCCTTCATTTTTGAAATATTACATTTAAAACAATGTAAGGTGTGTGATCCATACTCCATAACTGCCCTGCAGCTGAAGTACTTCAACTTAAGAAAATTACGTATACATCAGTAATATAATGGATCTTCATTCATGTAATCAATATAACTGTCAGATACAAGAAATGAGAACATACAAGTTCTATCTTGAATGAGCATAAAAACAGAAAACAATAGAAAAAATAAAATCTAAAGCAGTTGAGGTATTCTCATCTCCTTGTATTATCTGAGTAGTTAACATATCCCACCTCAAAAGTTATCATGCAAATGCATGAAAACAATTCACTGATATTCTACAAAATAATTTGCAACAGAAATCATAAAGACTGGCAATTGAATTGTAATGTCAGAGCACTGTAATGAAGTGCGGTATGGTTTCTCTCCAAATACCAAAAATATAATTATATTACATACACAATAACTAAAATACAACACAAAACATGTATTTACCTGAAAGTGAACCATTGTATGTCTGTGTGGAGGTGGAGGAAATTTGGGCTGTGAAATATTGGGAAGGTCAGAGTACATGGGGTAGCTTCTTGCCCCACGTAGTGGCTGCAGTATGCAGGTAGAAGAAAGAATGAAAAAATGTAAAGCCAAGGTATTAGAGCACACATTTCTAACCAATATTTTAGATGTTGTTAAATCAAAATGTAACCTCTTTTGTAAGAAACAATGAAAAATATGCACATGGGCATTGCAATTAACAATTATTGTTTTTTTATTTCTAAGAAATATTAATTTAAGAAGTGCATTGTAGACAGACTTTCTAACACGATATTTCTATCAATAAAAATCAAGACATATCTGGCAGAAGTCATGATACAAATTAATTTAATTATTACTATTATTATTATTATTATTATTATTATTGCTATGAGGACACAACCACACAAACTATCAAAAATTAATTTAAATGACATAATAATAAGAAACCTGCATTTTAATATCAATTCCTTCAAAACACTTATTGGTTTTAAAGGGGAAAAATACTGAATGTCCTTCCTTTTAATATTTTTCTCTTACTAAAAAACAAACAAAAAAAAGTGTCAAAATCTGTCTCTTGAAAATGTACCACATTCACTATTTTCACTGTTCATAAACACATTAGCTTTCACAATTTCATACAGCAAGTAATTCTTATTGAATATTCACCTTCACACACTCCGCAACCTATTCAACATCAACAATTTTACTACAAGTTGTTACGAAATACTGTAACTTGAATAATTAGCTACAAAACAAATAATTTTTTCTCAATGTCGCAATTTCAATTTTAAAATAAAGCTTACATTTTGAAACAACATTTTATAGAGGGAGTTCGAAGAACATGTAATTATTAGTAGAATTTAACATTCACATTTTAATAGGACCAGCATAGTTTCGTGCACAAGTATCCCAAAATCTACAAGGGTACATACACACTCCCACACACACTCCAACAAAAAATTAAAGCTCGGTAATACTTGACATCATACCTGGAGAGGTATGTTTTCTACCATGGTAGGTGCAGGTACATGCTGAGGTGTAACTTGATTCAACTGGCGATACCGAGATCTTGGATCCTCCCATGTTGTTGTTTTATTGAAATAATTAATGAAGTAGCTGCAAAAGTATTAGTTGAAAGAGATTTACGACACAAAGGTTATCTCATTTGCTAAATAGTGGTTTGATACTTACTACCGCCCCGTGCGATGATCGTATTTTCTATCCCAACCTGGTGGAAGAGGTCCTCCACCATCGTCTGCCATTGTTGTCCTTACGCGTAGCGTCTGAGTGCGTTTTATTTAATGAATTATCTCACGCATAGACAAAAATAATGAACGACTGCTCTAAAACCTTCTACAGTGCGTCAATAATTCCAACAAACCCCGCCTACCTGGAAGTGTCAACCATTGATCTTTTCGGTCAAGGTCACATATCTGACGTAAACAAGGGAAAGAATGTCGACCACATAGGACAAGATGCGTGCAAAATACTAACACAGCAGAAATCTTCCTTCCGTATTCCGTATCGTACAACAGCGATCCTACCGGCGTTCCTGAAATTCTTTAAGCGGTGTTTTTGAAAACAACATTTGGTCATCGTTTCTTTTCCACTCTAAAAACCTCTTTCATAACGAGATAATTATAAACTAGTTCCGATATTAATTTAAAAACTTAATATTTATTCGAATTAAATACTTAAATACGCCTAAAATCCTTAAATTCACTTAAAAAGTTGAAAACAAACACTCATAAATTTGAACAATGATCAACGAAAAACATCGACAAAATTACCTCTTTCAGTGTTGAGATAAGAGATGGTTTCATTAAATTCTTTTCCTCTGAAAAAATATCACAAAATTTATAGTAACACTGACCGAAAGAATCGATTCTTAATTGTTGGAAAGACACGCAGCCCTCAAAACACGGATACCATGAAAATACTCTAAAGAAATCGAAAATCACTGCTTTCCAAAACTTGCGTGTAAACTATATAAACAAAAAGTAAATACAATGAAATGTATATTTTTAAAATAATTACATTTGTCCTTCAAATCTTTTCAATAAGTAAATATTACGAGTATCTAATACTAAGAAACTAAAGTAAAGAAATTAATCAAACAGAGAGATTTTGTAGGTCGGCACCGGATCTCGCCATCCACCGCGGGAGGTACACGGGTCACTTTCGGACACGAAGACACTCACTATACTAATGACCATGACTAGTTGACGTGCTCATAAATACCTACTAATCAATCAATCAATCACTCCGTCTCAGAAATTATACGATGTTCTAATCCGTTAAGTCGGTGATGGTATGACAAGTAATTTAATTATATTTCATTTGCATCAGACGAAAGGGATTTTCAACAAGAAATAGTTTATTCCCTTTTTTAGATGATCGTCATCATCTTTGTGAGCGGTTCTTGATTAAACGAAGTCACAGTCGACATTTTGCCATCTTCAATCGCTTTTGACGAGAATCATGTCATGTGTCATTCTTGAAATATGTTTCAAGAATACATCAGTTATTGAAAAATCAGTGAAGTGTGACGGAAAACCGGTATTTAGAGCAATTACTGATCAAAAAAGGATCGATTTTTTGTTTTTCGTTTGGATTAAATTGTCTTCAACAACTCATCAAAGTAGTAAAACCCATTTAATCTAATCTCGTCTCTTTTAACTCTTTAAATCTCTTTTTTTTTTCAAAATGTTTAAATTTCTTCCCCAAATTACACAATTAATCAGAATGTTTTATAAATTACAAGTTAATTCTCTGAAAAGGAAAACTAGGTATTTTCAAACTAAACAAATATATATAATATTTATTGAACAAATAACATAAGTACAGTAAATACTCACAATCATTATTTAACTATTAAAGTAAAGTATTAATATCAAATACTAAAAATAAAACAATGTATAAACACACGTGACTTAATGTCTAACTTACATAATAGCTTATATAGCCATGGAGATAAATGATTACATCGTAGGGTACGTTTGAAGCCCGAGGGCTACAATTTCATTGTGGAATAAATGAATTCCTCCTGTAAAGTATATGTGCAATTTTTTAACGATCACGATGCTATGAATATCGATAGAAAACATTTTAAAATATAATAATCCTAACTTCGAACATGACATTAAATAGTTCTGACTGTCAATAAATGACATAACGGACAAATAAATCCACAGTGTATTGCTGATGCTGTTAATGAAACAATCAAAAATTTACTGCTGGAACATATTTTAAAATTTTTCTGATTCAGCTTGCATAATATGTAAACAAAGGTGAATAGATTAAGGAAAACTTACCATAATGCCATATTTTGGCGAAGACGCTACGGAATACAAATCCTCCACGGAGGGAGAACAGTAATACAAACAAGTAAAAAGGGGTAAAATTGGTAAATAGAAACACTGACAGAAAAGAAAATGTGAAGGTCATTGCATTTTTTAAATTTGAAAATTACCGATAAAAAAATCACCGTTTTACACAGAGGGGACGCTGATGTGTTTTTTTAATAAGAGAATAAGAGGTTTAAAACATTTGATAATTAAAGAAAAGCGTACCTGTACGAGAACTCTCGTATGTGAAACTCAACCCTCTTTCCTATTTTTTTCATTTCCATATTAAGCCTGTAATATATCTTTTTCTTCAAGACCCTGTTATCCTCCGCCACTTGTCGTGTATGTTTCCCTGTAATTGATAACAATACAATACACTCTTGTCAATAGAAACTATTCTTATTTAATGTTATTACCGAACAGAGAGGTACAACTTGTAATTCAATCGCGTAGAATATGAAGTAATTAGTTTAATTTCGCATACAGTTCCAGATCTACAGGCTCTGAACAGGTGGGGTAGGATCGAGAAGTGTCGAACCAGCAAAAGTATAATAGAATGTTCATGTCCTTCATGTTTTTAAAGTTAAAGTGTAATTCGTCATGTCTCCGTGAAATTCTCTTTTTTTAGAGACATCATTTATAAAGATTGGTTGTGTGTGAGAGCCACGAAAGGTATGTATACAACTCAAATAATGTAGGAGACGATAATATACCACTGTATAAAATTTGAAATATTTTTTTGTTACAGTGAAATTCAATTCCATTGGTTGGGTCTAAATAACTGATGATCAATGCCTTTTTCGTTGTATAAAGTAAAAATGAAAATATTATTTCCCTCGGGAATAAATACTTAACTTTTCTCCTGATCTTGGTAAACCAAAAGATAGATTTCTACTCCCTGACATGAAAAAAGGATGTGTATGTTCCATCGAACCAACAATGATTTTATTACTTGACTGTCTCCTATGGCCTCATTTGCGCAGAATCTAATAATAATAATAATAATAATAATAATAATAATAATAATAATAATAATAATAATACAAGTGACTGGATCGTAGAAGTCGAGAAATTGTTTTCTTGCAAGACTCAAACCTGTTTTGGCCATTGTTTTGCTCATAAAATGTTTAGTGTGTAGGCATTATCGTGTAATGTACACGATGTAATTAGCATATCCGAGACAACAAGGAATGGAATGAACTTTAGTTATTTCAGCTATGACCTCAAATGATTGGCAAATTATGGTCTCTAGATCGAAACGTGGCGTTAATAAATCAATACGCACTTGAAAGAAATTCACGCAACACACTAAAAAGACGGATAATGTATTGGCATGAAATTGAGAGCTTGTAATGTCAACGATTTTGTCAAATGACAAATAATAAATTGTGGTGCTGTAGAATGGCACATTTTCTCTTACTATTTTGCTTTCTAATATGTTTTGTCTGAACAAGCTTTTCGGATTTGCCCCACCCTCTTCCCAACTGCATTGCTGTCTAAAGGTAATTTATTTACCAATTTTTCGGTTCCATAACGATAGAACTGAATTATAACTTTAAGAAAATATAGAAGAGTAATATTTAATACTATACGCTAATTTTCGTTGAAAAAAAATTGGAACCGTGTTTGAGAATATGTCATTTGAGCGTTTCTGAAAATACGTAATTTTGAGCTCACATTCACCGAACAAACCATTGATTGTTTGGGAAACATCATTGGAAATCATTTGAAACACTTCTAATCACATATGCAATAATGTTGAAAAACAAACTTTCCGTGAAGTAAATAATGGCGACAGATATTTTAAAAAAATTAAATTTGTGTAATATTCAAAAATTCAAAAAAGTCAATCAAATAGCGTTGTCATATTATTTAGTGAAATTAACAGTATACTTACATAAAGTTCCAAGAAAAAATGTTGTTCCGTTTTTGAGACATTGTCTTTCGAGCGTTTCTGAAAATGCGAAAACACTTTTTGGTATCAGGATCTCCAAACCGTGTATCTCCATTAAAATCTCAAAATTGATTTTCCGCAGCATTACGTAACTTTCTCTACACTACGTGTATATACTACGTACGTATACAAAAAAGTAATAATGCAGAGCTTCCAAGAATGATGATGACACACGATGATGTACCGCGTAATCATAAGTGACAATTTTCGTCATTTAACAATAAGTCTCCATCATTATTTGTAAAGGTACTATTCTATTGCTATACTAATACAAATATGTCGGTTTCTTCCCTCCATATCAAAAAGATAAGATCTCGTTTTCACGACATACGTTGAGTTATAACTTATTTTTTACATAGGATTATCATCTAATGCGTCAAATAATTGGATCTATCAATAGTTTAACAAGTTTTTCAGTAAATTTGTAATTCAATGGATGATAATCCCCAGAAACGATAATCCACACGCCAGTATTCGTGTTGTCACAACAGGAATAGATGTTCAAAACGAGAGAAGATGGACTGTAGCTACTGAGCACACACTTCCTGCTCTTTGTTGCATTGAAGGTTGTTTGCGACAACCACTAGCTGTTGCAGTGACGATACCTTTACCAGTCACTGTTCAGGGTTGAAAGCCACAAATCGTATTAGACAAAGGATGCAGGCGTAGCTACTGAGGCAGGAACCCAATCCAGATATCCTGGATGGATATTTCTGCTCAAAGGGACTGAATGCAGTTACTAGAATTTTGTTTCGGGGCAACTGACAATAAATAATATTAAACTAGAGGTTCTACAAAATGGCACAGACTTTCTCGAAGCAAGTTTTTCAAATTTTCTTGGCGTGGACTGGCTTTAAAGTCTTGCTCCATTCTATGACAGGTTTCCATCTATTGTCGTTCAAAGAATTTTTGGACATTTTCTCAACTTTTCGATTTCTTAATAGTATAACCGAAATATTACTTCAAGAATATTAAAGAAGAGTAAAACCTCGTCCTAAATAGAAATTTTCATTGAAAAATTTGAAGCCGTTTTTAAGAAAACGGCGATTAAGCATTATTGTAAATGCCAAATTTCAAGCTCTTTTTCACAGGATCCAATTGAGAATTCGAAAAACTTCATTTAAAGTAATTTGAAGCACTTTCACTCACAAGTGCAATGATGTGTACAAATCGATGAAAATGTGCATATTAACGGCATGAGACCGATTTAAAAATTCACATTTGCGTAATTTTTGAAATAATATAAGAATACACCATAATGAATTTTACGTCATATTAAATAGTGCCATTACCACTATCCTTGGAAAAGGTTAAAATTTAAAAACTTTATTGAGAAACTTTATTTGACATTATTTGAATCACACATACCGATAAGTACAATAACGTGAAGAAATCGCCAAATGTGAATACCGACATGTGAGACAAGTCAAAAAAGTTCATATTTAAAATTTTTGAAAAAACAAAAGAATTGAGCAATATGGTGCTTATGTAATCGTATAGGGCTCATTTGGCAGTAACCCTGCCAAAAATTTAAAGAAATAATTTCGAACAGTTTTTGATAAAATATTGTTTTTGATATTTTTTAAAATTGCAAATATTGCTGGCACTATTGCACGAAAACTACTAAAATTTTCAAAATAATGTACATGACCTTAATGAAATAACTATTTATGGACAAGAAATTTCATTTGAGGAGAAAATCTTTGTCTTCAATTTTATAGTTGTAGGAAGGCATTGAAAAAAGTTCAGTTTTGCAATTTACGAAAATTAACCGTGAAAATTGCACCTATGTCATCGTTATAAGTGTATTTTACTTTATTCTTACAAGAAATTTAAAGAAAAAAATTGGAGACGTTTTTGAGAACAGGCAGTACAGCCCTGAAGAGGACCGCGATGTCGGTCGAAACGTCGGCACCTCAGCCTGCGACGCGGCGTCACCCGGACAGCCTAGGATCAAGACCTATCTTGTTATAACTCTGCACTGATGTCGAACTCTGCAATATCTAATAACATGTTGCTCATTTTAAGGTGGTCCCTTGACTTCAAGGAATAAAACCATTGTTAATTAAAATAAACCACTAAAACTTCTTGGAAACCCAGGTCAAGATCAACGGGGTATTTGAAGCTGCCTCGTAGGACATTTCTTGTCATTCGTCAAAAACAAACAAAAACAAAGTTACCTCAATATCTCCCAAAGTACAAGTGATAAAATCGAAACGAATACATGGAACCATTAGCCCCATTCCCTCATGTACTTTCGTGAAAATTGCACTGCAATAACTTCAACCGTTCAACAAGAGGTACTAAAGATTTTCACGTACCTTTACCAGCACTTGTTGAACGGTTGAAGTCATCCTGTATATCTGAGCCTCTCTCGGCCCCCTTGATAATTAAACTTTTTTATTGACAAGCGGTATATTTTAGTAGAAAAAATAAAATATAATACGAAGAATGTAATTGTTACTTAAATGTTACAAATCATAAATACTATTGATTTTATGTTTAAACTATTTACAAAATTTTAGATGGTTTAGAGAGCCTCTTCCTCAAATTGTCAGCTTAAATTTATCATACCAACACACCAGGCGAACATTCGTATCAGAAATGCATGCAAATGCATATGCTTCACGGCTGCAACAAAGGCTTGGGAGTATTTATTCTATTTTTCTGTAATTTTCATTGTGAATTCTATTTTTTGACACTCACCCAGAGCAGATGGATAGATGGAATGTGTGCATTAAGTTAAGAAGAAATATCTTGGTTGTAGTTAGACATAGAAGTGAGTCAAGATAAGCCATATTTTGGTGCAAAAGGTACTGAAAATTTTGAGTTGGTGGACTCCAGGATGTTTTTTGTGTTAAACGCGGAGACCAAAGGCCAGAGCCACGCCGCAGACTTGAAAAGGCGCGAGCGATGCCAGTAAAATTAGAACTCGTAGTATGCAATTGGCGATTTCTTCTATTTTATTTTTGCTAAGCGAACTTAACCCTACTGCGCACAACCTTTTGAATCACCATTCATTCCACAGTGAATTCCACACATCTTCATCCCTTTACCAATCCCTTCATCCAATTACTCCAGCTATTGGTAAAATGAAATACCATCTATTACTGCAGATTAGACGATCTTCAGATGAGATTATACATTTTCGGCAAGGTTTTATATTTTTAGCATACATCTGTCCCCCGAACTATCAACGGCCTATGAATGAGCAGCCAGTGATCAAATCCTTCGAAAAATATGGTATTTCTAATGCCATAGGTAGCATTAAGGACTATTATTCTGGAATACTGATGACGAGAAAATGGTCTTACGAATACAGAATGGGACCAATATGACGAACTTCTCAACAAACGAAAGTAGGGAAGCACTTCAGAAACTATTTGCATCAGATGATGAATGTGAGAAATTGTCCGTCCTATAAGACGACCCCATATTTCTGTGGTCTTTTTTGTTATTCTTCATCGTCGTCTTTTGTGCCGGCGCTGTGCACCGCGCTCACACGGCCGAGGCCAAGGTGGAGGACGCCGAGGCGCGGGTGGCGGGCGCCGGCCGGCGGCAGCGTGCGTGCAGGTCGGCGGTGTAGGCGAGCATGTAGGCGGCGTAGGCGGCGTCGGAGACGGCGCGGGCAGCCAGCCGCCCAGATTGCAGTCCACCAGCCAGCGCATGCGCGTGGCCCCGCCCGCCGCCGCAGCCGCAGCCGTCCCGACGCTCACACGGCCGAGGCCAAGGTGGAGGACGCCGAGGCGCGGGTGGCGGCGCCGCCGGCGGCAGCGTGCGTGCAGGTCGGCGGTGTAGGCGAGCATGAGGCGGCGTGGGCGGCGTCGTAGACGCGCGCGCGCAGCCAGCCGCCCAGATTGCTGTCCACGAGCCAGCGCATGCGCGTGGCTCCGCCCGCCGCTGCAGCCGCAGCCGTCCCGACGCTCACACGGCCGAGGCCAAGGTCGAGGCGCGGGTGGCGGGCGCCGGCCGGCGGCAGCGCGCGTGCAGGTCGGCGGTGTAGGCGAGCATGTAGGCGGCGTAGGCGGCGTCGGAGACGCGCGGGCAGCCAGCCGCCCAGATTGCAGTCCACCAGCCAGCGCATGCGCGTGGCCCCGCCCGCCGCCGCAGCCGCAGCCGTCCCGACGCCTCACGGCCGAGGCCAAGGTGGAGGACGCCGAGGCGCGGGTGGCGGGCGCCGGCCGGCGGCAGCGTGCGTGCAGGTCGGCGGTGTAGGCGAGCATGTAGGCGGCGTAGGCGGCGTCGGAGACGCGCGCGGGCAGCCAGCCGCCCAGATTGCAGTCCACCAGCCAGCGCATGCGCGTGGCCCCGCCCGCCGCCGCAGCCGCAGCCGTCCCGACGCTCACACGGCCGAGGCCAAGGTGGAGGACGCCGAGCGCGGGTGGCGGCGCCGGCCGGCGGCAGCGTGCTGCAGGTCGGCGGTGTAGGGCGAGCATGTGGCGGCGTAGGGGGCGTCGGAGACGCGGCGCAGCCAGCCGCCCAGATGCGTCACCAGCCAGCGCATGCCGTGGCCCGTCGCCGCCGCAGCCGCAGCGCCTCGACGCCTAACACGGCCGAGGCCAAGGTGGAGGACGCCGAGGCGCAGGTGGCGCCCACCGCGGCAGCGATGCTTGCAGTCGGCGGTGTAGGCGAGCATGTTGGCGGTAGGCGGCGTCGGAGACGCGCCGGGCAGCCAGCCCAGATTGCAGTCCACCAGCCAGCGCATGGCTTGTCCGCCCTGCCGCCGCAGCCGCAGCCGTCCTGACGCTCCACGGCCGAGGCCAAGGGGAGGACGCCGAGGCGCGGGTGGAGTGCGCCGAGCGGCAGCGTGCGTGCAGGTCGGCGGTGTAGGCGAGCATGTAGGCGGCGTAGGCGGCGTCGGAGACGCGCGCGGGCAGCCAGCCGCCCAGATTGCAGTCCACCAGCCAGCGCATGCGCGTGGCCCCGCCGCCGCCGCAGCCGCAGCCGTCCCGACGCTCACCGGCCGAGGCCAAGGTGGAGGACGCCGAGGCGCGGGTGGCGGGCGCCGGCCGGCGGCAGCGTGCGTGCAGGTCGGCGGTGTAGGCGAGCATGTAGGCGGCGTAGGCGGCGTCGGAGACGCGCGCGGGCAGCCAGCCGCCCAGATTGCAGTCCACCAGCCAGCGCATGCGCGTGGCCCCGCCCGCCGCCGCAGCCGCAGCCGTCCCGACGCTCACACGGCCGAGGCCAAGGTGGAGGACGCCGAGGCGCGGGTGGCGGGCGCCGGCCGGCGGCAGCGTGCGTGCAGGTCGGCGGTGTAGGCGAGCATGTAGGCGGCGTAGGCGGCGTCGGAGACGCGCGCGGGCAGCCAGCCGCCCAGATTGAGTCCACCGCCAGCGCGCGCGGGCCCCGCCCGCCGCCGCAGCCGCAGCCGTCCCGACGCTCACACGGCCGAGGCCAAGGTGGAGGACGCCGAGGCGCGGGTGGCGGCGCCGGCCGGCGGCAGCGTGCGTGCAGGTCGGCGGTGTAGGCGAGCATGTAGGCGGCGTAGGCGGCGTCGGAGACGCGCGCGGGCAGCCAGCCGCCCAGATTGCAGTCCACCAGCCAGCGCATGCGCGTGGCCCCGCCCGCCGGCTCCAGCAGCCAGCCGCCCGGCCCGCACGCCGCCCTGCCACAAACGTTTATTTTTTTAAAATTTTTGTTTGCAGACGATCAGATAACTATCAAAGAAGGTGAGGATCAGTTACAGAGAGCTCTCCATAAATTGAATAACATATGTGAACGATACAACTCGAGAATTTCAACTCACAAAACCAAACTAATGGCGTTTAGAGGCAAACATCATACACGACGTAAAATAATAATAATAATAATAATAATAATAATAATAATAATAATAAATAATAAAATTATAGAACAAGTTAGCTATTTTAGATATTTAGGATGTGATATTACTTTTGGTTGGTTGGTTGTTTTTTTCGTGTTTCCGGGCGCGTCAACTGCTTTGGTCATTAGTCCCGTAAGTGTAGTGCATGTTTGTTCTCGGTAGATGGCAGTGATCTTCCCCTGCTGAATGGCGAGATTCGGCGCCGACCTACCGTCGGCTAGTGGGGTTTCCCCCTAACCAGGACTCTCCCACCAACGGGCCACCGCCCCAGCTGGGACAAGCTCTAAGCTCCCGACCGATCTCCCGGAATATGTGGTAGTGTAGTGCATGTTAGTGTAAGTGTGTGTGTAAGGGGAGAGGAGAGGAAAAGGAAGAGGAAGGAAAGTTCGCGCGCGGTCCGTGGCCCGTTTGTTAGCGTACTGCTCCGGCATTCGCCTGGTGTAGATCGGAGAAACCACGGAAAACTACCGATCAGAGCAGCCGGCCGCTAGAATTCTCCTAAGACGTGATTGAATTCGACCTAGCTGAAAAGCTAGTGTCGAAAATCCTGCAGCCGTCAGGACTCGAACCTAGGACCTCCCGGTCAGAGACGCTGCAGTACATCAGTTGATGCAGTGAGCTACCGCTCCCGGTATATTACTTTTGAATTCAATAAAAATATTTGAATAGAAATAAAAAAAATCCAAAATATCTGTGGTACAATAATAAAATACCTGAGAAAGAAAACGAGAAAGGAAACACAACTTAAATTTTATAAAACAATGGCTATCCCCATACTTCTTTATGGATGCGAGACATGGACCAGGACCAAATATGGAAAGGCATATTTGAAATATCTAAGAGATAGAGACCCTGTGTCAAAAGAAGATTATTCTAATGCATCAAACAACGTAAGAAGTCTTTACAAGGAAGGCACAACAAGAAAGATGGGACAGATACGTAGCTGACCTGGAGCTGATATACACGGGCGACAGACAATGAGCTATAAAGTAATGCAACATTTGAACAGAGAGATGAAAGATACAGCAAATATTGAAGTTGTAAAACATGACCAATTCCTCTCTTATTATAAACGTTTATGGACAGAACCAGGTCACGAAAACAATACCGAGGAACCCTTAGAAACAGAAAGGGAAATTGGTGAAATAGAATATGAGGGACTGGATGATGCCTTAAAAAAATAAAAAATAGAAAAGTGAGTGGAAGCGATGGTATTAAAGGCGAAATGATCAAATATGCCTCAGAAAATTTAAAGAAACGGCGCTTACACTTTCTAAACATGGAGAATTTAATAAAAGAACACACTTGCTCTTCATATATTACTCCAAAGCTTTTGACACCGTAAACAGAAGTACACTATTTAATGTATTGTATCGTAAAGGTCTCCCGCCACAGCTGATTTCGGTTATTAGGAACATGTATAGTAACTCAGAAATTTGTATCAAAGGCCAAGAGAATAAAAAAGAGATAATAAACCAAAAGTAAGGCAAGGATGTAGTCTGTCCCAAATTCTTTTTAATTTATATTTAGATGAAGCATTAAATATGTGGATATCCAGACTAAAATCTTATAGCCATGACATGGGACAAGAAAGGAACCTAATGACCATATTATTCGCGGATGACAAACTTATAATAGCAAGTGATGAATATAGCCTCCAGAAAGCACTGTTTGAATTACAAAAGGTAACCGAAATATACATCTCTGTATATCCTCAACAAAAACAAAAGTCATGGCCTTTGAAGGGATTAAACCGTTTAGATCCAAATTAGTTGTATACAATTCACCTATAGAACAAGTTTCAAGTTTCAATTCTTGGGATACAAAATGTCATACAGAGGGGAAATAGATATACAAGGGAAAATTGAAAGACTAAATCGTATGAACGGAACAATCCTGAGAACCACGAAAAAGAAAGTCAGAAAGGAAACGTTGATTAAATTCTATAATGTATTAAGTATCCCAACTTGTTTATATGGAAGTGAAAATTGGACAATGACCAAAAAAGATAGCACAAGACTACAAAGTGCTGAAATGAAATACTGAGATCAGTAGCTGGTTATAAGCTGATGTACAAAAAAATAAATTCGTTAAGAATTTGATGTATGTAAACTTCAAGAGAAAGTTAATTACTATCAAAATTCCTGGATGCAGCACATTAAAGGATGCAAAACAATTGACTGTCGAAAAGAATTCTAAAAGACCGCCCACAAGGACGAAGAAATCCTGGCCGTCCGGAGAAGAGATGGGGTGACCAGACGGGAACAGAGGCATAACAGGCAGTGCCTATATACGTGAAGGAGGAGGAGGAGGATAAGACGAAGAAGAAGAAGAAGAAATGGACCATGAAAAAGAAAGATTTTATCAGAATGCAGACGTCTGAGATGAGCTTCTTGCGACAAGTCAAAGGCTGCACTTTATTAGACAAAATAAAAAGTGAGATAATCGGAGAAGAATTAGAAGTACTCCCATTAATAAATAAAGTGCAAGATTACAGGACCCGATGGTCCCAACATCTACACAGAATGAATAGTGGCCGCATCCGAAAACATATATATCACTACAAACCTCATGGTAAAAGGAATGTCGGTCGTCCACGATTGAGATGGCATGCTGAAAACGGAACAGGAGTTTCTCCTAAAACCTGAAGAGATGGTGATGATGATGATGATGATTTTTTAAACTAAGATTTAATATTTATTGTTTTCATATTGACATTTTTTAAATAAAATTAAAGGTCGCTTTTCATAGGCTATACAGGGACCACTGTAATCACATTGTTTTTGAACTCTGGGGGAAACGGTAGAGGCATTCGCATACTGTACACAGAAGACACACACACAAACATCTATGCCCCGGGCGGGTTTTGAACCGGACGGTAGTGCTAAATGCACTGAATAACATGGAATTTTATTGTCATGTATACTTAACTCTTGTATTTAAGGTTTTTCGTTTCGAGATAGATGACGCTGTAATCAACAAAAATCAAAATAAGTACAAAATTTTAAAAAGCTCTTCTCGACAATTACACATCAATTCAAAAATATACGAGTTCAATAATTTGCAAGAAGCTACTCAATGATACCAAACGTCGCAATGCGTCTTTTTCTATAGGACTACTCCCCTTTCTCTCTCCAGGATGGATGAATGAGAAGCGTTGACAGCAGCGTTATCCTGGCAGATCGATGAACTAAAGGATTTTATAAAAGTCAGTGCAACATACTCAGTTGTCACTTTGCTATTGTATTTTGAACAAGCAATAATACTACATAACAAACCTAAAATGTTGACAATTGCAGAAAGAATTGATATCGTGCTTTGTTTTTCGAGTTACGCTAAAAGTAGTTTTTTAAAAATTATTGATAACCATACTGCGACGTTTGACATCACTGAGTAGCTTCATTAGCATCAATGCTGCAAATAATCGATGCCCAAGATTTTAATTTCAATGTATTTAGTATGCACGTATGGGTTCAATGCAGCCATTTCCCAGAAAATGTTGAAAATGTCACAAAGACTTCATGTAAAATACCCCCCAAAAACTCAAAATATCTTAATGATGTCCGGTACGGAACAACTGGATTTTATTACTGTGACAGTCTATTAAGACGCGTTCAATGTTTATTTTTTTATTACAAAAAGACGCTTGATTTGCAATGCGGAGGCTTGGACAATGAAGTGAAGGTGCATTGGTGAAATGTAATAAACGGCAATTATTCTCATTATCGGAAACGAAGATTAAAATAGACTATGGCGACGGAAAAAATAAAATGATGCAATTCGATGATAAAACATTACCAGTTGTCCTGTCAATAGAAATATAATTGTAAAGATAAGAACATTATACATTATAAAGACTGTCAAATGTTATAAAAGGTGACGAACAGAACTGATTTATTTATTAAATAAAGGAATCAGTATTTAAAATGAACCACGACAATATTATTAATTGGAACATTTGTGAATTGACTGAAAATTAGGAAATAGAATTCGTAATGATAAGAAACATTATACATTATAAAAAGACCGTCAAATGTTATAAAAAGGTGACGAACAGAACTGTATTTATTTATTAAATAAAAGGAAATCAGTATTTTTAAAATGAACCACGGACAATATTATTAATTGGGAACATTTTGTGGAAATTGTGACAATACCGCGAGGTTTATTGAGTGAGTAACATAAATAAGAGTAAAAAAACGAAAGAACATCGTCATGATCAAGTCGTCCTTTATTTAAAAAAAAAACAACGTGGTCAGAAGATATAACTTCTTCAGATGCAGTCGAGCCGAGTTACGAGGAGGACTGCAGGTTAAATCGCGAACGATGAGTACCTATTAATGAAAAGAGTGAGCCTACAAATTCACCTCATAACGAGTTCTCAGCTCATAGAATCTTTACTCTAGGGAATTTGGGACCAATTGAGACACATTTTAATTATTATTAAAATAATAACACTAGGTTTATGCTAATTACTGTAGAGAAACAATGTTCTACGTTATTTATTCTCATTTAAAAAAATGTTTTCCTCTGGCAAAGTCACAGTCGGTTTATATTTCGAGTTAACATGGTTACACACACGTATAAACATTTACTAAAACTATTGGATAACGAAAAATAAACAATCACATTCACACTATATTTACATACAACAACCATTCATCATTTTCGTGCTCATATCTGTGCATTCTTACTGAATTCAATACCCATTAATGGCCATTTACTAACTGGTCCTATTATTTTAATTAATTTCACTCTTACCACATTCTTGTTATTGAACAAAAATTTAGAAATCCTTTTCTGTATCAAAATTTCACTTCCCTTTCTGAAGTTCACGCAGCACACTTGGACGACGAATTGATCTTGCCAACTATTTTACCTTCTTTTCACAGCCCAGTCGAAAGTTTTTTAAATATTGGGTTATGTCGATGTCATTTTAAAGGGGGTCGATGATCAAGGCGTCGATATCCAAATACGTATCGAAATCTGATTGGCATAATATAGATAAATATCTCACTAATTACAAAAATATTTATAAATTTTATTACTATTTTTACATAAATCTACAAAACAATATTAATTACAAATTCGCTCATCTTTTAAAATTTCACATCTTTCACGATAATAAAATAAAACTTTATCGTAATTATAATCTGGGATTTTGTTTTTGAAAAATTGCTTTTATTTGTAGGTTTAGAAATATAAATAGTATTTAAATACTATACAATTTAAAAAAAATTAATCTAACAATTTTTTCAAATCTTGTTCATATTAATTTAATTGACATATTGAAGTCATTTATTTAGAGATAATTAGATTATGATAATTTTGTGGACTGGGTCCTAGAGAAAAAATTGAAAGGATCAACGAACAAACCATTGTTTTAAAAGAGATTGAAGTAAGAATACGGTTGGGAATCCCTGACCTAAACGAACCCGTTTATTTCGTGGTAAAAAACGTTCCCGAAATTATTGCTGTATGAATAACTATCTTCGTGATATATTTACCCGTAAAATCGGACTATATGAAAAATGACGTTTTTGGCGATGTGCCACTTTTCTAGTAACCAGACGATATATACACTCGAAAATGCACTTCCTTCTTTTCGTTCTGGGCTATCAGATAAAAATTTTTCAATGGCTTTCCTCATTGAGCAAGTTGTCTATGGTAAGTGCTCCTGTAAGACGGCAGATATGGTGAAGAAGGGGAGGGAGGGTGAAGGCAACGACCATGACGGACATGAAGGACGGACGAAAGCAACTTTCTGAGGTTGCCGAGTACACCCGCACTCGGTGCACGAGCACCCAGCGACCGGGTCAGGAAAGACTGCCCCGTTGTTTACGTGTGTTAGATTTGCGTTGTGTGAGCGTCCACGATGATTTATCGTATATCTAATGCGTCAGTAGATTTACCAGTTATTTTAGCTATTTTATTCCTGTATCACTTTCCATAATATTTTAGACCCGTTTTGCAAGGTCGGTCTCAGTCACAAGGTTCTCAGAGAATTTTTAACTGTCGTCAAGCTGTAAGTCTAGGTCTAGTGTCTGAACTGAACGATCACGCGAGCGAAGTTAATGGTGAGACTTTTTACAGTAAAATTGGAAAAGGACCAGAGATCAGTAGAGTATTGGAAGACATATTTCACTAGTTTCTAAATATTGAAAAGTAATACCATTTTATAGTTTCAAATAGTAAGTCAATTCAATTACGGTTCATCACTTCAATTCATCCTATACTTATCGTAGTTAGAAACGAGAGTCTAAGAGTGCTCTCTGCTAGAAGCCGCAAAATATTTTGAACGTAACAAATATTACTGGGGAAATATGTTATTGGGATATGTTTTAGAGATTTCATTTCTTTCAACGTTTTAGTTGCCATTATGATCACGATATTTGAAGTTAAAATTAAACTTCTCAAAAGACTTAATAAATGACATATTTATAATAATTAATAAACAATTTCATCACGTACTTGTTATCAAACTCATCTTCAGAAAAATACGAATACGTGCAACACAATCGAATTGCAATGTAATGAATTGTTTGTAAAAATAACATGAACAGAGACAAATAGCGTTATATAACCACATTATGAACTCACAGGCTACTATTTGTTTTTGTGCCAGATATGAGCGGATTCAAGTTGTGACACTTTCATAATTTCTGTAATATCAAAACAATAACAAGAGGAAATTTTAGACCAATACGTCAGAATGCACGGGTTATCAAGTTCTCAGTTGCGATGTTTCGTCAAATTGGATCCGAACTATATATTTATAAATCCATGTAATATCCCGGAACGTTTAGCAAATATCAGATTCAGCTTGTAATGTGACACCGAAAAATACCAAAAAAAAAAAGAAAGAATGCAAGTCATAAAAATATATGAGCAAATTAATTTTAAGAAACACATTCGTAAGAATAGTTTATTGCTTTTAATAAAAGTTCAGAAAATAAAATTAGAAAATCCTGAACGAAACGAAAAATCTTTAATAAATAATAATCCTGAAAAATCTTTATTCACATGTTCCATTAATGTCATAAATATGTCAATTTTTATGATAATAAAACTGAATATAGAGTTTTCTTTTTCTTTGTACATAATTTTTACGAACACTTTATTAGTGTCTCACAAATTATAGTTGATTAAAAGGTTAAATACATATAATATTGAAATATGGATTTAAAGATTGCTCACATTAAACCGAGCATAGTGAAATAGAAGACATGTGAAATTAGCAAAATATTGGTAAAATAGTAATAAAGCCGAAATTTTTCTATTTTTGGACGAGGTTGATAAAAGAGTGATTGGGTTTTACTCTTTTAGCTCAAAACACGAAGATACCTTAATGTAACTACACCGTAAAAAACTTCAGCACTGTGAAATTTTGTCTATTTTTTAGTCTAGGTGGAATTAAATCTTTAATTTGGCAATCTATGTAGGTTAAATCCTTGAATATTGCAATTTATTTACTTCAAATTTGATTTTTTTGCAATGCGCGAAGGATGTTTAGTGGACTATAAATACGTTATTAAAATATAATATCTCGTTTTTGGCCCGTAATTTTTATTCTTATCCTTTCAAGAATTGAGATCTATTTATATTTTAATATATCCTGAGCAAGAGTTGTTTCTAAGGCGACAGAAATAGTTTCCTATTGCATTCATTATCCTCTTCATATTTTGATGTCAGAGGTGGTAAAGATAATTGGCAATGAAGACACTCTTGAACTTCGGTCGCGGAACAAATGGGCGGACGTTCAGCAACGCATCAGTACGGAAAGTCTTTTTCCCATCCGTCTGAAGCCTTGTTTATTAATAACCACGTGGGCGAACGGAAATGGATAAAATTACTGTTGGAAAATAGGAAACTAACAGGCGCTGTAATAAATAAAATCCCAAATAAAATCCCAAACTCATAAAATTACACAAAAAATTACACAAAACATTACAGCTGCAGAAGGGAATAAAAAATATCGAAAATGAATTCCCATTCCAAGCATATAATCGAAAATGAATTCCCATTCCCATAGCAAGCTACCGAAGAATCTTTACAGTAGAGTCAATGAGAACAAATGAAAAGCTATGGAAATAACACTCCTGAATTTAAACAGATAAAATTGTGAGAAAATTATAATTGTCACCGGGAGCGGTAGCTCAGTGTATCAACTGATGTCACTGCAGCGCCTCTGACCGGGAGGTTCTAGGTTCGAGTCCTGACGTCGGCAAGCTTTTCGATACTAGCTTTTCAGCTAGGTCGAATTCAGTCGCTGTCTGGAGGAGAAATCTAGCGGCCGGCTGCTCTGATCGGTAGTTTTCCGTGGTTTCGCCGATCAACATCAGGCGAATGCCGGAGCAGTACCCTAACAAACGGATCGCGCGCGATCTTTCTTTCCTCTTCCTTGTCCTATCATCTCCCCTTACACACACACACACACACACACACACACACACTAACATGCACTACACTACAACATATTCCGAGAGACCGGTCGGGAGCTTAGAGCTTGTCCCGGCTGGGGCGGTGCCCCGCTGGTGGGAGAGGCCTGGTTGGGGAGAAACCCCACTAGCCGACGGTAGGTCGGCGCCGGATCTCACCATCCAGCGGGGGAAGATCACTGCCATCTCCCGAGAAAAGCATGCACCACACTTACGGGACCAATGACCAAAGAAGTTGACGCGGTTCAGGTTATACAATAAATAAATAATTTACATGTTTACGCCTGAAAATTTAAAAAAAGACAAACATATTTTGTAGATATTGAATAAAATAGAAGTACAAAAAATAAAAGTTACACAGAAACAGAGGTGAAATTCATTAAAAAAACAAATAAAAGTGACAAAATATGTAAGTAGTAAGCACAAAGTATATAAAATAGACGGAGAGAATTTACCAAAACATGTTAAATGAAGCAGAGTTTTTTAATTACAGCACTCATTGAAAATTGTGTTTAAAAAAAAGATGATTCCAATACAAAAAGGGAAATTCCCATTGTAAGAACATACATCTCACATTAAGGAAAGAGAGGCACGTATGGGCAGAGAGGAAGCAGATTAACGTAAACAATCAATTGTTTATCTATAGATTGTTATATCTATAGATATTTTTGGAATAGATAACAATGAAAGTAAGTAAAATTAGTGGTGCTACAGAATGGTACAGACTTTCTCGTAGTAAATGTTTGTAATTTCCTTGGTGTGAACTCCCTTTACGGTATTGCCCCATCCTGTTGCCAGCTGCCATCTATCGCTGCCAAAAAATACTTTTCTTTTACATTTTCTCAACTTTTCGGTAACTTAGAGGTAGAACCGAAATATTACTTTAATAATATTAAAGAAGAGTAAACCCTCATCCTAAATGGCAATTTTCATTAAAAAAAATGCGGAGCCATTTTTAAGCAATTGGAGTCTAACCGTTACTGTAAATGCAAAATTTGAAGTTCTTTTCACAAGAATCTATTGAGTTCACGAAAATCTTCATTTGAAGTCATTTGAAACACTTTTACTCACAAATGCACTAATGTATACAAATTGCTGGAAATGTGCATATTACGGCGAGAGAAATATTTAAAAAATACATTTGTGTAATTTTTGAAAAAATAAAAGAATACACTAAAATGAAATTTACGTCATACGAATTGAACTCGTATTAAACAGTGGAATTAGCACTATCCGTTGGAAAAGTTTGAAGAAAAAATTCGGACCATTTTTGAGAGAATTACGTGTGAGCTTTTCTGAAAATGCGGAATTTTCAGCTCATATCCACAAAAAAATGTTGAGTCGTCGAGAAACATATGACATTATTTAAAGCACATTTAGTCATAAATTTAGTAATGTGAACAAATTGCAGGTAATGTAAATATTAACGACGTAAGAGACGAGTCCAAAAAATTACTATCTATTTAGTATTACTAATTTTGTACAGCTTTGGTCGTTTTCCACATACCAATTTTCACGCCTCTTTATCCCATATGTCTTTTTCCCCCATTTCTCTTTTTTCCATGGCTTCTGTAATTGCCATGTACCATGTCCTTCTCGGCCTTCCTTTGTATCGTCTTCATTTGGATATCCATTCCCACATTTTTTATGGAAGTCTATCTGATTTCAATCTTCTCAAATGTCCATACCATTTTAGTTGTTTCATTTCGATAGTCTCGTTCAAAGCTGTTTGCAATTTTATTTCTAATTTTATCATTTATTATTTTGTCTAACAGAGTAACACCGTCGCCAGAACTGTTGCTTGAAGTTTATCTCTCATATTTTTTGTTAGTGTCCAGACTTCTGCCCTATAGAGTATTGTACTCTCTGTGAAGGAGCTATATATGCGTTTCTTTGTCTTTATTGAAATAATCGAGTTCCACAGCACTGGATTCAACTTATGACTATTTTTGCTCTTATATTTTTATTTTTACATCCTGTTCGTCTCTACCATATGCTGTTAGTGTGACTCCCAAATATTTGTATTGTGTATTACCTTTAACTATTCCTATACTATTCTCTAAATCATGGGGATATCCTCCACCACCATATATTCAGTCTTTTGTACGTTTATTTCCATTCCCCATTTCCATACTCTTCTACTAATTTTCTATAGAAGTTACATCATCTTCATCTTCAGCCATTATCACCTGGTCGTCTGCAAGTAGCAAACTAAACACTATTTCATTACCTTTTTCACACCCATGCTTCTAAACTTTCTTTTCCATTCTTTTGGGGGTTTATCAATGTATATCTTAAACAGGGTTGGAGATATACCGCAGCTTTGCCGTAATCCTTTATTTACTGGGAAGTGGTCTGATAGACATTTTCCCACTTTCACTTGACTTTTATTACCTTTATAAAGTTGTTTGAATGCATTTATGTATATATGCTATTGATATTCCTTTTTTTTACATTGTCCCCCATACTTCTTTTACGGTACATTATCATAAGCCTTTTTGAGATCTATAAAATGATTTAAAGTTCTCTTCCTCGCTCAATTGTTTTTTTGTATCAGTAGTTTGAGACAGAACATATTGTCAACACAGGATCTTCCTGATCTAAAAACACTTTCCTCTTCTGAGTCTGACATTTGCATTTAAATTCTATTATTTAGCACACGTCCATACAGTCTAACCAAAGATGAAGTCGCACTTTACAATTATTGCAATCTTTTTTACTTCCTTTTTTGTAAATTGTATTTAAATAAGCTAATTTCCAATTTCTGGCATTTTAGCTTCTTTTAAAATGCCATTGAATATTTCTATAATTTACTCCAAACCTACAATAGGATAATATTTGACAAGCTCTGTGGCTATACCTCCAGGTGCAGGTCCTTTATTATTTTTCATAAAACGTGTTTTACCCCTACCAAAGTCACCTCTGCTGCCATCGAATGTACCTGAAGTGGTTCATAATCTATTCCTTGAAATTTAGTTCTATTTTCTGTCAAAATATTTTCACAATATTTTTGCCATTTTTCGATACTAATTGGGTCAACTAAATGCCATTGTTGGATAGTATTCCATTTCATGGAATGTAACATTTTCCATGCCTCTCTGGATTTGGTGTTGCCAATGCACTTGTCTGATCTGTCACATTTTTGTTCCCACAATATGTATTTTGCCTTCTTCACTTCTTTCTTGACCAAATACTTCATTTTTTATATTAATTTCTGTCTTCTAAATATTTTGTTGAAAGCCACCCCAAATATAACTTTTTATTTTTTCAATTATGTTCTTTATATTTCGGTCCACCAGAAGTCTTTTTCATATTCACATTTTCCCTTTCCCCAAAAAATTACATGTGTGTAAATTTTGAAAAAACAAAAGAAAAGAGCAATATAGCATTTATGTCATCTTATAGAGTGCATTTAGCACTATCCTTACCAAAATTTTAAAGAAAAAAATTTGGAGCCGTTTTGGAGTAAATCGTGTTTTGGTTGTTTTTTTAATTGCACATATTGCACGTAATATTGCGCGAAAACTACCAAAGTTTTCAAAAAATGAACATATCATGAAAAAATGACATGTAAGAACTAAATATAGAGAACAAATACTTGAAGGAAATATCTCCATCTTCAACTTTGTAGTTGTAGGAAGACGCCGAAAAAAATTCAAACTTTTGCAATTTTCGAAAATTCAGAGTTAACTGTGTAGACCACCTTTATATGGGTATTTTGCTCTATTCTTACAAGAAATTAATAGAAAAATTAGGAGCCGATTTTCAAAAAAATTTGAAACTGTGCAGGGGACTTCATGTAAAGTACCCCCAAAATTCAAAGAATGTTTTTTAAAATCTCAAAGCTTCGACTCGAGACAGATGGACAGGAAATTCAATTTGGAAAATATCGTACGCATAGTTTAGGCGCTAGTGGTGTTCACAGGCGGACAGACGTTTCCAAAAAAACACTTTTTCGGTATCAGGGGAACCCAAAACGTGTATTTCCGTTTAAATCTCGAAGTCGATTTTCCGCAGCATTACATACCTATCTCTTTACTACGTATATTACTCCCGTATACACGTATGTATACGTGGAAGTTAAAAGAACAATCAGAGGTGCAAGGGGGAACGGGTAGATCTAAATATAAGTACACCAATTAAAATATAAAGGAAAACAGAACCTATTACAATGTATAAATTTTTTTGATGGTCTTTTTTATTACAGAAAGTACATTGTCATAAATACTGGTTAAAAGATTGATTCAAAAATGGTCTTGTGGGTATTTTGTATGTAGTGTTTCAGAGATTAATCTCGTATACGTTTTGGTTCGTTATCCAAAATGGTAGAACTGACAAAATTAAAATAATGTGAATAATCAAGGCGATGTCGAGAAATAGAGTTTTAATTTCGTGCCAGTCTGCATAATCCTATTATCATGTTCTTTAATTTTAATGTTATTGACCCTGTTCCTTAACTTTAATGTTATTAACAAGCTGTCTCCTATGTGGGACAAACAAAACGCGCTCTCATACAATGAATAAAAGAGCACATTTCGAGCCTGTTCACACTTTTCCTTCGTGTAGATCAGAGAATTTTTTGAGAAAAATGTGGAATGGAAACTTATTTTGTATTCGGGTTCTATGTGATGGGTTTTTGCCGAGTCTGTGAACTATTAATGAATTAACTGTTTGTTGGCGACATACCAGGAAGCGTTTGAGATAATTCTGAGGAATTGGTTTTGTATTATTTGTAATTTCCTTTGGTTGGTTTTTGCTGCATTTAACCAGATTGGGCTGGCGTATAGTAGCAAGGGTCTTATTATTGTTTTAAATATTAATAATGCTGAATTATAAGATAATGGGCTGGATCTGTGTATTAATGGCTTTAGTGTATGAATTTGATTTTGGCTTGAATGATTTTGGCATCTATATGCTGCTTTTTGGTTTTTCTTCGCTTTTTGGTTTTGGAAAACGGTTCCTTGACAAACTTCGTCTTTGGGACGCCGAATTTACCGAGAGCGTTTGCTCGTGAAGTGGTTTTGTGAAAAAGGCAAACATATTCTTTGGCTTTATGCCTATGTCATCTTTTCCAGATTCTGTTTTGACTTCAATTCGTCTCATCAGCTTGGGAAATGCACGAAAACAGCGACATGGCTGTCTGTTTTTCCCAAGGACAGAAAGTGGGTGTTTTGGAAAACTTTTGGAACCATTCGTACCCCACGAAGTTATGCCGGGCTTTGGCTTACGCCTTTGCTTTGGCTTTAACATCTATATGCTGCTTCCATTGAGTTTTGTGTCCAAGTATTTGATTGGTGTATTAAGAGGGAGCCAGTTGATGAGTGTATTGCTTAGCATAAGTGGTCGCGGGGGTGAGTGTGGACGGAGCGTGACGATCTTGGCGGCCGTCTTGGTTGGGTTCACTTTTCCTTGGTACTCGTGGACGGAGGGGGCTCGGCCTACTGCGTCACCTCACGAGCCGAGCCCCGGCCTCGGAACTGCTCGTTCCTCACTAGCTGACAGCTGCACATTCATTGTCTGCCGGTTTCCTTTCCCTTTCCTTGATTTGTCAATGGCGAGGCTGTTCTCGCGTACATTACGCGTGAGTACAGTAGGGTCGCGATAGTCCCAGCCTCGCTAATCCGAGATTCCGCGCATCCCAGATGGCCTAAAGTCACCAAACAAGCAAACAAGCGGCTATACTCATGAGCTGGGTCTTGACGGGTTGGCAATACCGCGTCACGGGTGAGGTGGTCGGTGCCAGTGTCAGTCCTAAAGACAAATTTCATCCTCCGTAGTTTTATTTTCTCATATTTCCATTCCAATCTTCTTATCTATACTTTTTTTATTCTCAAATTTTACCTTAATAAATCATCTTAAAGAGGTTGCTATTAGTGTCCTTAATGACTGTCATTTTTTGTAAATTTCTATCCTCTGAAAGACATACTGTCGAACAGAAAGTAATAAATAAAAAAAGTCTGTCTCTACATTGTTGGGACCTATTTGCGCTCATGTATGTATGTATCTGAAACTTTAATAGAATCTGCACATTAAATTCGACTTTTGCTTTGTTGTTGATAATTTAGTTATGTATTTGCCTTTTCTCCGTGTAATCCGAGTATTTTGTCATTCGAGGTACCATCAGCCCCAACTGCCTCGAATTATTGCGACTCTACTGTACCTACCTGGATGCTTTCTCAGAAAGATCGAGGAAAGGAGAAAACAATGGAGTCAGCGTTGTGTGCCGTATGTGGTGTAGGGTAGGTACAAGGAAAGGAGCGAGGAAGTAGGTACAAGGATAGGAGTCCCTAGCAGCTTTGCCACCGCATGTAACTTGACTTATTTTACAAGAGATAAATAAACCATATATTTGACGATTGAAACAATAGCTACCGGTAAGGTTTGCAGCACGCAGGATTGCGTGTTTGAGTCGTGTTTAGACATAGGTATCAGCACCTGTGGGTTACGGCATGGTTGGCTTTCCAGCCCATCATGCATCACCATTTTACCTTCTCGTACACCTATGCATATTCAGAGTAATATACGTAGTATAGAGAAATATATGTAACGCTACCGAAAATCGTTTTCGAGATTTTAAAGGAAATACTTGTTTTATGGTCTCTAATAATGAAATCTGTAATTTTTTTTAACTGTTCGCCCATTTATCTGTGAACAACACTATCTCGTAAATTATTCGTACGAGTTTTACCAAAATGAATATTCCCCGGTCGATCTGATCCGGATTATATTCCAGCGATTTTGAAAATAATTTTTAAAATTTTGAGGGTACTTTACCCGTGCGACATTTTCAAAATGTTTTGTAAGAATAGAGTAAAATACATGTATAAAGATGGCATAGCTCCAAATTGCACTGCTAACTCTAAATTATAAGAAATTGCAAAAGTTTGAATGTTTTCTGCATCATCTTACAATAACAATTTTGTTGTTTGTGATTTTTTCTTCAAACGAAATTTGTTCTTCACTATTATTATTATTATTATTATTATTATTATTATTTTAATTAATATCATGTTCATTGTTATGGAAAATCTTAGTAGACATACACGTAGTTTTCGGGCAATTTTGAGCGCAAGGTCAATATTAAAAAAGACCATTTTGATTTGTCAAGTCTAGAACTAAGTAGATTCTAAGTATAGTATACAAGGTTAGTTTAGTAAGAACTTCCGTATATAAGATTGTAACATATTATAAAAGCATTAAAGTAATAATCTTAAAATTTGGTCAAAGTTTGCATTCGCTCCTCCCCAGAATATTGTATGCCAAGCGCGGAAGGCGAAGACAGGAATCTTGACGTTAGCTTGGAAATGAGACACAAAAGCGAGTCCAATTGCTTCATAAATTTTTCTATTTAAACCAAAATAAACAGCCAACTTAATCCAATCACCTAAACTCGAACAGCAATTTGTATGACCGCCATCTATACTACGCGTACCTCACGTATTCCAATTATCTATTTTCATTACCTGCTTCTCGAAAAATGCTCGCCTTCCGCACAGCCATGTACAAGTACGATGAAATTGGCGTTAGTTTTCGTCATGCTTCTCGAGAGATTGAATTACGTCAACCTGCGTATGTGCCCAGTGGGTCCCACCATTAATTTCCCACAGCGGCGCTCACAGCTATTTGCAGCCTTCACCTATTGTATTTCATAGTCTCACTTCCTAGCAGATGTCTGCTTCACGCTCATTATCATACCGGTTAGCTTTCCTCTTTTCTTGTTTTCAGGGGCGAGATCTGTTCAGGAGAACATGAGCGTATTTACCACGGCTCATATTGAGGAAGATCGATAAAGAAACATGTAGGATAGGTGTAACCCACAGGCCAGTCTCAACGACCTCATACCGTATATTTCTCGTCAGTTGATATGTTTGGGAGATAATTGTAATTCTTATGTACAGTACTACAGTTCGAAGAGTTTACTCACTAATTTTCAAGCACTTCGACCACTAAGAGTGGTCCGTATTTCATACATGGAATGACAATCATTAGATAGTAAAGTCTGTTTGTGAATAAGATTAAGATCTTATTTTGAGTATCAACTGTGAATCAGTAAAACACCGACAAAGGGGCATGTACTGCAATGCCTCTTATGTCCTCAATGAGGACCTAGTGTTCAAGTTTCGACGGTGGTAGGATTTTCGACACTATCGACATAGCTAGGTCGAAATTCAGTCGCTGTGTGGAGGAGAATTCTAGCGACCGGCTGCACTGAATGGTAGATTTTCGTGGGTTTCTCCAACGCCAGGCGAATGCTGGAGCAGTACCCTAACAAACGGGCCATGAACCGTGCGTTCCTTCTTTCCAATTCCTTTCCCTATCCTCGCTCCTTACTTACACATACACACCCACATGCATTACATTATCACACAGGCGGGAGCTTAGAGCTTATTCCAGCTTGACACCGGGAGCGGTAGCTCAGTGTATCAACTGATGCCACTGCAGCGCCAATTGGCCGGTGCTCTGATCGGTAGTATTCCGTGGTTTCTCCGATCAACACCACGCGAATGCCGGATCAGTACCCTACCAAACGGGCCATGGACCGCGCGCGATCTGTCCTTCCTCTTCCTTGTCCTATCCTCTCCCTCTTACACACACACTTACACTAACATGCTCTACACTACCACATATTCCGCGAGACCGGTCGGGAGCTTAGAGCTTGTCCCGGCTGGGGCGGTGCCCCGCTGGTGGGAGAGTCCTGGTTTGGGGGAAACCCCACTAGCCGACGGTAGGTCGGCGCCGGATCTCGCCATCCAGCAGGGGAAGATCATCGCCATCTCCCGAGAAAAAAACATGCACTACACTAACGGGACTAATGACCAAAGAAGTTGACGCGCCCGGAAATACGAAGAAACCAAACCAAACCAATCCAGCTTGAGTGGTTCCCCGCTTGTGGGAGATGGTTGGAGAAAATCCTCGCAACCAGACGTAGGTCGGGCCGGATCTAGCTAGCGAGCGTGGCAAAACTCACCGCCACCTCCCGAGATGAAAGCATGAACTAAACTTACGGGACTATTGACCTTAGGAGTTTACTCGCCGGGAATCAATCAATATAGTATAAAAAGTTGTGGATGCAATATAAATATGTATAAAAGTATTGCTTGGATATGATATCTTAAATTGAACGCTGGCTGGAGCGCGAGGCGCGCTGGGGCTACCTGGGCGAGTGCCACGAGGGCGCCGGGGCCGCCTTGTGCTCCGTGGAGGCCGTGACGAGGGCGAAGGCGCCTCCAGGCAGCGCGCACCAGCGGCGCACCAGCAGGAACTCACGCTGCGCCACCAGTCCGCCCAGGCGCGGCGCCGACACCTGCAGCTGCACGTCCGACGCCCCCGCGCGGCCCTCGTCCAGCGACTGCAACGCGCGCGCCAGTGGTAGGAAGAGACAGTGGAAAGAAGCGCCATTGGAACTAAGCGCATTGGAACTAAGGAAGGCCAGTGGAAGAACGCCATTGAACTAAGCCATTGGAACTAAGAGCCAGTGGAATGAAACGCCATTGTAACTAAGAGCAATTGGAACTAAGAGCCAGTGGAACTAAGAGCCAGAGGAAAGAAGCGCCGTTCGGACTAAGAGCCATTGGAACTAAGAGTGAGTGGAAAGAAGTGCCAGCGATAGAAAGATCCAGTGGAAAGAAGCGCTAGTGGAAGGAAAGAAGCGCCATTGGAACTAACAGCCAGTGGAAATAAGGGCCACTGGAAGGCAGAGTCAGTGAGAGAAGCCCCAGTAAAAGTGTCAGTGGAAGAAAACGTCAGAGGATGGAAGCGCCAGTGGACCAGTTAAATCAGGATGGCTTCTTCCTGATTTAAACTCCTGTATTTCGTCGGCGACTGGAACCAACACAATAACAGTCATAGACAAATTATCCGTTTCTTGCATCGGTCCCTGAGAGAGCGAACACAATAGAATTAGGACTGAGAATGTAGGAAAATTTAATTCCGCTGGCCTCCTGCCGGTGTTCTTTTAGTAGGATGTCACTAGGGTGATACACAATGAAGATATAGAACTCTCGATCTCCCAATCAACCGATCGTTTGGTCAACGGCGTCGCTTCAACGCCTACCGCAGCTACGTTGGTGTTTAATGGAGAGTGGTAAATGGACGTAGTCACAGAGAGGTAGTTATTGAGGCTACCTGCAGGGAGGTGGCGTCTGCAAGCAGCCAGCTGGCTTTGATGCAGTCACCACGCAACGTCTCCCATACGCGCTTGGGCGTGCAGTCCGGAAGCGTCGCCTGCGAACACACATCAACATAAAAGCATGACTTTTCGATGCCTTTTCTTCTTACGGTTTAACTACAATACGAAATAGCAAGTTCAGGAATTCTAAATGATGAAGTTTGTTTCTTTGTAACTTTGTGTTTGCTTGTAATGTGTTTTTTGCAATTGTTAGTGCATGTTTGTGTGTATTTGTGTACGTTTATTTATTTTCTGGATATTTGCGGGGAGACGGCCATTTGCCCGAATTCTGCCTCCGTATATGAACCCAGCTTCGTTTGAAGCCAACCACCCGGTGCGTGTGTAGGGGTCATAGTAGGCCTGCGTTGTAGGCTTCCCTTTGTGACGCCTGGATGTGACTTACACTTTCAGTTCATGTTACCTAAATTGCCTAGTTAGTGAGACATAACATCTTGTTGAAATTAGAAGAACTAGAAGAATTTAATTTTGGGGCAACTGCTAGGTTTCAGTTAGTTACATGCCAGTTATATACCACACTAGATACTGCCAATATATTTTCCACACTAGACGCTGCCGAAAGCGTGCAGTGGCTCACAGGATTTTTAGGCATTTATAAAAGTCACTTCTTCCAGTTCGGACTGAAAACGGTAATCTGAATTTCGGAAGGCAGAGCGTTAAAACCCAAAGCACCGGAGACAGCGTAGGGGGAAGCGTAGGAAAGGTAGACAGCATTAAAGATCGAGTTACACAAGCGACAAAAGTCTCAGTATTCTCGAACACACCATTTTGAAAATTAAAAATCTAAAAATGGAAATGAAATTTGGAATTTACTAAACAGCGATAAGACAATTTATCACATACGTTGCAGAAACTTATGGAAGAAAAAGGTAGTGAAGTAATAAAATAATGTACAACAAAATATAATCGAATGAGTGAATGGTAGAATTGAGAGTGGGGTAGATGTCAAGAATGAAAGCGAAGAAAGGTCACGGTTGCGGAACCAGAAGTCATAGAGTCATCAGGGTTGCGGAACCAGAAGAAATGTGAAGTCCAAGGAGGCCGAGTAAGAGTTGCTTAACGATTCTGAAGCGAATAGGTTGTAACCTTCTGTTATGGTAAGTGAAGAAAAATGTATATCTGCGTTAGTGACTCTGTTCCTGTTTATGTAACTAAATGGGGACGAGCACGACATTTCTAATTGCGTAAGTAGTAGCGTAAAATTACCGCAATTTGTGATAACAGTACTACAATTATTTCGCGTATCTTAAATATGTGGGAAGGTAACGTTCTTGTGATAGTGAATAGTTTTCATGCTTTGAATAATTACTAAACAAGAAAAAACTCTCGTTGTTGAAAAGTTGTCTCGTGTCTGAAAGTTGTCTCTCGAAGTAAAACTCATGAGCTTAGGCACAAATAGAATATGATCATCAAAACATACTCACGATCACCAATGCATGTTATGCGCCATAAGGATTTACAAATAAAAATAGCTCGTGTATCAATCCTATCACTAAAGTCGCATTTAGGACGTAACGATGATATACATGTAAAACACCATTTATTTTTGTCCCTAGAACGTTTTCTGATTGTAGGTGACCTAGTTTTGACAGCTCAAGATATGGAAGACATTGAATATACGTTTTACAAATTGAAAGAAAAATAGTATTGGATATTATTTTCTTGCTTTGTACATTACCGATTCAATTAGTACGTTCAAGGACATACCAGTAAATACAGCTTATTGTAAAGAGTAAATAAAACCGGTTGTAGAAAATTATACAAGCGAAACTAGTTTGTTGCGAGTGCAATTGATTCAGTGAACTACAAAACTTGTGAAACCAGTAGATGTGAAAAACGCCTAGTTGAATGCTGCAGACTAATAGATGAAATTCCACATTAAGAAAGATTTACAGAATAGATATGACAATTTACTATTTCGCAATAATTCTCAATTCATGTTAATCCAATAAGTATTTAAATTATTTCTTATAATTAAAGTAAACAGAACTCAAATACATTTGTATATATAAGATTTTAAGTGGGTAACGCAGTAATTCAGAGATTCCGAGCACTTTGAGATTTCATGGAGATAGGACAGTTTGTCACAATTGCAGTCGTGTGCTCCCGGCCAAGAGTTATGATAGCTATTGAGCGATATCCAACCATTTCCCAACAAATTATTTAGGCCCATTTGCTAAGAACTGCTGTGCATTAATTTCAATTAAGGGCACAGTCATATTTGTTTGCGAAATAAAATTTAGATTCACAGTACATGTAAGCTAACATTCAGGTATCATCGATTGGTTGTTATTCTACAACCCAAAATCTCAAGCTTTATATCTTGGAAGGGATAATTTTATAGGTGATACAAATTTTGCATTGCCAGGATCACGTCCGTAACACTAGTTTAGAACACTACTCGATTACGATCAAGGAGAAAAGCAGATGCCAAATGTCAACAGCAAAAGAAGGTTCATATGCAAATACACAGACGTCAGAGCTATTTTTCTATTTTCAAAATTTCCATCAACGATACTTAGAATAAATAAAGTAAAATCATTCTGATGGCTAGAAGGTGATTTGGAGTTAGAAGAACAGTCCTCTATATTCACTGTTTAATGAGATTAGAGAAATAAAATAGTTTAACTGCAAAATTACGAGGCACGCCTGGCAGAAAGATCCCCTCGCACTCTCCAAATGTTCAAAGGAAGTCTGAATCAAAAATAGGTTACGGTACATGCCAAAAAGATGTTTCCAAGCAAATATTTTGAACGTATATTGTCGGTGCACTAGAACGCTGGCACATCTAAAACACAGTACTTTTGTTAAATGAAGCAATACGTTTATTCTTTGTTGTGATGCCAGTACCTTAACCTTGTACCGGTGCTTTTCCGGCTTGTAACGGTTGCATGATTTGATGGATAGGCGATTATAAACACTTGATAATAATGATGATGGACCATTGATGAAATGGGAAAGAAAAGATCTGGAGAACTCTAGAAGAGCCTGTTGTGAACCCGCTGGGGTATATCCATCACAAATGCCACATGGACCAACTGGGGTTCGATCACCGCTCCCAGGTGTGGAAGGCTACTACACCTCAGACTGACCAAATATATATTTAGAAAATATACATAATTACAGGTAAACATTTATAATTATAGTGTCCAATATAACAAATATACATAAAGGAAAACACTTTCTCTCTCCGCGATGGGAACGACTTTGCTCTTGTTGTAGCCGTTATTCTGCAAAAATGACGATGTTTCATACATGCCTCTTTTCGTGTACACCGACGCGATTAATCTTTTTCATTATAGTGCACTCTTATACTTAACAAAACAGAGGAACAGATAGTCACACTGAACATTCCGGGTCCGTTACAGATTTTACAGACCGCCATCCGTTAAGTACGATCAAACAAATAAGTAATACATTGCTTGAGATTGCGTATAAGTATTCCTAATAGAAGAATAGGTATTTTTTATTTATATAACTTTCTATTTTAAGAAAATGATATGACTTTTTTGAAGGACAAGGCACAAGGCCCGTAGCAGAAATAACAGACTTACTTGGTTATAAAAATCTGTTTTCGCCTAGGTTTACTATCTCCAACTGTGTTCTTTGTTTCTCTAATGACGTTAATAACTAATTTGGTAATATTTTACTGTTATGAAAACTTCACGCAATCAGACGAACAAAAATCCACTCAACGGCAGGTGTTCATTAAGGATTTAACAAACCGCCGTCCGATAATAATACTCCAAGCCTATAAGTTGTATGAGCTTTCGCCTCGGTTTACGAATTTCAATCGCGACCGTTAAATGCTCTACATTAACCTAATGACGTTAATAACTATTTGGTAATTTTGCACTATTATAACAACATAATCAAAAATAA
The DNA here is from genome assembly GCA_964035755.1 of Teleogryllus oceanicus. Taxonomy (NCBI): domain Eukaryota; kingdom Metazoa; phylum Arthropoda; class Insecta; order Orthoptera; family Gryllidae; genus Teleogryllus; species Teleogryllus oceanicus. The sequence goes on from CAXIVR010000007.1 coordinate 124,350,560, forward strand.
AAGCGAATCTGCACATCCAGCGTTCTTTAAGTATTTTACAGTCCACCGTCCGTTAAGAACTAAAGCAGATGAGCTGTGTTAACTATCGCCGACTTTCTCCTCGGTTCACAAACTTCATACGCTTCTGTTATTTGCTTTAATCTGCCTAACGACATTAATAACCATTTAAAGACATTGCACTGTTATATAAACTTAATCGGAGGAATGAAAAACAACTCTTAACCTCCGGCGTTCGTTAGGGATTTTACAGCCCGCCGTCCGTTAAGAACAACCAATGCAGAAGAACTCTGAGAACTTCCGCTGACTTTCGCCTCAGTTCACAACTTATACCCGCGTTCGTTATTTCCTTCGTAACGGCCTTACGACTACTTCAGCTCCTGCGAAACCACTCACCGTGAGGCGGAAAATCTTTCCAGGGCGGCCGGGCAGGCGGCAGCTCTCGACGATTTTGGTAATATTGTAAAAACTTAATACAATCAGAGGAACGAATAGTCATTCTTAACGGCCGATGTCCATTAAGGATTTAACAATCCGCCGTCCGTTAAGAGCAATTGAAGCAGATAAGTTGAACGGACTTTTGCCTCGGTTGTTTACGAACTTCAACCTTAAATGCTCTACATTAACCTAATGACGTTAATAACTATTTGGTAATATTGCACTGTTGAATCAACTTAATCAGAAGAACGAAAAACGACTCTTTACGTCCGTTAGAGGTTTTACAGTACGCTGTCCGTTGCGAACAACCAAACCAGATGATGTGTACTTTGAGTACTTTGGCCGGGTTTCGCCTCGTATCACAACCTTCACACGCGTCCGTTATTTCCTCTATAACGGCCTAACGACTGTAGCTGCTGTAAAAGCACTCACCGTGAGGCGGAAGATCTTCCCGGAGCGGCCGGGCAGGCGGCAGCTCTCGACGACGGCGTCGATCTCCGCGGCGCCGGCGCCGGGTGGCGGCGCGCGCCTCCAACTGCCAGGGCCCCGCGCGCCGCAGCCGCTCCAGAGCCGCCGCCAGCGTCTCGCGGCTCTGCGCTCGCAGCAGCGCCGCGCCTCCCTCCGGCCTCGCCGACGCCCCGCGCCTCGTGCGCAACCTGCCACCTTCATCATTGATTGATTGTGATTCCGGGCGCGTCAACTACTATGGTCATTAATCCCGTAAGTGCAGTGCGTGTTTTTGCTTGGAAGGTGGTCTCTTCCCGCTGGATGGTCAGATACGGCGCCGACCTACCGTCGGCTACCGGGATTTTCCACAAACCAGGTATCTCCCACCAGCGGGGAACCGCCCCCCTCGGGACAAGTTCAACTCCCCGACCAGTCTCCCGGCATGTGTGATTGTGTAGTGCATGTTAGTGTAGGTGTGTGAGTACGGGGTGAGAATAGGACAAGGAAGAGGAAAGAAAGATCGCGCGCGGTGCGTGACCCATTTGTAAGGGTACTGCTCCGGCATGCGGCGCGTGTTGATTGGAGAAACCACGGAAAACTACCGATCAGAGCCGCCGGCCGCTAGAATTCTCCTCCAGACAGTGACTGAATGCGACCTAGCTGAAAAGCTGGTGTCGAAAATCCTGCCGCCCGAACCTAGTATCTCCCGGTCAGAGGCGCTACAGTGACATGAGTTGATGCACTGAGCCACCGCTCCCGGTATGCCACTATTGATGCATGGGCTGCTTCATTGATATTTTCGGTTATTTTATAGATTAATGATTCCGGGCGCGACAACAGCTGAGGTCATTAGTCGTGTATGTGTGGGGTATGGTAACCTACGCGTCGGCTTGCACGGTTTTCCTCAACCAGGTGTCTCTCACCCGTTGGGCACTGCCTCAGCCGGCACAAGCTTCCGATTGGTCTCGTGGCATGTAAGTATAAATGCGTGTTAGTAAGGGATGAGGATACGACAGAGAAGAGGAAGGAAAGATCGCGGATCGCGCGCGGTCCGTTTGTTAGGGTACTACTTCAATATTCGCCTTGTGTTGATACGAGAAACCACTGAAAACTACCAATTAGACCAGCCAGCCGCTAGAATTCTCCTTCATTCAGCGGCTGAACTCGATATCGATATCTAGCAGGTGTCGCAAGTCCTGCCACCGTCGGGGGTCTAACCCTAAGGCTGGTCGGAGGCACTGCGATGACATAAACTGATGCCCTCAGTGATATTTTCGGCCATGTTTACTGCTATGTCCATTAGCACTGTTAGTTTAGTGAGTGTTTTATGTGCCTAGAGGTGGTGGTGTCTCTTTCCCGCTGGATGGTGAGATCCGTCAGCGCTGACCTACACATCGGATTGCGAGACATTCCGTTTTCAGGGATTTCCCACCAGCGGGGCACCGCCTCAGCCGGGGCAAGCTCTCAGCTCCCCACTGGTCTCTCGGCATGTGTGCTACTGCTGTACATGTAAGTATAAGTGCATGTCTAAGGGGAGACGACAGGTCAAGGACGAGAAAAGAGGATCGCACGCCGTCCGTGGTACGTTTTTTAGGGTACTGCTGCTGCATTAGCCAGTTAGTGACCAGAGAAATTAAGAACAATATCGACTATGGTCAATGGACGCTTCAATTCTCTAAATTCTCTTGAATGCAATGACAAGATCAGCGATAAAGCTCTTTTCGAATCGAATAGCTCCTTGTTTTCCAATTGAATAGGTTAGTAAGTATGCACAACATTCCTTAACGAACTCCTGAAAATCATAGGAACATTCACAATGTCTTTACGACTAGAACAATAAAGACAGAGAAAAATACGTCAAATGGTCTTCAGGAGTACCAGTGAAGGTGTAGTGAATATTGTCAACGCATCAATAGAAATGCACGCTCTCAAGGAGAATTCAATGGGATCAACACCTTCTAAAAGACTACTACACAACATTTAATAAGTCTAGTTCTAAGGTGTAAATCAACATATTGTTTAGTAAAAATGAAACCCTTTCAATTCGAAAATCTACAAAGTATTGTTTTTAAAACTGCATATCTACCATCACATTGCATTAGAAATAATAATAGCTACTAAGCTGCTCACAATTTGAATAATATTTACGATGTAGACAAAGGGGAAATTAATCAATTCTTCTATTTCAATGTAAGCACACCACCGATATTGAAAGTGTTAATTCCTTCCTGTAACTATTTTTTGTCAATAAAACTATACATCAAATCTTATATTTTAATCTAAGTCTGCCACATGTTGACAAATATTTTTTTAAAATCTGTAGGGAAAGAAGTTTTTGATGTTTTGATAGTCTGAAAATGTAATAAACAATAGGGAGCAATTGGGAAACAATAAATACTTCGGAAACGTTATCTTCATGCTTGTTTCATAGTTTACGCCTTTCTGACTGTTGCTAAAACGTGTTTCTCAAGTGCATGCATAAAAAATGGGAATAACAACAATTTATGAGCACACGTCACATTCGAATTATTGCTTAGGGAAATTACGTCACCAGTCTTTCGCAATGTTAATATCAATGATGATACAGAAGAGTAAAACCGGCAATTTACATCGATGCAGGACCACGTCTCAAACTTCTTTGCGATTCAGAATTGTATAACTGTATAATTGTATAATTGTCTTTAACAAATTATCCTGCTTATCAACATTTCGCTCTGGGAAAAAATTACACATAAAACGAATTCGTTCCCGCTTCTCCAAATATATATTTCACCTTCCGTAAATAATTTTCTACATTACTACTAAATAATACTTTCCCTTGAAACACTAAATTTATAATAAAATTCACTAAATACTTATTAAAATTCAATTTCACCCCAATATATTAAAAAAAAAAAAAAAAATATATTAAAAATAATTGTATAAAACAAAAAATTTTTATTTATTTTGGCTTTTTACGTAGGTAGTATATGCAGAGTAATATATGTAGTATTAGAGAAGTTTGTGTAATGAAGTGGTAAAACGATTTTGAGATTTGAACGGAAATAAGTGTTCGAGTCTCCTGATACTACGGTTACCAACCATCGACTTTTGCTGGAAATGTCTGTCATTTCAATTGTTTTAATAATGTCAAATCGGCATTCTATTTTTCTTCTAAAATGTCCGGCATTTTCAAATGGCTAAAACTTAAAGGTATAAATGATCTTAGCATTAGGTATATTATCCCATCTTTGGAATATTTATAATGGAAAGGTGTGGTAGTAGACGATTCCAAATTATTCGACCAGATCTGAAATATAAAGGATTATGTTAGCAATAAAATTTTGGACAGCCATGCAACTTTACATCAACAGTGGTCAACTTTTTCTAAATCAATTCGGCATATTGAACTTTTTAATGAACCTTTGAACATTTGTCAATTTTTCTTTGCAATTCCAGGCAGCAATGCATTCTAATGAACGTCTTTTTTTGTTAACAAATAATAAGTAAATAAGTTCTATTAGCAAGTACAGCTTCCAAGGAAATCGTTGCAATGCTGAATTGAAGTTCATCTAATATGACTGAATATAAAAACAAAATTTAACTTTCAAAAATACCTAACGTTCACTAATTAATTTCAAACAATTGAAGTTGTGAACTGCTTTGTACCGCGAGAACTCTCGTGTAATAAAAATTGTATTTGAAGGTATTTTTCAAAATGTCCGGTTTTTTTAATGTCAATGTCCTGCATTATAAAGTTTTCAGTTGATAACCATAATCTGGCCTGACCCGAGGCCTTGAGAATTTGAAAAGAATTCTTTGAATTTTGTGGGTACTTCACAAGAACAAAAGTTCTCGGGAAAATTTCTGTCTGTAGGAGAGGCCGTTCGTGTTGCTAGCACTGAAACTGTTCAGATGATTTTCTCCAAAATTGATATTCTTCGGTCGAACTGAATCTGGTTACCCTGCAAATTTCAAACAGATGTTTTATTTTTGGGAGGTCGTTTTCATCAAGCTTTAACATTTTGAAAATGTTTCCAAAAATTTCTCCAATTTTTTTCACTATCCCCCCGCCTCTCGAATACAATGCAGGACATTTAAAAACGATGTTCACTTTTTTGTTGAACTTTATTGAAATTAAGAAAAGTGCTTCATTTTTTTTTTTGAAAATTGAAAAAAAAATCTTGTAAAACTATAACACTGATGACAGATTTTTTTAATTTTTCACATACATAAGTATATACGAAGTAACATAAAGTAGTCCAGGCCAAGGCTCTAGTACTGGCCGGGTCCGGAAGGTTGTAAATAGTGGAGCAGTCTATAGTTATGCAGACTAGGGCAATGATGACAGGATCGGAGACCACCGAACCAAAGCGACTTGGCTACAAGAGCGTGGGAGTGTAGTCCATGGCGGGATTGTCCTCAATAAAAACCACAAAAACTCTATGCCAGCCTAATGACATGGGGAGTTATCACCGCCAGAAAAGTGCTGCCTCCACTTCCTTGGGATTAGCCCAAGAGCTAAGGGAAAGAAAATCCTGACAGAAAACCATGGGTAGAGAGCGTTCTGTAGGGCTTAGTGAATCCAATCTTTCTAGGGGTGTAAACTCAATACTAATCCCAGGTTGAGTGTTTGAGGATGCGCTAAAACCCCTTCTCCAGAAAAAGGCGAAACTTCAAAATCACGAAGTAAGTTATAATGGTAATGAATTTGGCAGAATTTGGTGCAGGATTTTTAATACACAAATGTCTTAAACATTTTATCACTCAATTTAATCCAGTAAACGAAAGATTATGCTCCATTTGAATTGAAGAAAGATTTCCTTACCTAACAATGATTAGTGTGCATGCACCTACAGAAGAGAATGAAGAGATGGAAGAAAATATTGTCAATTAAATAATTTGGTACTTAAAAAGTCCAAAACATGACATCAGACTCATTGTGGGAGATTTTAATGCGAAATAAGTAAGTATCATATGATGAGCCAGTTTGTAGAATGGGATACACCCCATCACATTTCTAATGGAAACGGATGGAATCTGACTTTGCACCCATTCAGAAAATGGTTATAAGCACTACAACCTTTCCTTACAAGAAGGTTTATCTAGAAACATGGAGATCCCCCAGACGCGGTGACACACAGTCAGATAGATCATATGTAAATTGGTGCCCCAGTAATATCATGGATGTGAGAGTCTGTAGATGTGCTATATTTTGATAGTGACCACTGCGTGGTGTTGATGAGCTTACAACAGTGAGTTTCATTAGTTGGAAGGAATACAGGCCAAAGAGCTAAAATACTTGATGTTGAAAATTTTAAAAAAATGGAATTATGGCAAGGGACACTATAGTGTAATCACAAAAGACACACTGAAGGGATTATCATAATCAGGAAGAGGACAGTGTCGAAAGAATTTGGGGGTTTATTAAAAACTCCATAATTGATGTATCTCAAAATATATTGGGAAATCTGAAAGGAAAAAGAGAAACAATTGGTTTGAGAAGAATGTAAAATAACTTTGGATAACAGAAATATAACACGGCAAAAAATATGTGAAAAAAGGAAGAATAAATTACATGAAGAACAAAAACTTGAGGAATGGCAGGATAAGTTTAGAAACAATGATAGCGAGAATTCTATGAAGGAATAAGAAATATAAGAGGGTTTTCAACCGCGAACAAGTTTTTGTAGAAACAAAAATGGAGAATAGTAGGCGGAGAGGATGATGTGTTAAACCCTTGGAAAAGGTATTTTGAAGTACTATTGAATCCCCAGCAGGAGGAATGAACTCTGGAACAGAATGTGATTTATTATGGACCTAAGAAATCCCAACCACCACTAACATTCAAGAAATAATGAAAGCAATAAGAAATATGGCAAGAAATCGAGCGAGGAGAAGATATGATCACGACAGAGTTGATTAAATTTGGAGCAGAAAGGTGTAGAAACATCCTTGTAATCTCGTATTGAAATTGGATGCTTCACCGACTCATAGCGTAAATAACTATTATACATCTGGGAAGCAACAAGCGTAATTTAAAATTGTGACGCTAAATAATGGTGCTACAACATCAAATATTTTCTCGTATTATTCGCAATGATTTCGAAATATTATACGATTTTATTGCACTCTCCTTCCTACTAAAACTGCATCCAACACTCGAATAATGCTCACGATGTTACTCAAACCATTAGAAAATCTCCTAATATTTTGAAAAGCATGTGCAGTCGACTCCGGCTTCAGTGAACTACTGGGGTCTAACAGTTTTGGTTCATTATATCCGATGATGTGAAAATTAAATAGAATTCCCCCCTAACCATTTATTTTATTAACAGAGAGATACAGCACGAACTGAAAATGTCAATACAGCATGAACGAAATACATTAACAGCACGAACTGAAAATTTCAATATTTTTATTTGTTCTTAAAAATCATTTATTATTAATTGTTTGCTTCCAACTTTTTCATTAGTAATTTATCTAGATCGTTCTCCAGAGTTCGTGCTCTCTCCGTACTTGATTCTGAATTCTGCACTGTTGGAACACAGTCCCACTCTCCAAAGGTCCTTTTATTCACCTCATAACATACGTGATTGCGCAAGCGGCTAATGACACCGATCGCTTTTCCGCGCGGTACGGCCGATATCGTTAGGCTGTGGCAGTCACGTGCTTTCTGTCGCCTACGTAAAACTCAACGAGTTTTATCCCGTATATTAAGTATTACCAAGATTGAAACTGAAGCAAGCAATCGCGCGTCGCAGCCGTCAGTTGTAGCCCCCGGCCTTTATTTCCACAGTGAAACTAAGTGGCATAAAGTCATCAGTAAGGTGCCCATTCCGAGTTCGCTACCTTTACCTCAGGAGAGACTTCTTCGATTATGATCTTCGGCCAACGATACTTTTTTTCAAGCTGCCTGGTGTGGGAAATTTGTGGCATTGAGGTGATATACGAATTCTTTTCAAGAAGGGAATTCATTTTCATGTTGTATTCCCTACGCCCACTCTAGCCGAGGTCAGGTTTCTGTAAACGAATCCTCTTATACCTATTGTTATTTGTAATGTAAGTGAAACCGGGCCAGTAACGTAAGTTCACTCTAACCGAGGATTCACTGTATCAAAGTTCGCTATAACCGGAGTCGACTGCACTTGAACTGGTTTGAAGATCACAGTTCAAAAATAGGTTGCAACAACAACGAAAAGTATAACTTCAATATTAAGAGCGGACTGATTCTAAACCATGGTGCAACAACATCCTTGCAATCATTATTTATCAATTTTAATTTTCGAAATTTCAGCGAGTTCAATGAAATTTTTTTAGCGTCTCTTGTTCTAACCATGAAAAAATTTGAAGAGAAAATTACGAGCGGTATTTGATCACATGTATTATATATAAATTTCATTGATTTCAAGCAGAAATTATGCATCTAGTAGTACAACAGAATGGCATTAATTTTCTCGTATTAGTTAGTTTTCTAATCTTTTCAGACCACGCTAGCCCCACTCTCTATCAAGCTATCGGCGCGAAAACGAAATTTTGTCTTATTTTTCTAATTTTTCGGTCCACTAATTATAGACTGAACTAGACTTTAACATTATTACAGAAGAGTAAAACAGTTCTATAAACAAATTTTCATTTAATAATTTGAAGCCGTTCTTGAGAAAATATGGTTTAATGTTTCTAAAAATGCGCAATTTTAAGCTCATTTTCAAAGAGAAGTTTTGAGTTATCGGGCAACTTCATCAGAAATCATTAGTGGCACTTAGGTTCAAAAATGTAAGAATGTAAATTAACTGACCGTAATGTTCATATTTACGGCGTGAGGGGTATTAAAAATACATTTGTGTAATTTAAAACATCTAAGGAATAACTCAAAATTGCATAATATCAAAATTATTCCGTGCATTTATCATTAGCCGTACAAAAAGTTTAAAGGAAGAAATCGGTGCCTTTTGTGAGAAAATGTTCAAACGTTTCAGAACAGGCGGATTTTGAGCTCATTTCACAGAAAAGTACTACGTTTTCGAGACAATTAAGACATCATACATCATTTGAAGCACTTGGACTCACAAATGAAATAATGTATACAAATCGCCGGTAATGTAAATATTAAAGATTTGTGAGATATTTGAAAAAAAATTACATTTGTGAAATATTTGATAAACTAAAGTGGCGTTTTTGAAACCTTATTTAGTGCATGTAGCGCTATCCGAACGAAAAGTTTCAAGAAATTCAGCTGCCATCTATCACCGGCCAAACTACATTGTTTTTAACATTTTCTCAATTTTACGGTTCCTTAATGGTAGAACTGAAACATGGCTTTAGGAATGTTATACATAAGTAAAGCCTCGTCAAATATGGAAATTTTAATCAGTTTCTTAATGAAATGCTTTAGCGCCCTAGTGTGGTAATGTACTTCATTTAGACACAAGGACGGGAAGGTAATGGCGTACTTTGCCACTCTTCTTTTAAAAATATTTTCGACTTCTTTGTCTTGTATACCTCACTTTACTTCTTTAAAAACGCTAATAACTGAGTAAACTTACTGATATTGTCAGCAAGTTGTATTATACTCTCTAATATAGAATAGTGGGTCCAAAGACTACTTGGTTTCTTCTTCTCCGACTAGCCAGAAAAGTAAACAATAAAACCTTTTTCCGATTTGCAATCGAGGTTTTATTTAACACCAATTTAAAAATTAAATACTCATGCTCATATTTCTTTCTTGATTTGTTGGGTAACAATGTTTCTATCGCAGCATTTGCTGCTATTTCTGTTTCCGAATCAGAACTATATTCATTCACGACAAAAGGTATACACGAAGTGTATTTCAATTGTTTTTCTTGTTGAGAACAGGGTCGCCACAGATAGTAAAAAAACGTGAATACTAAATGAAGGCGTGGGACGAAATTTTACATTAAATGTTGCAATTTTTTTCAAAGTGGATAAAACGTTGTACGATATTTGTGTCGAACATTGATTACAATTGGTAACCGACCTGACGCCTTGTTTGGAAATTTTCAATCTCGTATTAACAGATACTTTACGCTATTTTTATCGTAAATTCCTACGTTCAGCCGAAGGCGCTTAACGCGAACTGTAAGAGATGTGCTACGTTCTACGTGCCATGTGCTAGCAGGTTTCCCATCTAATAGTTTCCTGTCGAGATTTGAACTTGTGACATTTCCTGAGAAACTCTTATTTTGACGTCACGTTTATAGAGGAGCCGATTAAAAAAGTTGTTACATTCTTTTAGAATTATACAGTACTAGTTAAAGTAGTCCGCGTTCCCGAGTATTTATCATATTTATTTTATTATATAAGAAGAGGAATTCCATCTATTCCCGCCCTGTGGCGGAGTTTACTTCTACCTATTCTATTGTATCTCCCCTCCGCCCTACCTCGCTCCTCTCTGCCTTGCTCCCATCTGGAAATACCCGGTCTTCCGAACTCACTAAAACGCTTTCTCACTAAACAATTATTTATATTCTTTCTTATTGGGGTTCAAGCCCACAAATTTCGCTCCCTTTATAACAGAAAATATTAAATAAATTTAAACTAAAAAAAGAAAATACATGTACTCACGTATTTTCCTTTAGTGGTATTTTATATGTTATACCAATATTGTCCATTGTACCATCAATTGTCACATTGTAAAACTTACTCTTTTTCACACTCTTTTTCTGTCCACATATTTATAAAGAACAGTTTCAAATTGACCTTAAACGCCAGGCTGCAGCAACTAACGTTTAAATGTAATTAAAGTAATTTTAATTGAATTCGAGTACGCGTTTAAGGGTCCTTGATAAATAGTGGCTGATGGAAAGAAGCCATTACGAACTTAGACAATTATAATATCTCCAAAAACCCGAGATGACTGTAGATGTCAGCTTGACAAAAGTTTTTTTTATTATCTGAAATAACCTCTTTTGTTCTATTTTCAACAACCTTGAAAACCAGCGTTGATACACATTCAATTCCTCCGAATACCCATTTACCATAACTGTTTTACTTCAATTACACTTTTTCCGAACTTTCATCAATGTAAATAATGACTCCATCACCTCCCAAAGGTATGCATTTCCTCTCCTCTATTATAAAACTTCCCTACAAAAATTCATCCATCCGTCACAGTTTCAGCATAGCACGTAAATCATTCATAATGTTTTTTCCTTCGCTCTGTCGCTCGTGCAACTCGCACATACATAACAATTATGCTTGATTTACAAGTTAACATGCGTGCATTCATATCGTTTTACGATAATATTAATCTCATCTATCCGAAAACTATTTCTTCCAATAATTTCATATCTCTGGTACACTTAGTACATCACGCCTAGAGGCAATTAAAAACAATATCCAAGTTTCTTTTATAAATGGAGCGGAGAGAAACTCAGAATCATTTTAGATTAGACAATTGACACTGAAAATAAACACACTGTCCTCTTCTCAACCAAATAAGTATTTCCTTTAAATGAAAAAGAAGTCCCTACAAATGAAATAAATTATACCCGAAGAGGCAAATGACGGCAGCGCCGCGCACGAACATTTTCTAAATTTAATGAATGGGAAGCATGACGGGAACATTCGATAAAGCACAAGTTTAGGAATCATTTGAAACAGCAATCAACAAAATCGGACCAGGGGTTTGCTTAATTCGAGAATTTTAGTAATCGTGCATCTCAGTTTAATAAAAAGGATCATGTAGACGCCATTGTTGCCGAGAAGAAGCAAATTACGAATAGTGTTTTTCATAAATAGTAAGAGAACGCCTAAAGGGATCGGGTTAAGATTTGGCAGAACAAAACAGCAAAAATTATAGAAAGTTGTCAGAGTAGTCACAATTTTGGAGGACGCCCAGGAGGCGAAATCAAAATTAGTGTTAAAATTGTTATTTATAAAAGACATGAAACAAGAGACACATTGTCGTGACGTCATGATAAGATGACGAGCGGCGAATTGTAATATTTTATTTAACTAAGACGCTGAGAGGCGAAGAAGACACTATGACAATTATTAGGGAAATTTCGGACATAATATAGAGGCAATGATAAGGCAGGTAAACGTTAATAAATGAAAAGAAGAAAAACTTTTCGTTATGATGTTCGGCGCATTAAGCGGGTGATCTGCTTTTGTTGGCGGAAAAAATATTTAAGCTGAGGACAACAATGCCCAAGTAGAGAAAGTTTCGAGGGGTGTGTGAACGGGAGGTCCGTGTTAGACGCTGCATTTGTATGATTGTTCGGAATTTATAGTTTGAAACACATTTTATTTTTGGCGAACAAACTTAATAAAAAAACGTGCACATGTATTGGCAAATAGTGGCGCACAATTAGTTAATAGTGGCAATGCGGAATAATAGTTTCTTTTTTTTTTTTTTGTGATCGCGGCCTGAAGCTGTAGTATGCGGACATTTTGTATCGTGTTTAATAACACGAATTTTACGCGATCTCGTCTGAATATTGAAGGGAAGTGCAAGCAAAATTTTGTTTTGTAAAAGGACATAGTGCATCTACGCGCCGTGATTTTAAATATTTAGCTGGAATTTTGTGTTGCGTTTACGCAGAATATTTCGCGCTTTTCCCGAATTGTGTAAGCTTCGCGCTGTGAAATTATCCCTGATATGGTGGCTTTGCGGTAATTGCGCACTGAGGGTGTGCAAATTGGAGGCTGGCGACGAACGTGACCTGCTCTGCGTGCCGCGACGCAGGGCAGGCAGACAGACAGGGAAGTGACACGATTGATTTATTTTGGTTGCTGCAAAAACGCATTTCTGTTCAAGATCAAGTCATGTTAAATTGGTACAAATTAAAAGTCAACAAAGTTGGTATTGCAGAATGCGCATTCGGTGTGAATGTTTTTCTTTGTTTTTATGTCAAGTGAATTTGTTTATGTATGCCATTGAAGGGTATTTTTTTTTTTTTTTTGGTTATGTGTTCATTGTTGGTGTTTTCAGAACGAGAGAATCAGTTAGTCATGATAGAAAAAATCAAGATGAACACAATCGTGTTTATCGATAAAACCCTTTCAATGACGTGTTGTGATTTATGGTAGTTAGACGCTGACCCACGCGCGCGTTGCACGAGTTTTACGTTTCGAACCCTGTACAGGACCCATCACAAATCCACGACCCCATAAATCTTCAGAATTACGAAAAGTTAGCTATCAAACGGGCTATTAACGTATTTAATAGAGGGAGGAGACGATTTTGTTACATTAAATATATAATTCTGTTCATTGATGAACTCAATTGTAGATCTCAGTCGTAATCCTCTGGTGGTGTGCAACTTAACTATTGCACATTATGCATCTGTATGTAAAGCTACGCGAAAAAATGCCACAAAGTAATTATTTTGTAAATATAATAAGGTTTATGGTTGTAAATGACAGCCTACATTCAAAGGAAGCTAGCACAAAAGTTTCATCGCTATTGGTTAAGAGATTACCGCGCTGTGACTCAATTCACTTGTCTTTATATATTAGCATACAATATAGATAAGAAACGTATTACTATAATGTTTATGAATATATATACGATGTAATGAACAGTTCAGGGTCAGGTCATTTGAATGTCTGTATAAAGTAATTTTCAATTTTTAAAACAATGAATGACAAACGACGGGATGTTCCCAGATGATGATCACTCGGCGTTTTTAATTACCAGTTCGTCCGTCCCGTCTCTTTCGGCACGACCGGCGACAAAACGCGACCGGCAACAACTGCATTGCAGATATCATTCAATTATATTTTGTAAAAAAAAACAACATATTCTGTAATAACATTTTAATCACACCCGCTATCTTCCGGACACTCAAAAATATTAGAGCAAAATTTGGAAGCAATCACTCCTGGAACTTAAACTATTTTGTGAAAAATACAACATGTCAACATCCACATTTGTATCTTATGAAATTAACTATTGCATATTTCGGCTCACGAGAAAAATGAAACTCCCTCTTTGAATCTATCTTTTGACCACTGACCTGTATTTATTTCAAATATCATTCTTCATAATATCAATCTTCGAAATATTAATACAGAAATCTTGGGATGACATTTTACGATTGAATGGTTCATTCAGTACATTTCCACACCATTACAATACTCTTGACACACACCCTTTCGAAGTATTCTATGAATTGAAGGTATTTTATGAATTGAGGTATACTATGAATTGAAATGGGAGCGACGTTTGCTATAAATGGCTAAGCCTTACAAGGGTCTTGCGATAAGTGAAAATATTGTTTCTTTCATTGACTTCACGATAAATCGTGACCCTTTGCTCTTTCTTCAAAAAGTGAAACGAACATTTAAATAAACATCATATGAGAGCGCTACGTATGAAGAATGCCTATTGCACTTTATTATTATTATTATTATTATTATTATTATTATTATTATTATTATTATTATTATTATTATTATAGAAAACGTATTCGCATCTTAAATATTGACACATCTTAGAGTTTATGCACGTTTCATCACATACAATTCCACACCATCATAATGCTGCAGCGATATACTCACTTTTAACGCGGAATTCTCTGAAGATGAAATGTGGGTGCTGTTAACGTCAAACGTCAAAACTCCTCGCAGAGACTCTGCGATAAGTGACGCGAACATATCGCTATTTTTATTCAATAATATATTTCACAAAAGAAAAAGCAACAACAGTTCTTCACTCTTTCTTCTTTTCAAAAACTCGCACGTTAAAACTTCATCATTATCTTTATTAGAGAGCACTCCTCGGGATGAGCTTGTATTGCACCTTGCTGCTTCGGCTAGTGGGCAATGCCCCGCGAGCGCGCGTTTATAAGAGCGCGGATTCGCGCGCCTCCGTGTGAGTCACGAGAGGCCGGTGCGCGCGCACTGGCCAGGCCTCGGTACGCGTGCACCGACAATGGCGCCCCCCGCGATTTCGCAGTGCTTCGGGCGACGGCCGCCGCCGCGCGGTCGTCACTTTCCTAACAGGGAGGGAATAGCGTCTTGCGCTCGATTTCCTGGATTCCGCCGGCGTTGCAGGAGAAATTACGCTTTGATTCGGTCCGCAGAACGCACGCCAAGATCTTAGCGAGAAAGGAGATTTTAATCGGCGTACTTAAAGATGCTGTATGTGCTGCGCCCTTCCATTGTGTTTCCTTTCACAGTAATTTGTACTATAGAATGATTTTCCTAAGGATGAGCCAAAGTAACAGTTCGCGAAAACAAGTGAACATCACATGTATTTCGGAGAAGTATCCCTCCGCCGCGACAGCTGTTCAGTCACGCCCCTTCGTAAAGTGCTAATGGCTCCGGTGAAAACACCCCTACGCAGAAGTCTAAGAGTTTCGCTGAGGAATGTGCATGTACACGAGTCTGGGAAATATTTAAATTTAATTACGTATGTGGAAAATCTCTTAACATGCTTTCACAATCAGTAAAAGAAAACTGCCACGAATGTTAATAGAAAGAAAGATGTTATTAAGCCGGAAACACGTGCACCGGTACGAATCGGTTTTAAAATAAACATATATTTATCACACAAAAAGTAAATTCAATGTAATATATAAAGAAAAAAAGAATTTTTACAAAAGAGCACATTACACTGCACTTCCTAATATCAATTATTTTTCGAAGCGCACTATATTTTTGTCGGACAAGGACACCACAAAAGGGAGCGTCGAAGCCATTTACAAGTTAGCCAACTGCAAACAAACGGATTGCGGGAAGGGAGTCTAATGGACTCAAGGGCACAATGGCCACAGAAACTTCAGTTATGTTGCCAGCACTAGCTGTCACTTTGGCTCATCCTTAGGAAAATCGCTCTATATCAATAGAGGTGAAATACGAACTCAGGCGCCAACGGCAAGCATAGAACTTCGCGCCCCTCTCAGGATACTTCAAAAATAGGGTTGTTGTTATTTGTTTTAGTGAGTATACTCTAAATACCGCCCCATTGTGAGGGGCGCCCATAGCTCATGCTATTTCTCCCATACCGTAGATAGCCTCTGACTACTGTGAAAGAAATGAGTTCCCAATATTGAAGTTTAAAGAATTCCATATACGGCTTAATACATAAGTAGATCTATCATGCGCTTAGGGTTCACACTCAATTGTGGGCCAAAATTAGTTTTTAAAGGAAATTTTACATCAGTTCATATGTAAAACATTTTAATATTAGTTTATTTTAAAATTGTAACGTTTATACAATTTTTTCATATTCATTTTGATTACCTATCCCGTCAATGTTACGGAACGTTACCTTAAGGAAAGATGAAGGTTTTATCCGATTTATGACCCCAAGGACAATAAAACTCGTCTAGTTTGCTACTGCTAGACAGGAAATGAGTATCACATTCCCAGGGAAACCCATTAAATAGGTTTAAGGCGAAAAACTTAGAATTTTCGAAAACTATTTTAAACGAAAAACAGCTCACGCACGCTGGTAACTCGGAAATGATGCATTTAACCCAATTTTCGTGCTTCGTACGACTCGAGTTTTATGTTTTCTTATAAAAACGATACATTTTTGTATGTTATATTACATTTTTGGGAATGGGGCCTTACTCAATTGCAAGGCTCGTCAGATACCTTCGAATTTGGGTTATTTGAAGTATGAAGTTATTTTCGTTTTTAAAACAACAATGTACGAACTGTGGAATGTTCGCACGGATTTAATTAATTAACTAGTGTTTTCCAGTCAGTCTACCGAAAAGGCAATGTGACGGTATTTCGTCACATACAACATCACTTACCACAACAATTATTGTAATGAAGATTTGTGAACCTGAAGGCACTGAGGTCTTGGAAGGGAAAAATCAGTGATGGAGACCACATGTGAAGAAAATGGATACTCAGATTTTCAATATAACTGGGGATTTATTAAATCCTCAAACAAAAAAGGAGAGTATAACACACAAAGTTAATCATGAATGAAATCACACTTCAAACAAGAAAATAATTCTTCTACCATTTGGTAATTAAATATTTTGTTACTTCTCTTTATGAATGGGATCCCATGTGAAAATTACAAGCAAAATCTTAAGACTCGATTAATCTGTATTCAATTGATGGGCCTTCAAATTAAACCTTGCTAATACTTTAGCATAAGATTAACTTACACTAAATTTACATAAATTCTCCTCCAAAATAAGTTATTATTTTAATTTTACAAATGTTTTACTTTTGAGAAATTAACGGTAGTCAAAATTCAACTGTAATTTTCTCTCGGTTAGCCTATCAAGCAAACAAAAATGGAGAGCTATTCTTCTTCTTTCTTTCTAGCGCTTTTATCGAGCCGACAGCCGGTTACCCTTTGCGTCCCGATGGGACGCATATTCGACCATACACTAGACACCAACACACTTGCGGGCTTCTCTGATCTGGGGTCAGCAGAACGCGAGGCATTCCGCGACAACACATACATACAAAGACAAGGGACAAACAACCATGCCCAAGGTGGGACTCGAACCCGCCACCCTTCGGACCGAAGCGCTGAGTCCGTACTCGCTCTTAGCCACCTCGGCCAAGACGTACAAGTACGCCTTTGGGCTGCTATCTAGGTCCCACCCAGTAGACCCTCACGGTAATCTCCCCATACAACGCGGGTCACCCTGCCAGTTCAGAGCTCCTAGCTATTCAGGCTAGAACCGAAGTCGCTACTCACATGCATCGGGAACAAGCTCTCTTTGTCCAGAGTAGGGCCACTGCCATGACGAAACCGAGAGCCCAACTGGGGGCCACCCGAACTAAGGTTCGGGCGACTCGGACACTCTTCCCGTCCTCCCACTACATACACCTTTAGGCTAACGATTGAGTGATTGATTTTTCCGTGTTTCCGGGCGCGTCAACTGCTTTGGTCATTAGTACCGTTAGTGTAGTGAATGTTTTTCTCATGAGATGGCGGTGATCTTCACCCGCTGAATAGCGAGATCCGGCGCCGACCTACCGTCGGCTAGTGGGGTTTCCCCCTAACCAGGTCTTTCCCACTAGCGGGGCACCGTCCCAGCTGGAACAAACTCCAAACTCCCGACCGGTCTCCCGGAATATGTGGTAGTGTAGTGCATGTGGAAGTGTAGTGTGTGTGTAAGAGGGAGAGGAAAGGACTAGGAAGAGGAAGGAAAGATCGCGCGCGGTCCGTGGCCCGTTTGTTAGGGTACTTCTCCAGCACTCGCCTGGAGTTATCGGAGAAACCACGGAAAACTGCCGATCAGAGCAGCCAGCCGCTAGAATTCTCCTCCAGACTGACTGAATTCGATCTAGCTGAAAAGTTAGTGTCGAAAATCCTGCCGCGTCAGGACTCGAACCTAGGACATCCCGGTCAGAGGCGCTGCAGTAAAATCTGTGATGCACTGAGTCACTAGGCTAACGACGTGAGTATCGCCGGAACCTGGGCAACCTGACGGTAGATATCGTTTTCCCGCCGGACTTTTCTATGTGGATTCCAGTGACTGCTAGGAAACTCCTTCACCCAATCCTGTCCAAAGGTCGACGCGCCAGGGGCCCGACTGGTGGGTTACCGGGCAAGCCCTGCAATCAGGAGCTTAGCATCGCCTACTCCCGCCCCACATGAAGCTAACGACGTCAGTGCCGCCGCGAAACTTAGGGTCCGGGTGTTCGTCGTGCAAACGGACAAGGTCGTCGGCCGTTCAATGCTCCCCAAAAGGTTCTCATCGTAGCCCTCCTATCACACATCTTCGGATCTTCTTTCTCCTTCCCCAGCCGGTGTCGTCTTGACCGGTCCACCAGATCATCTTTAAATTTACACTCGTTGAATGCGCTTTTCCTCACGAATTTGCGTTCGTGATTTTGACTAGTCACAGTTCGTGCGCTTTATAAAACAGAATAGCTCGTTCTCTGGAGGGAACTCTCGTTTTCCTGATGCGTTTCTGGTGCAAACACTCCTGTGTTTGCACCTCCAAAAGGCACCTATTAGATATGCGAGCACTATATTAACATGTTCTGCTAAGTAATACTTTACTCGTTTTTGTTCTGTCCTTCATAACTTCAAGAAAGAAAACTTTACAGGATTCACCACACAATGCAAATTAATGTTCCTTTCACTAACATATCATGTTCTCGCAGCCTACTCATTTACGGATTTCGAAAAACTTCACATAATAGTAGCATTACGTATAAGAAACACTCGCTGAAAAGCTTACTTCGCTTTAAGAAGAAATAAAAAAGGTCATCTTCGTCAACATATTAATGTTATTTCGTTAACATAATTAACAACATAATGACAACAACATAATATGTTGACGAAGATTACCTCTTTTATTTCTTCTTATAAGAACGTCAACAACACCAAATCAGAATTCCCACAATTACTTCGCTTTACCAACGTATAAGTGCTATGCCTGCTCTCCAGTCTAAAACACGTCCGCTCTTGAACGTTGTAGATTTCAGGAGAAGATTGAATACCTCTTCCACTGGTCAAGTCGGCCCTCCTCCCCTACTCACCGCTCAGTGACGTAGGAGGCCTCCCATAACTAACCGGTCGGCCGACACTGACGCTCTTGAACCCACCCTCATTAGCGCGCCAATTCACATCATGTGTAGTCGCGGTCCCCCTAGGAATCACACATCGTTTACGTCTCTCTAATTAGTCCCATAAGTGTACTGAATGTTTTATTTGAAAGTGGCGGAGATCTTGACTTGCTAGATGGCGAGATCCGAAGCTGTAATACTGGGCAGCCTGCGGGTTATCCCAACCAGATATCCCCAACAGGCGTGAACTTTCCCAGTCGGGACAAGCTCTAAGCTCCCGATTGGTGTGGAAGTGTTGTGCACGTAAGTGTGTGTGTATATAAGGGGTGAGGATACTAGGAAGAAGATGGTAAGATTGCGCGCGGTCCGAGGCCCAATTTTTTAGGGTACTGTTTCGGTATTCGCCTGATATTGATAGGAGAAACCACGGAAAACAACAGATCAGAGGAGCCGGTCGTTAGAATTCTCCTCCAGACAGTGGCTGACTTCGACCTAACTATGTAGCTAGTGTCGAAATTGTGTCACTTTCGGGGATCGAACCGTAGGACATTCCGTTTTGTAATGTCCTTCAGTCCTTTCCGAGAATTCAGCGAAGGTCGGCGTGTCAATTACGCTTTTGTTCGATTTACAGAACGCGGACAAAGATGTTTGTGAAAAAGGATATTGGGATCAGGATCGCTGAAGAGTACAAAACCTTTCTGATGTATTTCCTTTATCAGAAACCGGCTCACTCTTCGTACTATCACGGAAGAACGAACTAAACTAAATTCTACAATCTGCAGTACAACCGAATTCATGTAGATGTAAAGCTCAATTAATTACCAAACTAGTGGTGCTACAGAATGGCACAGACTTTCTTGTAGTAAAGGTTCCTAATTTCATTTGTGAGCACTGACTTTACAATCTTGCCCTATCGTCTTGCCAGTTGCCATCTATCATGGCCCAAATACATTTTAATAAAATTTTCTCAACTTTTCAGTTACCTCTTTCGGTAGAACCGAAATATTACTTCAAGAATATTAAAGAAGAATAAAACCTCATCCTAAGACGCAATTTTCATTGAAAAATTTGGATCTGTTTTTAAGAAAAGGGCGTTTAAGTGTTACTGTAAATGCGAAATTTGAAACCATTTTCACTGGAATCTACTGAGTTTTTGAAAAACGTTATTTAAAATCATTTGAAGCACATCGTTTAGCTTCCAATTGGTTTTTCGGCATCAAGGATCAACAAAACAGGGATTCTGGCAACACCACGTGTTATAGGATTTTTTCTCTTAATTTCGCAACTGGTTTAATGCACTTTTTCGCCACCAGAGCCAGCAATGAATTTTTTCCGCCGAAAATCCGCCGTTTTTCCGCGCATTATTACATAATTTTCTCAATACTACGTATATTACTCCGTATATACGTACGTATACGAGAAAGTAAAAAGTGTAGACGCATGATTAGAAGTTTTTTGTAACTTTGCATTCCGTGCCGACGTGAACTCGGTAACTTTACCGCCTTAACTAACTTGCGCCGACATCCTTGTCTTGTCCAACTTGACCTACCGGGCTCACTTGTGGGCGTCCCCATTCTTTCTTTCTGCGATAACGCGGGCCAAGCAGTTGCAACTTGTGGCTTTGTAAAGAGGAGGCGTCAGGTAAAAACATGTTCTAACGAAGATCTCATTTGCAACTAAAAATGCAACCATTATTTTTCGCTAAGGTTTCCCATCTTCTAAATCAGTACTTTATGATCACGGTACTGATTTTATGCACATTTTTGCCACCTGATAGATGTGACTTTTTATTATTTTTACGAAGATGAAAGGAAATTTTCTTCTATTTTAATCACAAAGGCGCATTCTTCTTACAACATTAAATTTTTATTAGAAAGTTTTTCATTTTATGATTAGACACACACATCACTTATCTAATACTATTAAATCACTATCTATACTATAATATAATACGTATAAATAAAGTCACTTCAATTTTCGGTCATCTTAATATATCGTAATTAATGTGGAATAGTTTACTAACAAGACATTGAAACGGGAAAAATTAGTATATAACACTCCAAGTGGAATATTTGATCACGTTGAATATTTGGGTGTAAAAGAATGTATTTCGATTCACAAGTTTGCTCAAAATATCTATAAAGCCTGTCACATAAATATTCGGCCAACTATATTTTGTTAGGTTATTTATCTGTGAAAGAGCCAAAAGGCGCTGCAGTTACACATCACTTAACATTCTAATGTTAAAGATTTCGAGTCACTTCCTCCTGTACCGTGAATGTACTCCTACAGGCCTAAAGGACAGAATATTTTATTTGATCACCGATAACTTGTATTCAACCACGAAAAGGGCGTCTATAAGAGTATTAGTAAAATGCTCAATATCCACAAACTATAGTTCACGACATCGTAAGGCGATACAAACGAGAGGATAGAAAAGAAAACGTGCTACGAAAGGATTGTAAACAGAGTCTTGCTAGAGAAGAGAGATGCCTAATTGAGGAAAGTGAAAAGAATCTTCACTTAAGTGCGCCTAAATTGCTTCTGAGCTTTTAGAATAATGTGAAAGAAAATGCACTCCGAAACTACGAGGAAAGTTTAATGGAAGGGTGACGAGAAAAAAGCTTCTTATAAGCGAGATCAAAAGAAAGAAAAGACTTGAATTCGGGAAGTACTATATGAACAAAGTCATATTGGTTGTCGGATGCTATTTTTGCTCACGAGAGCAAGTTTACCTTGTGGCAACCAGATGGCAGAACTAGGATATGATGCAAGGTCAACTAACACTAGAAAAAAGAAATTTGCAACAGACTGTCAACTATGACGGATGCAGTATCATGATGCGGGGGTACATATCGCTTAGAGTTAGAGAATTGCGGTTAGCAGAAGAAACGATGTCGAAGGAAGGTTATCTCAGATTTCTCATTGGATATTTGCACTAAAGTGCGGATATTCTCGGAAATACAGGATACATTTAAATTTTATCAGACAATGATCCATAACAAGGCCTACGTTGAGCGAAGTTGGCTTCTCTACAACTGCCCCAAGATATTGGAAACACCTCCGCCGTCTCCAAACCTTAACCTAGTCAAGAAGTTGCGATGTGCAGTGAAATCTCGATTACAAAAAAATAAAATTTCCATAAGAGAAGAATTGACGAAGAGATTGGGAGGAAGAATGAGTATCTATAGACAGTTCATACATAACAAGCGTACTAAAAGTATGTCGAATTGATTGACAGGGGTGATTTTACAGAAAAGTTACTCTACCAAGTACAAAAATATTAATCCCATGTAACAATTGTTAATTTAAGAAGAGTGACCGAAAATTTAAATAATCCTCATATTTTTGTTTATTTGTTTTTAATGGTTTTGTTGCAATCATGTTAACGTGGTTTTTGTTTGGTTTTGTGCATAATGAACTTTAGTTTGCAATAAACTTTTGTTTGGGACATCAATTGTCATTTTTGGACCTTCCTATCATATGAATACAATAAGAAAATTCAAGTTGGCATTGAGACCTAATATTAAAGTGAGCTACTGCGTATTTGGAGGCCTACCTTCACCTCACGTATAAATATAGGTGGAGGCCCATCTTCACCTCCCCCTTGGGTCATGTCGGCCTGCGTGCAACTGCACAGAGGTACTTTTATCTTTTTACATATAGTAAAGATTCTTTTCCCTCCTGAGGCTTTTTCCAGCTTCAGAAGATGATGCTTATTTCGACTATTCGCGTCGTGTAACCATTATGTCCCTCGGGGGGACACATATTATCCTTAACACTACACCAAGCACATCAGAACGTGAAGTGCAGTGCAGTGCAGCGCAGAGTTGTGTTGTGTTGTGTTGTGTTAAGAAGTGGAGGGAAAGGAATGCGGAAGACATGCGTCACAGTTAAGTGTTGTGCAGTGCTGTGAAGTGAAGTGGAGTAAGGCATGCGCGGTGATATTACGTACTATTTATTATTATTATTTTAATTAACTACTTTTTTGTAACTTATTATTTGTCATGTAAGCTTAATGCATTCAAAGTTAAGATATTCTGCCACCAAATAACTACACTTAATTGCAGAATTAGTAATAAAATCCAAAATCTACCAATTGAAACAAATACGCGCCCGCACGAGCTACTTGCCCGCTGGGCGTTCCTACGAGCATGGGCAACTTCCCCCGCCTTCAAATTCCCTACTCTCCAAATCCACAACGGGGTAAACGGACGCAAGATGAAGCGGCGCGTGGTGGAGAAAACAGGCTTCATAAGAGAATATGTTTGGCAGATTTGTTCGATCAAACAACCGAGATTTGAATTGTGTACAGATTCTTCACTATTTATTACTATTTCATGCTTATTGTCTTTTTAAATTCTGAATGTAATAAATATTTTTGTCAAGCGGCAACAATCTGTTAGAATGACGAATTTTTTCCTTTCTTATTTATTGTATTTCGCAATAATGTGAAATAAATTAACAAGTTTCCATAAATTATCAATTTTCGCTTACGGACGGGTAACGTTTTTAACGGACAAGAATCATTGTTAAATTTCGTAAAATGAACGTAGAAACTTAGTGCTATGATATCACTCTTAAGTAAACACGATAATAAAATAAAGATACTTTCGATTCAAAATGGTTGATTTTTACTCTCAATTGAGAATTTGAAATCTGTCTGATGTATTACTTCATTTTAATGGATCACTTCTTTGCTTTAAGGAAGAATGGGAAATAATATCGCATTTGGGTCAATAAGTGATTTATCCAAAAAAATTGGATGGATCAGACATCCAGAGACATGGATCAGGCATCCAGTGAAGTACCGCCACTCGGGGACAATTTGTACAACCCTTACTTTTAAATCTCGCGCCAATTTTCCTGGGCACAGTGCAGGCGAACTCTCGTTACCTTGCCCGCGACCTTGACGTGCCAGCACTAGACATCGACACA
Organism: Teleogryllus oceanicus; assembly: GCA_964035755.1. NCBI lineage: Eukaryota > Metazoa > Arthropoda > Insecta > Orthoptera > Gryllidae > Teleogryllus > Teleogryllus oceanicus. The sequence goes on from CAXIVR010000007.1 coordinate 124,374,827, forward strand.
CTCGCGGGCTCCTCGGTCTGGTGGTCAGTGGACTCTCAAGGCCTTCCGTGACAACACACATACATGACAGACAACCACATCGGCGTTGGGGTTCGAACCCGTGACCCTGCAGGTCGAAGCGCTGAGTAGGCACACGTTCTAGCCACCTCGGCCATCCAGACGAACTTATATAGTAAGGATAATATTACGAACTTGGTACGTGTTTATGAAAACATGTTTACATAAGGCCTAAACATTTCGTTACGTAGAACTAATGCTAAAATATTTAACTTCAATGTATTTTTACAGGACTGAAATCAACCTAAACGTGTTTTCGAGAAAATACGAGATCTCCTTAGCCGCAATAGGTAGCAGAATGAAACCGGCCTTCAACGAGAAATGTCAAGATTCTCATGACAAATTGCGGTTGAAAATAAGCCCGTCGGCCACTGAGAGTGCCGTGGCTCCCCTGGAACGACCAACAATGGGGTCAGCTGAGAAATGTAGAAAAATACAATTGAAAGGTCATGATACGCTATGTTAACATAATATACTATGAACTCTCATGAGGAATATCGAGATTCTCATGACAAAATGTGGTTCATTGCATTTTGTATATTTCAGATCTGACCAAAGGTTCGTTATCCGGGCTCGCAGCTCGCGAGCACGATTGATTGAATGGAGATTCTACCGGTAGCGGTAGCTCAGGCTCAATGATGTCACTGCAGCGCTTCTGACCGGGAGGTCCTAGGTTCGAGTCCTGACGGCGGCAGTCAGTGCTGTCTGGAGGAGAGTTCTAAAAAAATATTTTTTTCTTAAATTCTAAAAAAAAGAAATGTTAGAAAGAACATAAAATAAGAAGTTATAGAGATAAATGATTCGATATTAATGAAAATATTATTATAACGAAACACAGCACTCGATACAATCTAAATAAAGACTCACCTTTATAAACAACAATAGAACATATAAAATTAAAATAAAATATATACAAATATTTACAATAAATCGTGCAGACGCACGTCCAGCATGGCAGTCATAATATTGCATTTGATGAATGTAAAACAAACGGTTGCAAATGTTGTGGAAAGAGGCGGGTCTTCAACATACTGTTACATGAAAAAAATGGACACTATATTCATGAGTTCCCAAATGCATTACAAGAATTTTATACATTAAAGGACAAATTAATCTTAATTACGAAGGCAGGAAAAATATAAGTGACAAGCAAACATACAAATAAGTAATTATTAACCTAAAAAGTTCCATAATAAAGAGTCATAAAGAGAGGTGTAAGTATTTGATTCCATTTGTGTATTTAAACAATTTGCTGTTTCCAAATCCAACCTAGAATAATAATTCAGTTCCTAATTCAATACTTCAAAGTCTGTAAAATTCATTGAATGTCCAGAGTCCAACCGGTGCGACGTAATTTAATTTTGTCTGTCAGAACTTTCATTACCCCTTTCAGACCCGACTTTTTTTTAGATATTGAAAAAATTATTTAACACTTTTTTGGGGCTATTTGGGACTCATTTTACATAGTCATATCAATAATTTAGGTTTTGGACTTTTATTTTTCTAAAAAAAATTATGGCTACAATTGTGTACATTGGGTCTCAAACATTGCGATTCATACAATAGCATCATTGAATGAGGTATATGCGGCCAGTGAAAGAAAAATTAAAGATATAAGTTTCTAAATATTTTTTATTAACAAAATATGTAAAAACTGAAAATTTTCATTTTTTAAGATGAAATTCTCTGAAACAATTTTTTTTCTTGTCAGGCAGAGATGTTTACATTTTTCACACATTATTCGTGATCTTCCAATACAACCTGGAAATTTACATCTCGTAGGAAGTGGCTCATTATCATGAAGGGGAAAGTGATAAACACAATCAAATCTTATTTCTTCTGCTGGCCTTCTTTCTTGCAATTTTTTTCGACTTAGCGGAGTCGGAGTTGGAGAAGATACCGGTCTGACCCTTTTCGCTTCAATTTTTTCCCACATAAGATGAGACCTTTTGCCACCCTCATTCGAAATTAAAGGAGGTCCAGTATTTTGCTTTTAGGCATTTGCAGTGTCTCCGCGTCTTTCCTGTATTCTAACCAACTCTGTGCAATTGCAAAATCAACTGCATGAAAAATCGTTCTAAGTGTCCATTTTTTAGATTTAATAAAAATAATGTAGTAGCTAATTAGCTGATCAAATAAATCAACCCCTCCCATTGAATGGCTGTACAGCTTTACAATTTCTGGTCTTTGCGCTGTTACATATTTTTTTTCTTTCTTGCGGTTCACATGATCAACTGTTCCTTTTCCTACAAAATTTGAACCCAAAACAATGGGCCGGTTATCCACTCATTTCACTAATGCAACACCATCAGTGCTACATATCTCTTCTGAATAACCTCTTGGTTTTCTCGTCACTTCCTTATCTGGAATTAATGATGGTTTACCAAATTTGCATACTCTTACAGTACCAGCAGATGCTATTTCTTTTTTTTAAAGCTTAAAATAATTTATAAGATGAAAAATAATTATCAAAAAATAATTTGTGAACCTGTGAATGATTTAATCTTTCTGCGAGTTGCAAATCCACAGTTGGATCTTGACCAAATATGTTCAACAAATTGCTACTGAATTCCGTAGAGTTTCCTTGAAACAAAAAGAAGTCATATGCCTGCCCGCTTTTTCCGCAAAGCATGAACATCTTGATACCCCAAGGCATTGGTTTTCCTTTTACGTATTGCTTGATATTTAGTCGACTCGTGAAAGGAATCATTGACTCTAACTGCTAAACATTCTTCAGCATCCAATTCTAAGCATCGTTTGCGTATAGCTTCATAAATAGGTCTAACTTTCACAAATTTATCTTTGTTATCTTTGGAAATTTTTAAATTATCAACTATATAAAAGTTAGTTCTTAGATAAAAAATCTATCTCTTGACATGTTTTTTTTAGGAACATTTGTATTTTGAAAGTAGTAATCCAAAACATTCGATCTCTAGGGAATTTCATTGCTCCTATCGCAATATGAAGAGCTAACAAAATTTCAATTTCCTCTTTAGTTGACTGCCTCAAATTAGTTCCCTTTTGTAAAGCGTAAATATTTGTTTTTTCAGCCATGCCACAAGTCAAGTAATCAGGAATATACTTTTTGAAGTAAACAACTGGGGCTAAAATTTCAACATCACCCCTGTCTTGCGATTCCATGAACCAAACAAAACAGAAATTGGTTGATTATTCCACTTGATTTTATTTTTTTCTGTCAATGCATAATTTACATTGTCCTGTAGGTCGGAAACACCTGAACTACAGTCTTCAATTACATCATTTTCAAGTGATTACCGTAAAAAAGTCAGGAAAAATAGTGGCAGCAGATGCAACGTTACGATAATCATTATCCTCATCGTCGGAAGACAAATCCAAATCAGACACATCTCCATTCATCAGAAGTTCCAAGATTTGCGAACAATCTTTTTCTGTATGAAAAATCTCCTTATCGCACATTTTAGAGCAAAAGTCGAAATTCTGAAATGATTCAATAATTAAAAATATCAAAAGTACGCAAAACGCTACACATTACATTTCCAGGAGCAATAAACTATTTGACGTTCAATAAAACTAACACAACTACTCAACTTACTTGTTTTGAGACCTGGTGGTTACGTTTGTGCATGGTGGAAATAACAAGGTGTAGCGGTGCGCATGCCGCCGACTGTGGACCAATAATATTATATCCCACCAACTGTGCGCCAAATTCAAATTATCTACGCAGGCGATACGATATTTATTATTAAAATTACTCGTTTAATTTAGCGAAGACCTTCAATATTACTTCATTGCTGATATTCATGAAATGCTCGCAGTTTAAATATTTCAGGTCTTGTATACAAAAAGTGTGAACAAATACAATGACCTGACCTAACCTACAATATTTGGCCAACAAAACCACGATCTTCCACTGCTTTCGCACTGCCTTACAAAACAGGTCTTCGCTCCTTCGCAAACGGGAAGCAAATGAACACGTGCGCCAGCCGTTTTCGCTTCATCCCTGGGTTCAAACGTGATTGGCTGCTACTGCGCATCCTCCGGAGCGCTACACCTTGTTATTTCCACCATGCGTTTGTGTACATCAAGTTTCGGCACAACTAGCAATTATACTGAACTGTCTCTCTCGAAATGTTTTGTACAGATACTTCGAAGAGACTTCCTAGAACTCATATCTATAATCTGACAATTCAAAGATAATGAATTACATGGAAAAAATATGAATATTTCGATCCATGTGTTGCGTGTATGAGACGACGTGCACAACCAACAATGAAACGAAGTTATTTCAAGCAACAATGACTAACAAGACAGCTTTAATAATAAATACAACAAAACAATAAACCATACAAACTATATAAAGTGTCTAAATTGTTGTCACAAAATTTAGTCCCCAGCTACGACTTAGAAAAAATCATGTACACAATTGTAGCCACTAGGTCTGAAAGGGTTAATATTACGTAAATGCTCAGATACACGTGTTTTAAGCTTCCTCTTAGTTTGCCCAATGTATGATTTCGAACATTGTTGACAATTGATACGATAAACAATTTCACGACGAAAGATGGTGACATCTAGAAAACTAATTTTTAATTCTGTTCAACCTCAATGGAAAACTGAATATTTGAGTCATACTGATTAAAACTAACAAAGAGCCAATAGCATCATGTGGCAAGATGATGAACGCATCATCCATGTACCGCACAAAGAGATCAAAACCTATTTGTTTTAGGACATGTTGTTCCAGTCTATGCATAACCAACTCTGCAAAGTTGTGCTTAATAGACCATTAATCGTACGTCTGCACGATTTATTTTACATATTTGTATATATTTTATTTTAATTTTGTATGTGCTATTGTTGTTTGTAAAGGTGAGTCTTAATATTAGTTTTTATTGGGTGCAGTGTTTCGTTATTATAATGTTTTCATTAATATTGATTCATTTATCTCTATAACTTCTCATTTTATGTCCCTTTTATAATTAATAACAGTTTTCTTCTTTGTATTGAAGCCTGTGTAAGCTTCAAATCAGAAACGTCGCTAAGAAAATAATGTTTAATAAACTTTTTGGCAAGATATTTTAAAAAGAATATTATATATATATATATATATATATATATATATATATATATATATATATATATATATAAATATATAAATGTATATGTAACCAAGTGGCCAAATACATTTAAAATATGAGATATTACATATTGGCATCACAGCCAAAATTAATGAAAACATTCATCGAACTCTGTTACATAATTTCCGCTCAATTTTTTTACTGTGAAGCTTATTCTTGCTGTAGCCAAATACACTGAATTAAAGATGATAAATATATTATTTTTACTGGTTCATTGGGTATTCCGAATTGTCTATACTCCGTTTTTTGTAACGTGGCGGAGAGAGAGAGAGAGAGAGAGAGAGAGAGAGAGAGAGAGAGAGAGAGAGAGAGAGAGAGAGAGAGAGACGGCAGGGACTTGTGCTATTTTTTTAGAGTTCGGTAATAAACCTCATGCAAAACTAAAATGAACTGGGTTTAGAAAAGATGATCGCACTCCAGCAGTTACAACAAGTACTTTTTTTTGATATATTTTACACCATTTGATTTCATATTCTTTTCTTAGCTGTTATTACTGCCACTGTCGTGAAGATAACGAAATATAAGTTCTTTTATTTCGAAAATTTCATTGCCCTGGTATATTTGCATTAATGGAAGATCTTCCTTACACTTGTATTCAAAGAATAACTCAGAATAACTGCATATTCTGCAGGAAGCATAGCAGATCATTGCATACACTACCCAGTTGGGGGACAGAAAGAGATTTTCTTCCAGAACGGCCACCTTTACTACACCAAGGAAGCACTAAATATACATTTTGAATCAACAGTAACATCAAATGGAAAATAAAATCCCCAAACATAAAAAATAACGCATTCCAAAGAGCGCAACGGAGTGACATGGTGCACTGTGTGGGAGAGCGCTTGTTGGCTGCTTTCGGCTGTCCGTTTTCGGTGTCCTTAATACCGAGAAATTGTTTACAACAAAACGTCTGGGAACAACTTTGCGTATAAACCCTAAGGAGGATTTTCACTATACTTGGGTTTCTGTAACCTGGTCGATGACAGCTGATCAGCTGCTACGGTTTCATCCAATCAATTGCTTAAACGTCACCACAGTGAGGTCACCGTGATGACGCTTTAACTCTCGATTGGATGATACCGTAACAGCTGATCAGCTGTCATCGGCCAGCTTAGAAAAACCCAGTATAAAATTCCCTGATATATCTAGCAGACATGCGGCCCCTTGAATTTGAAACGGAAATTTGTTTTTTGGCGGGTTCTTTATGTGAAGCCCCAACAACAGTTTCAAAATTTTCTCAAATATAGCTTAAAATTTTCATTGAACGTTTTATTTGGTTAGTACGTAAGAATCTAAAAACAATTTTCAAAAATTCTGAGTAGTTTTCGCGTGATTTTGTGAGAATCACGGGCAAAATTAAAAAGAAAATTTTCTCAAAAATGGCTTCAATTGTTTTCTTTAAACTTTGTGTGGTGACAAATTTTCAAACTTTCTCAAAAAATAGGAGAAATTTTTCTTTCAAAAATCCCCATATTGTAAAAGGATTCAATTCTCTACGATATTACGAAAACCTAATTTTGATCCAAGTATTTGGAAGCCGAAAAATTTTTTAAAAAAGTATTAAAAACTGTAGGGTGGTAGGAAAAAAGCTGTAAATCAAGGAGTGGAGGCTAAATAGTGAGGACTTATGTATACGGCGCCTTTAATGTGCTTTTGTAATATTTAATCTACGTATTTGAAGCATTCTGAAATCATTTATTTCCACAGCAACAGTGCAAAATTATGTTACTGTAGCATTAATATCTAGCAACAACGCACTCAGTACTCAACAATTTTCTCAAAATTTGCTAACACTACATAAAATGTTGTAGACCATAACATTTACAACACATACATGGTAACACAATGGTTCAGTTTACTTACCTGTAATTTTTGTATTGAAAAAATTGTTTTATCAAACAAATGTAAATTTGTCACATTTTATCCATTTTCCCATCCTCTGATGTAGCATGATTCAACTACAAGAATACAAGTATTATAGGGCACGTAATACAGAGTAATGTGGTTTATCTACACCACGCTGGGGATGATTCCACTTTTCTTCGCCAGAGATGGGATGGTTCCTGAGAGAGTAAACGTTCAGAGAGCGTCAGCAATTACGTCACGGCTAAAGGCAACGGCAGACGGCAGACGGCAGGCGCTACTGAGGAGGCGACACCCCCCCCCCCACTACCAGGTGGCACTAGGGAAACGGACCCCACTCCGCACCACCGCGCCGGCGCGGCGATGAGGACGCAGCGACCGCTATTCTTCGATTAAAACGTCAAGCCAGTTGACAACGCGACAGATGCGATGCTGTCATCCAATTAGGAGCTCTAATATCAAGTGTCGTTCAAACTCCAGATTGGATGACTCCGTCGTAGCTGACAAAGTGTCATCAAGGCCTCACAAAACATGGATTCTGGCTACACCACGTGTTAGGCGAAGTAATTTACTGTTCATAGCCACAAGATTTATCCACTTTTTCTTTACTAAGGTTCGGCAATAAGAATTTTTTGTCGAAAATTTCCCGCTTTCTGACCTACGATTACATAACTTTCTCTTCTCACGATGTACCTGCGTAAGGACGAAAAAGTAAAAATCGTCGGGGGATTAAAAGGGGGAAATATAATGGAGGTAAGATCTATTTCACAAGGCTCTGGGACTCCTTTCAAAATTGTCTGTGGAGCAAACTCTCCTTCCGTTCTCTGTACTCGCCTATGTTTAAGAGTATTCAAAATGCGATGTAACAATAAAATTGTTTCCATGTTTAATTAATATTATGGAATTTACGGTACCTAATCGTATCGTTTCGTTTTGTCAATACGTAACTCTTATTTTATTTGCAGGTTCATTAAAATCTCGAACGGCTGAGTTGTGCCATTACCGCTGTCTTTGGAGCGATTCTGACTAGAGGTCCTACGGTTCGAGTCTCGTCGATGGTAGATTTACGACGTCCGCTAAATTGCTAGTATATCGAATTCAACCGCAAACTTTTAGAGGAGCAGTACTCTAACAAACGAGCCGTATACCGTGCGTGATTTATCCTTCTTGCTTGTCATATCCTCACCTCTTACTTGCACACACACTTACCTGCACAACACTACCACACATGTCAGGAAAGCGGTCGGGAGTTTATATCTTGTCCCGCTTGGGGCCGTGTATCAACCTGCTAGTTCATATACCTGGGGACAGCAAGCTAATATGTAGGTCGGCGCCGGATCTCTCCACCCAGCGGTGAAGGACTACTGCCACCTTCTGCGATATAACATTCACTACACCATAGAGACTTATGACGATAACAGTTGACGTGTCCGGAAACATCAATCAATCATTAAAATATCGATGTTTTGCGTAAATCAGTATTTTTTCCAGACGCATATTAAACACACGATAAAGAATTAGTTATCTTTACAGATTTATTCTAGTGGGGAATTAAAATACCCTCCATACTTAACGTTGAAAATTTGTAAATGTAAAGAGGCAACTTCAATTCATAGTCAAAAAATACACCGAAAGAAAGTTGTCAGGTTCCCTGAAATTCTTGGGAAGAATGTATCATGATCTTTATTCAGATAAACAAAACATTCCCTAATTACTAATCATAATTAATTCGCTTGTAATTCAAGAAATTACCATCCAAATAGATATAGTTAAACATGCCACTTCGTTACAAATTTGTCATTTTCAATCACATCCTTCTGTCATTGTTTCTATAACAATTTACCATAATGCTACAGAGAGAATCACTCCTCATTCACTGTTAAATGTATATAATGCAATAAAAAATGTTTGTAATTGAGGCAAAGTTGCTCATCAAATTATGTAAAGTAATGTTTTCAGTTACTGGAGTATGTTTGTCAGTTTGACTTATCTAATAACCTTTAACAAGACAGTACATTTAAAAAGTTTGTATTGTACTCGTATGTAAAATTGAAAGCATATTCAAATGAAGCCTTAATGAACAATACAATTGTGTCGATGTCACAAACTCCTACAGGGTCTGTATAATAATGTACAAACTTACATAACAATATTAGTCACTAGCTTATGCAGAACAAGTGCCATATGGTAAGTAAGCCCTCCTTACTCTTCATTACATTCATTAGATGTGGGATTTAGTTATTATGTTGACTCCATACCACAACTACTAAAACACAGGTAGGTGACTAAAAATTGCTTTAAAAATGCCATTAGAAATAAAAGAAAATTATGTGCTAATGAGAATCCAGATAAGTTTTGTTTTCATGTTTTTTTTTTCATTTTGTAACTCAATTATGTTTCTCAATCTTCATTTCGTGTTCCTTGAAGACCAGGATGTCTTCCAGCAGTACTAATGAAGCTTATTTCCTCTGTTTTCTTATTCTCCCTCCTGAGTAGGCCAAATAAAATTAATTGACACTTCCTGATGTTGATAATATTGATTTATCTCCTAAGAATACTCTTGGACAGAGAAGAGTTTAACATTGGCATGTAGTAGCAGAATGGAAGTTACCAGAAACATAGATATGAGTGTCAGGAAGAAAATGCCTAACTCTCATTTTCGAGCTGCTACAATCCATACCCTTGAGAAAGGTAAACAATTTTTTGTTTCATATTATGAATATCAAAGACACTGTCTCTTATTTTATGTTTGTGATACAAATGGTGCAAGTTGGTGCTAGGGATCAATGAATTTCTGATTGTTTTGGCATGAATTGCTTACACAAGTGAAACTATGATGCATATTCAATCAATGTGAAAATAAAAAGGCTTCAAACAATGTACGATTTTGATTTTTGTAATGACAATGTAAGTATGTTTTTGACAATGTAAGTATTTGATTTTGGAAATAATATTTATAATAAAAGCTTCTAAAATTGTTTGACCAATTTAAAACCATTATTCGAACAAATTATTTTGGAAGAAAGTAATTAAAGTTGTCAATTATATTGAATGATTTCTGGCATAACTTTCAATGCAGTGAGCTGAAAAAAATCATTCTTTTTTTATTGTGTTTATTGTTAAATTTATAATTAACATGATTATAAATATCTAAAGAAGAAGAAGGAAGAGAAGATGACAATGAAAAGTTAAATATCAAATTGCTTTTGGGATTCATAATGAAACATACAAATACAACTGCAATACAACATTTTGACAGGGCTCTAAATCCCATGGTTTTGATTGCATTTTTAATAATAATAATAATAATTAATTAATTTCCATTAATATATTTGTTTTATTTACATTTAAGTTGCAGTTAAAGCGACACTTCTTTATTTACAGGTGACAGTCACAAAAATGGTGTTGCATTGGATACATTATCCAACTCATTTCATAGGTCTATTTGTCCAATTTTAATTGCAGCTCAGTGTTTTGCTTTGCTGCCTGTCAAAGGCATCACGAGTTCAAGGGTAACAAATTTAAAGTAAGTAAGTCTACTTCAATCAAATCGCAATTCACATGTGAAAACCCTAAATTAATTTTAGAAAAATACAGTACAATCTACATAGTAATATGTTTTCTCTTTTACATATAGATTTTCTTGGCTGAATGCAAGAATCTTTTACACCTGTTTAACAATACTAGGAGCATCAGTAACTGCTTTTTTCTGTCTTCTTCATCTAACTCATACTGGCTTAACTTTCGCTTCTTCAGGTATGTAACAACTGAAACAAATCTACTAAAATAATTTGTAAATATGAACTGTGAAATTAGGAGTATTAAAAAAAATTTTTTTTTTCTTAAAAATCAATTATATTATATTTCCAATCAAATATTTATAAACTTTCTGATAAAATAATTGATTTTAACAGCATGTACAGTATTTTCACTCACTTCCTTGGTATCTCTGGTATTATTTCTGAAGTTGTCAGCTGAGTGGCCTTCTTTAATGATTGAGTGGCGAAAAGTTGAGGTGACAATGAGTTCAAGATACAGGTCAACTCGATTAAAAACACCTTTTCGATGCCTTGCAAGTTCTCTGCTCTTGCTAGCTCTAGGTGAGTAGGCAGTATGATTTACTTTTCTTTTTAGATCAGATTACATTTTAATTTTAATCCTTTCTACAGCTTCAGGCTTGCAGGTTTCATACGAACCACAGGAAATGTAAAGACTGATAGCTTTGTCATTAATCGATGAACCATGGCAAGATAATGTTTGGGATATGTTTTAAAATTTAAATGATAAAATGTAAAATAAATCTTTATTATATTTTTCAATGCAACACGAAACAATGCAAAACTTACTTAGACAAACGCATCTCTATTCTTGTTATATTCTTGATTTATATAAAATGCAGGAAAATGCAATATTCTCTTAACAATAAGCAAATTCTGAAGTTTCTCAAAATTAATCTAAAGGGATATGAATGACAGGTATTTTCATTTCAATATGTATATTTAGAATATGTGACACTTTTTGTCTTTAGATACAATAGTTTCTCTTTGCTACTAATTTTTCTTATTCCAAGCAAATTGATTTAAAATGAAAGAAATTCAGTTTATTTCTCATGTGCAAAGCCACATAGTTCATTTAATCACAAAATGTCTATGTAAAGACTTGTAACATGTAGAACTCGTGAAAACAATTCACCATTTAATCTATTTAAGGCAAAAAACAGTTGAAAACACTCTGTTTGGCCCATGGGAAGAAGTACAACAGTTACATAGTTAACCCATTATCAAGACTTCTGAAAAGCTTCTAAGAAGGATGTAAAAAAAATGTAATTTCTCTTAAAGATATTGTATTTCCACAATGCCTATATGATAGAAATAACTTAAATTCAAGTATAAAAGCTGGTTTAAAAAATTAATTGCTAGAAAATTATTTATAATTATTTTAAATAAATGTATTTATATTTTCAGTGGAACATCTTCTTTCTAACTTACGTTATATGGAAAATGCATTTGACTGTGCTTGCTGCAGTCCTTCAAGCATATTTCATGCTTTCCTTTTACAGAGCCATGATTATGTGGTGAATATGGCAGGCTATGCCCATTGGAAAGGCATACTTCTGTGTGCAATGAGTGTTATCAAAACATTTTGTTGGAACTTCACAGATTTGTTTATTGTTCTCATAAGCTATGCACTTGCTGATCACTTTGCTGCTCTGAATGAAAGGCTCAGGAACATAAATGGAAAGGTATGTTGTATCAGCTTTGAAACTGAAAAGGATGCGAGAGAATGATGATTTCCATGTTACAAAGATTTAATGTGCACCTATGTTAAATGAAATAAATACTGTACATTTTCAATTTTAAATTCTGCTTAATTCTTATGGACCATGAGCTCGCTACTGATGTAGATTTTATAGGTTTTGAAATTACAATTAAAAACATTCTATTATATGACTGATGAGCAAAAATAAACAAAGTAATTATTTTAAAAAAATATTTCTAAAATAACTATACTGACAAAATATCAAAAAGTTTGGTGATTAATTAAATTCAATATTTCAAAATGAAAAATGAAAATTTGAAATGACACAATGATTATAGAAAATTATTACATTGTTGAATTGTAATTTGTTACTTTGTGACATAGAAACATTAAAACATTTCTTTGGAAATTCATTAATCTTTTATGAGTAGGACAAAAGTATTCAAGTATCACTCTTTGAAATTTAAAAAATCTCTATTTTATAAATTAGTATTGCTTCTTCATTGTGAGTCAACTCTCATTTTTCTGTTAAAATCTGTAATATTGAAAGTCATAGATTTAAAATTTGAGTAGTCTACATGCTAAACAAAAGTAAAATGAATTTATGTTTTTGAATAGTGTAGTGTAGTGTATTGTATTGATAATGGAGCATTGTTAATTAAAGTGACAATAAAAACAAATAAAAATTTATTTGCAGGCATTACCAAGTTCATTATGGAAGACACTCAGAGAAGACTATAATTTACTATCAGAATTAGTAAGAAGGGTGGATTCATGTGTAAACAAAATAATTTTACTCTCATTTGCTTCCAATTTGTATTTCGTCTGCTATCAAATGCTGAACAGTATGAGGTATGATGATAGAATCACAATATACATGCTAAAATTAAGAAATAGCCAACATGAAAAGTTGAAATGTGTTATATACTCGAATTGGAAAGCTTTTTGTTTCACTCAAATGTGATGAAGCAGAATATGTAGTGATGAAGTAGTTCCAGTGGCGGCTCTACCATAAGGTCACATGGTCACGTGCCCTCCCTCTTGTAAAGAAACGTATTAATAGTGGACTAAAATGCTTGTCATGTTATCGAGTAAATACTTCTAGAGAATTAACGTTAAGGTTTTCATGGGCGATATCGATACTATTTCTCTGCGCTGACTTCGAGGTAGTTGTGGCAACAGGGCGAAATCCGCAAGCTTCTTGTGACCAGCTCCCTCCCGTTCAGCAAAGCTTTCCCTCATAGTGCGCGGAAAAAAGGGAGGGGGTAATGCTCCCTTAAGGCCCTTCAGGGTCACAAGCTTTTTGTGACTGCCATTGCAAGCGCCACTTATTAGATACACAAACAACGCTCGTAGTGTCTGAGAAATGAAATGCTAATCAGCTCAGGGCGCTTGTAACCTTGATAATATCAGCAGCTGTGAAATGTGAATAAGTTTTTCTTGAGCGTCTGCGTGTTTACAATTGAATTGTTTTCTCTTCTCGTTCAGCTGACATGAGAAACCAACGGGGGATTTCGAGTGATTTTCAATTTAAACCGCTAAAAATTTAAAATGAATGAAGTTAAGTATTTAGGAAGTAAAAATTTAGGTTATGAAGACAGGATTTTGGCGTAAGAATTAGGGCCACCGAGGCCTGATCTGGTCATCAAGCAAGCTTTTAATGATACAACAGAACATTTAATAAGTCAGTGTATGATAAATGGGATTGGATTTGTGGATGTCCAGTGAGTAATGCATTGTTTTGCTTCCCATGCATTCTATTTGGGGGTGACGAAACGTGGACCAAGAACGGTATTAAAGATTTGAAGCATCTCCCGGATAAATGCAAAAAACACGCTATTTCAAAAAGTCATGTCAACAATGAAATGAATTTAGCTGTTCTTGGGAGAGTTAGTATCAGGCAAGAATTCGATGACGCATATAGAATCTCTGTGCGTAAACATAATGAACTTGTAGATAAAAATAGATACATTCTGGGTCGCATTGTTGATTTTAATTGTCAAGTTATTGAAGTGTTTGCCAGAGCCAAGGAGAGGAGGATTGAATTGCTGTATAAAAAATAGAGGTATGTTTTCCAATGCTTTGCATGTTGCATTATTTTTTTACGAGTTTCTGTGCCCTACCTGGTCTGAAGTTTAGCCACTGAGTAGTTCTATTCAAAACACAGTGAAATTGAGAATTTAAAACATCCTACATCATTGGAAATGCTTTTTCCAATTCACCATACTGAATACACACCTCATATACAAAGAGAAAAGTTACTTTTAATCATGGGGATATTTTATAAAGTCCATGTGATGCAGATCTGTCTGTAGTTTTATTTAAATTATGTAACACTGATTTACATTCAGAAACACTGAAGTGTAACATTTCTTTAGAAAGTACGCTATTTTCTGTGTGCAACTAGAACATGATTTCAGTGTTTGCATGTCAAAAATGCACAGCAAGGACAAAGAAATACTAATGATAAAAATAATAGTTTTGGTCTAAATTAAATAGTTACAACCAAGAAGTAAAGAAAAGTGCATTTATTGTAATTAATGAGCTGAACATTGTTATTTACAAGCATGACAATTTTATCATACATATCATGCCATTCATGTTCATCAACATGGGCCCTACTCAAAGTAAGCTTTTTCATTCTCCAAGAGAGTAATTAAATATGAGCATCTTGATATCTTGCAACATTATTATCTTTTAATAATAAGGTTCATTCATTGCCCACATTTTACACCACTGAAAAATTGAAATTCCATTATGATCATAAATTTAACAGAAAACTTGAAAGTAATTAAGATATGTAGTTCATTTTTTTAAATTACAACAATAGTTTACAATGTACTTATTACTTTTATAACATACTTTTTACTTTCACATTTACATATGTACAGTTTACGGAATATGCGTAGTACAGCAAAAGTTATGTAATGCTGCGGGAAAAAAGTCCGATTTTCGGCTTATGTTTTTTCAAAAATTACAAAAATTTAATTTTTTTAACTTGTCTCACATGTCGGTAATATTTACATTAGAGGCGATTACTTCACTTTATCATTTTTATGAGAACATGTGCTTTAAATAATGTCGTATAAAGATTCTCGAAAAGAAGAGTTTTCTGTTAAAACAAGCTCAAATTTCAACATTTTCAGAAACGCTCAAACGCAATTTTCTAAAAATTGGCTACAGATTTGTTCTTCAAACTTTTTCAATGGAAAGTGCTAATTGCACTGTATAATATGACGTAAAGTCCATTCTGGTGTATTCTTTTGTTGTTGTTTTTTCAAATTACACAAATGTTTTTTTAAATATCTCTCACGCCGTAAATATGCACATTTCCAATCGATTTGTATACATTATAGCAATTTGAGCGTGGAAGTACTTCAAATGACTTTATATTAAGTTTTTCGAAAACTCAATAGATTCCTATGAAAAAGAGATTCAAATTTCGAATTTGAAATAATTCTTAATCGCCATTTTCGTAAAAACGGCTTCAAATTTTTCAATGAAAATTTCTATTTAGGACGAGGTTTTACTCTTCTTTAATATTCTTGTAGCACCTCTAGTTACTTTCTCCTATACATACGTACTAAATACGGAGTAACATACGTAGTATAGAGAAAGTTATGCAATGCTACGGAAAATCGATATTGAGATTTCAACGGAAATTCACGTTTTGGGTCCCCTGATACCGCAAAAGTGTTTCTTTTTTTTTTTTCAAAACGTCCTTCCGTCCGTCCATCCATCCGTGCGTCTGTCTGTAAACATTACTGGCGCTTAAACCATGCGTAGGATTTTTTCCAAATTTAAGAAACCCCTGACCACCTGGCTCTAGTTAAAGCTTTGAAATTTTGAAAATAATTCTTTATAATTTTTTTTAGTTCTTTACATGAAGCCCCCCCCAGGCCATTTTCAATTTTTTTTCGAAGCCAGCCCACATCAAGAAAATTAGAAAATTTTACTATGAGAAAGTCTATGCCATTCTGTAGCACCACTAGTTATTTATTATTTGAATGGAAAGAAAATAACTCTTATTTATCTTGAAATACTACTATCCATGTTCATTCACTCTCATATTTACATCTTATAATTTGAATACCTTCGAAACCTCTAGGATCCCACTAACTTTATAGCTTTTGTTTCTGTCACTACAGAGTTATTCACTATTGCAGTGGTTCTCAAACAGTGTGACGCGACCCCGGTGGTGGTGATGGGGGGCGGCATACTTTCTTGAAAACGTAAAATCGTCGGCGCTTAATGGAAAACACCAAAGGAAAAAAGTAATTTCTCAGGAGGAAATATTAAGATTTTCCCTTTTCTTCGGAACAAACCGGACGTCGTTCAGCTGCGCTTCTCTCTTCTGCAATTGTCACTCGTTATCTTGTATTATTCCAAAAACTAACGTATCGCGCGCAGAGCAAGTTTTGTCTCGTGTAACACCTTTGTCTTTCGTAAATAGTGAGGAAACTTGACACGAGAATGAAGCGGTTCCTGATTAGTGATAGAAATGAAGACACCAGTGATCCATTATCTGAAGGAAACGAGAGTTCCATTCCGAACACAAAAACGAGAAGATATGTTGAGAAATATTTGTCGCTAGGCTTCACGTAAACTACGGTAAATGGTGAAGAACATTTGTAATGTGTATTTTTTTTAATCATTTTAGCTGATGATAGTATGAAGCCTAATGACACAGTTTCTAGAAGAATTGTAGATATTTCTGACGATTTACTCGAGCAGTTGATTAACAAATTGCATGATAACTGGTTGCACTTCAAGTAGACGAAGCGACTGACATTCATTCTTATGTTCGTTTCGTTGATGAGTGTAACATTACGGAGGAAATTCTTTTCTGTGAGCCAATACTGGGAACAACTAGGGCTGAAAATATTTTTGAAATAATCGACCATCAGGCTATTCTATACGAGACACAAAATCAAAGAATGGAAGGAAACGTCGGGCTGGGATGTAAGTTGACGGTATGGAAAGCCAAAGCGTTTGACGAAGTATTCCGCCTTTTTTTTTTTTTTTTTTTTTGAGAATTTTGTACAATCAGGGACGGCAGAGACAAAAGATAGTCAAATTATGAACTTAATAACCAGAGCTTGTGGGGCAGCTAACCTTACAAGAGGAACAAACCACCGACGTTGACCAGTTTACTCGTGGAACGAAGACATACCTCAACAGCGTTGTCACTGCCTCCCAGCCAGGAGTCTGCACCAGAGAACTCTTGGCAAAAATTTCGTTGTTCAATTGCAAGAACAATATAAGTTGACGACCGCAGTCCGAAAAAGTATATGTCTTTGCGCCAACATCTTGTGCGATAAAGTAGATAAAGATGTATGGGGAGGCCCACAAGACGGCAAATGGGCAAGTTTATGAAGACACATAGCCAGTCTCCAATCTGCCCTAACATTCTTTTAAGAATTGTGACGGTTTTATTACCACATCACCCCGGCAAACTGACGAAAATCATGCCACTTGATACAGAAATGATACCACTAAAACCTACTCTACGGTTGTAATTTTGGACATTAAGAATGCCTTAACTCGGCAAGATGGAGTAAAATTTACAAAGCACTCCAGCACTCCTGCTCTCTATCGGAGTTTAAAAAAGAGGGCCTTTCGCGGTATCTACCGCTTCTCTGGAGACATTCCTAATAGTGAAGTGCACTTTCTCTCTCCCGGAACATCGCAGAGGCCTAATTTAGCCTTGCACCTTTACATATTTGCCCATAGTATCCCTTGATCAATTCTCAGTGCTTGTACAATATTGTTCTATTTTTTCGAAAATTCAGAGGAAATTATGAAAATCGGTCCTGCTCCATCTTTACAAGTGTATTTCACTCTATTCTAGTAAGAAATTTAAAAAAATAACTTTGAACCAATTTTGAGAAAAGTCTGAAGACGTCCCAGAGGCTTCATATGATATACCCCCAAAACGAAAAATAATAGCATAATACACAAACCAACAACAAAAAATTCAAGAACACCGAACCATCTTCGTTACTTCAATTTACTTTCAACTTACGACGAGAACAAAACAAAATTATTTTTACAGTAAATGAATTCTTGTAATTGAAAATTTCATATTCGATTTCTAATAGAAAATGTTTCAGGGAGAAAATTAAAATTTTGTTGATTTAAAATCCTTCACCATCCTGCCTCTATAGTTACTTTACAATTAACCAAAACAACTATGCCTTGTAATACACTTGTTCTCTTATTTGCTTAAAAAGGCCGCTTGGAAACTTCAGTGAGGCTCTGTATTTCTATTGGTCGATATTCTACATCATCCTAAAAACTTGTGCAGTTTCTCTGAGCACAGCCAATGTACACGATCAGAGTTTGCAACCAAAAATTTTCCTTTATGCTGTGCCGACCCAGAGTTATTGCCCTGAGGTAAGTTTCTACTAATGGAAACTCATTTCAAATGCCAAAACGAATTCGATAATCGAATTTGGAATTTTATTAGGTGCAGAGGTTCCTTCTTCAACTTACAACAGATCAAGTAGCTCTCACAGGAATGAATTTTTTCTCAGTAACACGAGAATTTGTAATGGCAGTAAGTGTTTAATATGTTCAAATATTACTTTTTTTAAAAAATTGCAACCAAATTGAATTAAAAACATTATTTCTTTTCACAGGTTGCGGGGACAATTGTTACCTACGAAGTGATTCTTATGCAATTCAATACTGTGGCTGACTTATCAGCCAATCAAGCCCCCAGCACAGATAACATTACGGCACGATGCCTTTGGTTTTCTGAAGTATATTCCTAACAAAAACCAAACTTACATAGCTACTATTCATTGTAAACCATATTCAGATAAAATGAAATTTTGCATACTTTTAAGAAAATGTGTACTTTATTGAGAATAAAAAATGAAATAAATGTCAATGAAACGTGAATAATTATTTGAAACAAAAAAAAACAACTTGCATTAAGGTTTCGCTCGGTTCCCGGTTCCCTCGGTTCTAGTTAAATTCCAAAATTAATCAAACTTCTTTATTTATTTCTTAAAAATGCAAATTTGTAATTATTTAATTTTCCAACATTTCAATTTTTAAATTTTCTTTAAGGTAATCTAATCATAAATATTCGATCTTTGAATTATATAAAAAACCTTTTCTCATAACATTAGTAGTCTTTGCATAATTTTTTGTTATATCGTTTTGAGTTTTTTAAGTGATGTCTGAAGTGTTAGTATGATGGAAGATGCAAAATTATGTATTAGTATATCCAAAGGTTGTTTCCCACAATTTTATTTTTGTTTATTTAAAAATTATTGTAAAAAAATATGCTCAATTTGAAATTGCCGCTCCTATGATTTTCTTTCTGGGTACCTCTCCAATGGTGGATATAGGGCAGGACTGCACAGCATTTTGCACTTGTAGGCCGGGAACAAACAACAAAAAACAGGTAAAATAAGCTTACAGCTAAAACCTTTTGAGTAGTTAGTCAGTGTTGTGAAAAACAGGAAAACGAAAGTATGGCAAATTGTAGGTGTCGGCGATAAGTTTTTGAATATGTCGAAAAAAGTATGCTTTTGGGGAATCAGTACACAGCCAACTCTTGTTGTATATTATTCGTTAGATAGCCAAAGCGTGAAGGAGTTGTATGCTATACCAATAAGGCATCTCAAATTGTACACTGTATTGAATTGAAAGTGCAATTTTTTTAATGCCCTTTTGTATTACGAGCTCAAAGCTAAGAAACTTATTTTTCATTGCCGATTATGATCACGCCATATCGTTTCGGCGTCGCTAAGAAGCAGCCATACTGATTCAATGATGTTGAATTGGTCTCTTGGTCAAATACGTACGTATAGGTACAAGTATGGCGGTACATTTTTAGGACGCCCCGGGATTCATTTTGATAAATAGATGCCATGCCGTACTGATAAGACGTCATTAAATGGCCACCATACTGAAAAACCTATTTTTTTAAACTTTTCATAAAATCATTGGTAAGCACTGGAATATGTATTGTATAATATTAACAAGAATAAAAAATTGAAGTGAATGGTAGACTTGCAACGTTTTATGGCAAATTAGGAACAATATAATTTATTAAAAGAAATACTATACGGTATTTTTATGTAGTACTTTTACATAGATTCATTCGTAATGTCTCTGTAATTAATCTTGAATATTTTCTGGGTTGATTATCCAAAATTGTAAGGCTGTTAAAAAAATATCTCTTTAACACATAAATAATATGAACTTTGCCTTAATTTTCGTGATTTCTCTGTCTCTTTATTTGCCCATGGGACACACAAAACGTGCTTTCAAAAAATTAAAGGACATGTTAACAATAACATTAAGACTGGCACAAAATTAAACTCAATTTCTTGACATACCCTTGATATTTTCATTATTTTAATTTTAACTGCCCTACCAGTTTGGATAATGAATCCAGAAAATATTCAAGATAAATCTCTGAGATATTACGTATCAAAATACACAATACCATTAATGCCATGTTGAAATCAAATTTATTCAAAAACTTTATAACAATTTTATGTCTAAAATAATAATACCCATATTTATATTTTGTGATGTGTTCAGTTTTCCTTTATTTGTGTAAGTGTACTCATTTCTTGAAGTTTCTTTCCCATTCCATCTGTTTATTCCTGTTTTCCCTTGATTTTGACTTGTAAATATTTTACAACTTTAGAGGTTAATTTCTTACGTTCGAGACATTCAATCGATATGGCACTTACAGACTCGTCTAGTAGACATTAAAACGAATGAAAAATATTTTTATAAGCTGTGTTACACGACCTTGTGACAAAATGAGCATCTTTGAGTCATGGTATGGCGTGGTCATAATCGGCAATGAAAAAGAAGTTTCTACCATTAGACCAAAAAATTAGCTTTGAGCACGTAATAGAAGAGGGCATTAAAATGACACTTTGAATTCAATATGGCGTTCAGTTTGAGACGCCACATTGGCATGGCAAACAACTCCTTCACACTTTGATCAGCTGATGTCATTGCAGCGCCTGTGACCGGGAGGTCCTAGGTTCGAGTCCTGACGTCGGCAGGAGTTTCGACACCAGCTTTTTAGCTAGGTAGAATTCAGTCGCTGTCTGGAGGAGAATTCTAGCGGCCGGCTGCTCTGATCGGTAGTTTTCCGTCGTTTCTCCGATCAACACCAGACGAATGCCGAAGTAGTACCCTACCAAACGGACCGCGCGCGATCTTTCCTTCCTCTTCCTTGTCATATCTTCTCCCCTTACGCACACACTTACACTAACATGCACTACACTACCACATATTCCGGGAGACCGGTCGGGAGCTTAGAGCTTGTTCCGGCTGGGGCGGCGCCCCGCTGGTGGGAGAGTCCTGGTTAGGGAAACCCCACTAGCCGACGGTAGGTCGGCGCCGGATCTCGCCATTCAGCGGGGGAAGATCACTGCCATCTCCCGAGAAAAGAGCTTGCACTACACTAACGGGACTAATGACCAAAGCAGTTGACGCGCCCAGAAACACGAAAAAAATCAATCAATCTAACACATTCGACGCATTCAAAACGTTGCGCAGCGCAACGCCAACACTCACAGGCCGCCATACTTGCGTTTCACTGTTCCTCATAACACTAACTCATCGCAAAGTGTTTTTCTTGCTAGCTTCTGACCTATATGACGGGCTTCGGGAGCTGCGTGCGAACAACTTGAATGCAAATACGGGCATGCCGGAAGTATGGAGATAGACTCATTTCAGAAGTGGCGACTGTCAATAAGAACGCGCAATTCAAACCGTAGCTCGTAAATTGAAAGAACAATTAGACATATATATATATATATATATATATATATATATAATGTTTAAAAAAAGAAAAATGATATAGCTTGTAGGGGTGATAATGAATTCGCTTTGCTACGATGTAATCACAAATTTTGCGAGGTGCTAAACATAAAATTGTAATATTAAATCGTTTTTGTATGATGATGACATTAATAAATTATTTTTTCATTAACAATGTTTCATTGAATAAGACGGTTTTATCGAGCTAAAAATGTATTTTTAAAAATCAGATCATTTTCTGCTCTAATTTCTGACAAGAGTACACTATATATTCCTAATTTCAAGTCAACGAACACTATTCATTCATAATAGTTTACGTTATCGTATAAAAAATTAAGCCCTTTGCGCTCTATTTAATAAGACTCATACGGTAATTTCAGGATTGTCCGTAATAGAGGTTTGCTCATTGTTTTCTCTTATTCAGCTTCATAATGAGGGGAAATGGTCACAGATATACGTGCTGCCAAATATTACTCTTCTTGGAATTTCGTTTTTATATCAATCTCGATGCAAAAGAATGCTCTCAATTTCCTGTTTTGCTCATCGTCTGGAGATTATAACATTCCTGGGGAAAAATAAAATATTTAAATCGTTGTTCGAATTACGTAATAAATTTTTAAGATGCCACTGCTTTACCATATTGTTTGAGAGTCAAAATGAGCGTAAAAAATAAGCCCTTGTAGCTAGAAATAAGTGATTTTACCCATGAGCAAATAATTCCACACCAAGGATCATTACATATGCGCCCATTCATTCAATCTACGCGTAGCTAGGACCCCCTGTACGGCATCCTCCCCCCAACAAAGCTGCCTACTCACCACTATTTGCACTTTCGCAGTTTTCGCGGGCAGACGGCAGCTAAGTGCAGAAGCTCGAGTCGAAGCTTTGAGATTTTGAACATTCTTTGAACAAGGTTTGGCTGTATTTTTCATGAAACCCCTGTGACATTTTCCAAATTTTCTCAATTTTTTTTCTTTTAATTTCTTCTAAGAATAAAGTAAAATATTATTATAAAGGTGGCGTAGGTCAGATTTTCACGGTTAACTCTGAATTTTCGAAAATTACAAAAGTTCGTTTTTTTTCGAAGTCTACCTACGATTACAAAAATTAAGATAGAGGTTTTTTTCAAAATTTCTTGTCCATAATTAGTTCTTTATTGAGATCAATAAAACTTTTATTTGTAAAATTTAAACTTTTGGTAGTTTTCGCGCAATATTGTGTGCAATTTGTGCAATTTAAAAAAATAAGAAAAACAAGGGTTTCTCATATACGGTTCCAAACTTCTTTAAACTTTTGGTAGTGATAGTGCTAAATGTACTACGATAGCATAAATGCCATTTTGCTCTGTTCTTTTATTTTTACAAAAGTTAATTTTTTATTACACTTTCGCGTCGTTAAAATTACATTACCGGTGATTTGTTCACATTATTGCATTTATGAGTACATTAAAATGACAACATGGGACGAGGTTTTACTCTTCTATTATCTACTTAAATATTTTTTTCTTTATCGTATACGTTCGTGTATACGGAGTAATAAACGTAGTATTGAGCAAGTTATGTAATGCTGAAAAAAATCAATTTGGAGATTTCAACGCAAATACACGTTTTGAGGTCCCCTGGAACCGAAAAAGTGTTTTGTTTTCAAAACGTCCGTCCGTCTGTTTGTGAACTCTACTGGCGCCTAAACCAATCGAAAGTTTCCATGTAGGATGAGGTTTTACTTTTTTATCATATACTTAAAGTAGTTTTTCGTTTCTGTTATTAGAAAACCGCAAATGTAAAAAAATGATGTTTAGGCGGCGATAGATTGCAGCTGGGAAAAGGATGGGGCACAACCGAAAATTAGACCCAGCCAAAGAAAATAGGAAACTAACTAGTACGAGATAGTCTGTGCCATTCTGTAGCAACAATAGTTACTTTCTCGTAAACTGAGTAATGAATGAAATATAGAGAAAGTTATGTAATGCGGAAAATCGATTTCGAGATTTCAACGGACATACACTTTTTGGGTTCCCCCAATCAAATTTTTTAATCCGTCCGTCTGTCTATCCGTCCGTCTGAGAACACTACTAGCGCCTAAACCATGCGTAGGAGTTTTTATCAAACTGTAGATACACCTGTCCATATGAGTCTAGTTGAAGCCCTGAGATTTTGAAAAACATTCTTTAAAGTTTGGAGGTACTTTACATGTAGCCCCTGAGACATTTTCAAAATTTTCTCAAAAACAGCTCCAATTTTTTCTTTAAATTTTATGTAAGAATGGAGTAAAAATACACTTATAAAGGTATGTCCCATTTTCACGCTTAACCCTGAATTTTCGAAAATTGGAAAAGTTTGAATTTTTTTCGACGTCTTCCTACAACTTCAAAAATGAAGATACTGTCCATAATTATTTCTTTCATTAAGGTTATGTGCACTTTTTTGAAAATATTAGTAGTTTTCGAACAATATTGCGTGCGTATTTCCAATTTTAAAAATCGAAAAACACAATTTTCTCAAAATTTTTCCTTTAAAATTTTGGTAGGGATAGTTTAAATGCACTCTATAGATGACAGACGTCATATTGCTCTATCCTTTTTTGTTTCAAAAATTACATAATGTTATTTTTTGACTTGTCTCTAATGTAGGTAATATTTACATTAGCGGCAATTTGTTCCCGTTATTGCATTTATGGGTACATGCGCTTTAAATAATGTCATATACATTTTCTCGAAAACTTATGTTTTCTGTTAAAATGAGTTCAAAATTCCGCATTTTCAGACACGCTCAAATATCATTTTCACGCCATTTGATATGCACATTTCCATCCATTAGTATACATTATTGCATTTGTATTATTATTAGTATTAGTATACATTATTGCATTGCCAACTTCCAAAAGGAAAAAGAGAAGTAGGAAGGCCAAGGAAGAAATGGTCCTCTCTAGACTATTTTGCCAGAACATGCTATATCAGCCGCTGCTATATCATGCTGCTGTTGTTGCTGTTGATGATTACGATGATCAATACGCGTTGGACCGCGTATACGTTGTTTGTGTCCGCCGAATAGGTTTTTAAGTAGTTCACAGTTGAGTTCATACTACTGACATTAGATAATTGGGGATTTCTATTATCAAAATCCGCTGGTTGTCTGAAAGATTACTAGGATTGGAAGGAAATCAGAAAGACCACGGTGATAGATAAAAAACTCTCATTCCTTCGCGAAGTCGGGTTAAAACGTATTACACCTGGATGCGGTTTGTATATATCCCTCCTTGAGTCCGTTTTTTTTTCTGGTGGAATTTTGTAAACTCTTTACCTGAAAGGGCTCCTCTAGCACGGGAGGGTCATTATATAATTTCTCTGCATCTCATCGGCTTTGGCCTGTAGTAGATCGCGTTGAGCTTGCCACCTCGCTCTGAGAGTATTCAGCTCATCAAGATCTTCGCGAATTTTTGTAATTTCTTCAGTTCGTGCATTCACTTCTTCGACTTTTTGTTCTTGAAACCTATTGAATTCTTGGTTGGCCCTATTGGTACATGAACATTGAAAATTTCAATATCAATAATAATAGAAGAAATAATAATAATAATAAAATAATAATAATAATAGAAATAATAATAATAGAAAAATAATAATAAAGTAGAAAGAAAATATTCTTTAATACGACACTATCAGAACATCCATATTCATCCACATTGCCATGCATTTCTCTCTCTCTCTCTCTTCTTTCTTTCTCTCACACACATACACACGCATACTACAAACACACTGACGCCCACGTTCACTGCCTCACACCCAACTCCATATCTTTCACGCACACATCCAAATACATTGTCTTACATTGCCATACATTGTCTGCGATTCAAATACATTGCCAATACAATCAAAATACATTGCCTGAAAAACAAGTGTGGCACCCACAAGAAGTGGTCCAATATTATCCCATTTCGGTATATTACATTGGTGTGTGAGTAAAGGATTAGATCCACAGGTATCTGTATTGCGTAGAACGTCCACCAGAATGCATTCGTGATGTCAACGCCCTGTCGTTGCGTAGTTGTCATCAGTGAACAGCTGCGAGTCAGTGAAAAACGACATTTACGTACAGTACGAAGCACCTGCGATGCCGCGCGGATACGTTCAACAGCCTATCCACCAATTGACTGCTTTTGACAGAAGTCGCCTTGTGGGGCATTTGACCCTATCTTGCAATATCCGGCATGTGGGACATTCAGATGGTACAGTGGCCCTATGTTTGAATCAATGGGTACATGAGGGCATCCCTGACCCCGTGCAGGCTCGGATCGATCAAGAAACACCATTCCGAGGGAGGACCGTCTTACGGTGCGCCAAGCAGTGCGAATTCCATGACGTCGGTATCCGCCATCAGCGAACGTGTACTGGTGACTACAACATCCTGTGAGTTCCCGCACAGTGGCTCGACGACGCGCATCCGCTGGATTGAGGTCCCACCGCCCCATGTGTCAGTTGCCATCGACACCAGAACACCGACGTCGGATCAGTGCATCAATGATGTCAGTGCAGCGCCTCTGACCGAGAGGTCCTAGGTTCGAGTCCTGACCGCGGCAGGATTTTCGACACTAGCTTTTCAGCTAGGTTGAATTCAGTCGCTGCTTGGAGTAGTATTCTAGCGGCCGGCTGCTCTGATCGGTAGTTTTCCGTGGTTTCTCCGATCAACACCAGGCCAGTGCCGGAGTAGTACCCTACCAAACGGGCCACGGACCGCGCGCGATCTGTTCTTCCCATTCCTTGTCCTATCCTCTCTCATTACACACACACTTACACTAACATGCACTACACTACCACATATCCCGGGAGACCGGTCGGGAACTTAGAGCTTGTCCCGGCTGGGGCGGTGCCCCGCTGATGGGAGAGTCCTGGTTAGGGGGGAAACCCTACTAGCCGACGGTAGGTCGGTGCCGGATCTCGCCATCCAGCGGGGAAGATCACAGCCATCTCCCGAGAAAAAACATGCACTACACTAACGGGACTAATAACCAGAGCAGTTGACGCGCCCGGAAACATAAATCAATCAATCAATCAAACCAACGTCGGCGTTTAGGTAGGAAGCGCCCGGGAGGCATGGACAGAGGACGAATGGAGGCGCATCATGTTCAGTAATAGGTCCCGCTTCGCCATCACCACTGATGACCACCGTGTTCGAGTGTGGCGGAGTGAAGGGCAGGGGGCACATCCTGGCCATATTGTGGAGAGACACACTGGCCTAAATCTGGGCATCATGCTGTGGGGAGCGTTCAAATCACTTCTAATAGTACTTCGACAGACTTTGACGACACAGCGATAAGTCACAGTCATTCTGCATCCGCAAGTCCCACCCCTTCTGGCACAGCACCCTGGGGCAGTATTTCAACAATATAATGTACACCACATACATCACGTGTGTCTTGGACTAGCTACAGCATGTTGAGGCCCTCTCGTGAACATCAAGGTCCTCGGACCTCTCCGTCATTGAATTCGTGTGGAATGACATTGGAAGGGGACTCCGTCGCAGTATCAACCTGCAGGACCTGGAGGAACAGCTACAAGTGTGGACAAATTTACCCCAAGAGAGTATCTAAAGGGTGGAGAGGTCCAAAGATGGAGATCGCAATCCGATAAAGTAAGCTCCTTGGCGCTAAAAGTCCGTATAATGAAGTGGACTGAGTCGTAAGAAACACGAGCAAGTTTGGAAAACCCCTCAATAAGTCTCCGACCTGCCCTAAATTTGAAACTTGTGATCATTCCGACACCATCTCGGCGAGCTAACATCGTAATGTCAACTGAGCCAGAAATTATACAACTAGTCACTGAAGATCAAGCTATCAGATGGTAGATTCTAACGCTGCTCTCCACGCGGCCCTCCACGCTGCGATGTCCCCTCATAATGATGTCTTCGGGAATATTAACACATCATGTAAATATAGGGAAGGAATATTTCCTGAGAGCTGGTTGAAACAATAATTGGTACTTCTAAAGGGGGAAAACCTCCTGAATTTATGTCTTACCGGCCACTGTGAATCCTCAAAACACCTGATAAGATGCTCGAGCATATCATTAGCATCAGATTGAGCGAAAGGAGGTCGTCTCTCAGGAAACCAGTTTGGCTCTCGGCACAAGGCTTGTTCAACAGTAACCTGATAGACACTGCTACGCTTCATGTTCAAACTAACCGACACACAATTAAGGGAAGCAGATACAGAAGAGGTCCAAAAAAGTACTCTACGGTGGTAATATTGGTCATTAAGAATGATTTATCTCATTGCATGAGACCCTTTGCCGAATCAATGTGCTTACGTACCTGAGAATAGCTTAAACATCAAGTCACATTATCCTAATATAAAATAAGGATGATGTTCTGATGGTACCCAACATCACTGATGGCCTTTCATAAGCTTCGGTATCACCAAATCCTATCTCGACCGTCCATCAAATAATTCAGCCACATAATCAAACACGCTTGTTATTTAGAGACCACTAGTTATATGCCAGCAAGACAGACGAACACTGGAGATTCTTCGAGAAGAGCGTCTGGCTTCGGTTAATAATATGTGTTGGTCCATAGGGCCCCAGTCTGGGCCTTCTTTTGAGATACGGAGGGCTACGTGCGAGTAATGGCGTCAGTCTATCAGCTAACAGCGCTCAGGGTAGCAAATGCATTCCGCACTGAGTGAAATGAACCTATATATAGTCATCGCAAGAATGTCTCCTATTGATTCGTGAACGACAGATGCATTAAGGTTAAGGAGAGGGGACCCAAGGCAGCTTGAAACCTCAAGAAGAATGGCAGAAACGTTGGTCACAGACCATTCAAGGGAAGGTGAACCTACCGCTTGATTCGTTCCGTTGAAACAATGAACTGCCCTCGACTGTCGACGACCTGATGCATGGATTAGCAAGGCCATGTAAATATTACCTCACAATTTGTGACCATTTTGGATGCTTTAGGGTCACATTAAGATGGCACTACCATATCGGTTACCACAAAACAAATATCCAATCATTTAGAACTATTTAACTGCTAATTAATTAAACAAAATTAAATTTAATTGCTCTTCAAACTTCCGAGTAATTATGGTGAGGTAGCTTACGATTAAGCTGACGCTATCACAATCGGTTACCACAAAAATAAATATGCGATCATGTAGAACGAATAATAGTTAATGGAGCGAAGAGCTGTTCTCGTCTCCAGTACATATGAATTGAAGTTCCAGCAGCTAACAAGTTCCTTTGCTCGAGTCTGGAGCCAAGCAGCTCAGCTTTCTCGTTTATAAAGCCCAAATCTCTGGCCAAATCATTTAGTAAGTTTGCGTAACAGTTGAATAGTCACTGATGGTTCAGGAACAGTCAGATCTGGACTACGGCCAATTGACCGAATAGCAAATGGTAGGTTAGGGTGGTGAATTACTTTTTTGTTTTTGAGTTGTAACCAGTAACATCAATGCAGTAAAAGTAGCATTCTTCGGAATGATTCCTTGCCTCCCTCTATACCATTGTAATGGCCAATCTAAAGGACACTTTCTCCTTTTGACCATTTTCTAAGGTCTTCTACACAAATATAACTATCATGTAGCGACCACGATTTGTCCTGATCACCAAATATAATTCCTAAATATGAAAAACATTTCTAAGCCATGACTGAACACTAACTGTTCAATTAGTACCTTCTTTCAATAGCAACAATGCAAACACATGCACCTCTAATAAAACAAACACGGACTTACTTGTCAAATACAACTTGGGCTGTGAAACCGCCACGCCTATCGTTGCGCGATAGTGTAAGGGATCACACTGTATAAACGTATTACCAAAGCGTATTACCCTCTTTGTCGTTCTTATACTTTCTCATTCTGACTTCCTGCATCTCATACGTTTCTAGCGACTCAGAGCTGCATTTGCCTACTTTGTAGACCACGGCAAAACGTTAAATGAATGGTTGCATTACGCATATAAGAAACAATATTCGTAAATATCAAGAAGGTATTAATATTACTACTTGTTGATGGCGCGAGAACAAATCTTGAATTAATGATTGTCTAAATAAACCTCGTTAGTCTGCGCAAACCACGGTGTACATAAAACGTGTGAATATAAGATGGAAGAATCTAAACCTTCTAAGCGTGACGTTACAATGATGTCCATCAGCAGCAAGGACTGAAATGTAGTTCATGGAGGAATATATTTTACATTTCTCCAAGTGTAGGTGGAATTGGTTGTGTGAGAGAACCGAAAAAGGTATTATACTACTGAAATAATACAGGAGACGATTTGTTTTTATGGTAACACATTATGGTAGTTCCAGCTTAAGAGAGATAACACATTCAGCAGGACACACATGCACACCCATCGATCAACTATCTCTTTCACCCACTCACACATCATCTCTCCCTCCACACACCCACATCATCTCTCCCTCCACACACCCACACATCATCTCTCCCTCCACATACTCACACATCATCTCTCCCTCTACACACACATTAACTCCCCAGACATATTAACTCTCTCACAAACACCTTTCTCTCTCTCGCACACATTTATGAACTGTCTCTCCCACAAATATATATTGGTTAATAACTCTCACAAAGACGTATCAGCACAGTATCATATTCATAAACAGCAAGTCTTTAATTTATATACTATGCATTTCACGCTTTTAAAAATCTCTTACCCTTCAAGCTGAGCTTCTACTTGCACTTTTAATTGGTCGTATTTGGCACTATACATCTTGGCCTCTTTCTCTGCAGTTTTGATATTTTCCTTCAAACGTGCGATAGCATCATCTTTTTCCATATTACGAGCGCGTAGAGGCTCCATTTCACTGCAAAATGGTTTGGAGCCATACTAAAACTATTCCTTAATGAGCGATGAAAACGTATCTAATTAAATACTATTACACGTCTCTAACTTTATATTTTGATCTTAGTATTTATTTAAGAAATTTGTTGCCACAGATATTTCTGATGATGAGGCAATTCAACACCTGTAATCCGAAGAGAAGTAAGAATATTTTTATGATAAATTAATTGGATACAAAATTAAACTAGTGGTGCTAAAATAGTCCGCACTTTTTTGTTTTATCTGTACGCATAAGTAATACGATAATATTGCAAACGTGAACTTTTCTCGTCCCTCTCTTCAGTAAAAGAAGCGCGGGATATTCAACTTTGGAATTTTCGAAAATCTGCAACATTCCGAAGTTCACAATTTTGAGTGCAAATCAAACATTTATTACATCTGTAAGCGCACTTTGCTCACTCGTGGAAAACATTTTCAGAAATAAGAATATTACCTTGGAATCGAGAACCAAACTTCAACTTTACTGTGTTGCTATTCAGAAGCGTAGTGACTTCCCTATCAAGACACACAAGATGTGAGATTTGTCAATAAACATTAACACAAACAACATTTCAATTTAAAATTACTCCGAAACTTTGAATACTACTTCTCGGTGGGTGAGGGGTTAGTCTACTGGCCTCTGAACCCCCAGTGCGCGGGTTCGATCCTGGCCGAGGAACCCGGATTTTCGAAGGGCGGAAAATCCACAGTAGCGATGTCACTCTTGTGGCATGTAAAAGAATCCTGGCAGGATGCCCGGCAAAATTAAATCCCTCCGACAACATCCCGCCCTAACGAAATCCCACTTTCTCCCAACCAGACAGTTCGGATATAGTTAACTGAGCCCGACATCTGGTGGAGAAAGTGAGAGTGAAATCCCAGGCGCAGACGGGGACTGCCCACAGGGCGCGCCCGCTTAGATGAAGAGTCCCCAGACCCGCGTCGGGGGTAGGCTTCGAAGGAAGCCTGGGTCGAAACTCGGTACGGAACACTGCCTAGCAAGTGTCAGCAGGCGAATAAGAGATGATGGATAACGAATGTGTGGGTGGGGGGAGCCACTGGATTTCTTGACACCGATTATTGCACAAGCGTTTGTATTTCCGCGTATGTCTTAAACTCTTATTTACTTCACTTTCAATGAAGGAGATATGTGTTCAAAATAGTATGGAATGCCTCCTCTATGACGAAAACTGAATAAAAATTCGAAGGCACAAGGCAAGTTGCTACCCTATTTTAGAATATTTACAATAATTATTCTAAAAACTAATCCTACTAAACTTTCAGTAAAGCTTACTTCTTAACCAACAATTATTAAGCATGTAAATCTCGAATTTCCATTACCAATGAAAATTTTAAATACATTAATCCCGTATCTTCAATTTTACTTTCTCGCCTATTACTACTTACATAGTAAACTGACAGAACTACAGAGATGAAGCGAAACGAAAACTCATTGTGAGTTTCTGCTACTGGAAAAGTGTATGAGATGCATGTAATAAATTACTTCCTCTAATACGTTGGGTAGTCTAGATTTTGTGAGTACTTGACACCGAAAATGGATCGGCAAAACGTCTCCCTGGCACTCCGTCCACAACACCAGCAAAAAAGAAACTAAGTTTCGTACGTATTATTAACGTATTATTGATGGATTAAACAATTGATGAAGGCACATTAAGTTCGTATTTTCGAATGTGCATTGAAAATTCTATTATACATGAAATGTTAATTACATTATTTATGAATATCCATTTTCTCAAGATTTTGAAAGAGCTCGATAGCTGCGTTCCACCAATCACATCGCAGATACCGCCAAAATTATGGAACGATTCCAACGATTCATTGAATCGGTTAGAAAAGCAATCATACGACCGGTTCAGCCAATCGACTACCTCGTTATGCCAATACTGGTTGAGTACGGTCGTCAGTATAGTAATATCTGTCTTTTGTCTGCCTAGTTAGAACGCATCACGTCATTGGATCATTCTTCTGTACTGGGAGATGTCTTTGGTAAACGACCGCCTGCTTATGTCCCTTGATCATACTTGCGATTAAGTGATTCAACCTTGCTAATCTCTAAAGTACGCTCTTCCGGATCCGGTTGCTCGCCCCGCGACGCCAGCCATCTCCATCCCTTCGCCTACCAGGGAACTCGCCCGGGGGCAGGGGACTCTCTGTGGCGCAACGGTCCCGGTCTCGCCGCAATCCTACTCTCGCGCAACTTTTCTTGACGATGACCTTCGTTCTCCCCCTTGAGCAATAAACAGTTGAAGGCAAAAGCTCGCAGCGAGCACTGATGACCACATTCCAAGCATTCAAACTTCGTTGCGCGACACATAAGCTAGCCAAAGCTAGTTGCTTTCATAGTCGAGAATTTCTGTTCAGATTTACTACCATTATCTAAAGAAATGTCTGAGGTAGGTCCAGGTCTTTCAAGGAGGCACCTAAAACTTCTATAGTGTCCCTGCTGTTGCCTACCCAGACCTGGCCGCACACATAGCAGGTTTGACTTTGATTTTCCAGATGTTGGCATTACTGTAAATACTCCAGCGGCCGACTTTTTAATTAATACCTCCACTCCGCCCGCATCCATCGTTCAAGAAAAGTTGCGCGAGTGGTACACCGGCCTCCTCCGCGAACTGGCCCTGCGCCTCTCCCGTTGCGGGACATCGCCGCCGGCCCTTTCACGGCCGTGGCCAGGGCCAGCGTTTACCGACTCGCGTAGACCCCTTCACTGACGTGACGACCTCCACACTTCCTCGCCTGCATCACGGCGCCAACGCCGTCGTTTTTTGTATACGGTCACTACGCCGTATGACTGTAATTACTGTTGTTTGTCTAAATAAAATATTTAAAATGCCTTAAAAGCAAAGAAACGAAGATTACGTTAAATACGTAACGTTAAATTATAAGTTAATTACTTTATGCCTAAATACGTTACGTTAAAACGATCATATTGAGTCTGAAGTCTTGAGACCAGTTCGAATGAACAACTTAAGCTGTTCGATACGTTACTGATGTAATCGAGGCTTCTTCCATTCGTTCAAGAAAACGCAGCTTGCAAACTTTTGGTTTGGTTCATTCTTTACCAGGAAATCTGTCTTTAGATATCTCAAAATCGGCCAAACCGACAATAGTGCTGATGGACGTTACAGGAATATTAGGGAGATTACATACACACAATGGCTGTCATTACAATTTCGGAGAGAAGAAACTGAATAAGCTATTGAGGACTTCTAGGGAGAACACTTATTGCATCTCGTAAATATTTGAAGCAAGTATCATTAAAATAAAATTAAAATCGATAGAATCAGCAAAAAATGTATTAAAAATGACGAGAAAAGGCAAAAAAGTTATTAAGCAAAATTAACAAAAAATGCAAAATTGACACATGAAAATGGGTAATTTCCTCTTGTCATGATTCTTACAGAAACCTAAATGGAAGTTTAACAAATTTCTATGCTAAAATATTATTGGTTTATATAAATATAATATAAAATAATATATTTAATATTTAAATACTTCGATAGGCGAATTGTCTCTTCTTTCATATCCTGTATCATTTTACTTGTGTCGGCACATTTCGTAATCAAAGATTCTTTCCTACTTTGAAAGAGTTGGTGTGCTGCTTCAGCTCTTGGCAAAACGTTTTCAATTATTCTCTCACATTCTGCCACCATCAAGCTGAAAGAAATAAAAAAAGTTATGCCTCGAAGTATTGTATTGTATTGGAGATGCGTTTGGGGCAGAAACACAGTGATTCTACTCGCGATTGCCATTTCAAAATATTCCTAACTTTGTTTTACTATTGATGTGAGTAATTTATGACTATCTCAAGGAAGACGAAAACGTTTAAAATCTTTAGTTTTTATTACGAAAATGGCAATAAAGAAAGGCAAGTGAACCACAGTTGGGACAGATAAATGCCTTGCCAATACAATAAATATAGAAACATGTAGATGCAATTACGAAGGTAATAAAATAATGAGACGGTAATTTAGAAAAATTGGGAATCGTTTTATTTCCGTGTGAGGGAAAGCAGATGTGTACAATGAAAGTGTAATTGGCAGAAACAATGTGTTTAGTGACGTGGAATAAAAAGCTACTAGAAAAAAAGAGGAGAGAACAAATTAATATAGCAGCGCCGAAAGAAGGAAGTAGAAAAAAATTGTGAATTTTCAAGACGGAAATGGAAATAGTTGAAGGCAAACGTATTGGCGTGGACAGAGGAGAATGGCATTAGCACTCGTGACTAAAAGTTGTGTTAGTACGTCGATGCGCAAAGTCGAGAAATTATAATTCGAAGTTTTGAAAAATAATTTGTGTGGACTATAGTTCTAAATTTATAGCCGAATAGTGGTAAAAGATTTGCTAAATTAATATACAGAGTTTTTTACTACATATAAAAATTTGTACGATTTTCGGAAATTCGGACATGGACCACGGTTGGGACTGATAAATGCCTTACCAATACAATAAATATAGAAACATGTAGATGCAAGGAGTCAAAATAGCGGTAAGGATATTTTGCTAACGAGAGGAAACCATAATGATGGAGTAACCATGATTTTTGTCAGTAAAGAGGGCAGACCAGTACAACTAAGGAAGTGCAAAGACATTCTTACACATTTGTAGAAAGACGAAGTTTTTTTGTACAATAAAATTGGACGAGGAGTCAACGTAATAGAAAGAAAGAAATTAACAGAAAATATAGTCAAGGAAAGTTTTAACAGGTTGACTGATTGATTGTCAGTAATTCCTAGCGCGTCAACTACTGAGGTCATTAGTCCCGTTAGTGTAGTGTATGTTTTTCATTGGAAGGTGGCGGTCTTCCGCCACTTGATGGTGAGATCCGGCGCCGACCTACCATCGACTAGCGGGTTTTTTCCCAAAAAGGTATCTCCTACCAGCGGGGTACCGCCTCAGCCCGGACAAGTTCTATCACAAGTCCCCGGCTGGTCTCTCGGCATGTGTGGTAGTGTAGTACATGTTAGTGTGTGTGTGTGTGTGTGTGTGTAAGGGGTGAGGATAGAGAAAGGAAGAGGAAGGAAAGATCGCGCGCGGTCCGTGGCCCTTTTGTTAGGGTACTGTTCCGGCGCTTGCCTGGTGTCGATCGGAGAAACCACGGAAAACTACCGATCAGAGGCGACGTTGTTATTTAGGGAGAA
Source organism: Teleogryllus oceanicus (assembly GCA_964035755.1). NCBI lineage: Eukaryota > Metazoa > Arthropoda > Insecta > Orthoptera > Gryllidae > Teleogryllus > Teleogryllus oceanicus. The sequence goes on from CAXIVR010000007.1 coordinate 124,410,937, forward strand.
GATTCAGAATCGGAGAACTTTGACAAAAAATTCACATCCTGAATTCCCCCACGGCAGGCTTGATCGACTTCCGCCGTACATTTCGCCGAGGTCTTGATAATATGAATTTCCATTAAAAAATATTTCATTAAGAGATTAATATGAAAAGGTTTTAGTTGGATTAATAAATAAATAATAAGAAATACTAACATAGTTATTACATTATTACTGATATTTGATACCTTCGCCCCACGCTGGATGACACTTAACGGTTCTCCTAAAAGCATTACGAGAAATAAACAATAATAGTTGCTAACACCTAATATTTACATTTCCTTTGCCTCAAAACAAATCCAAGGAGTCCAGAAAGTTCTGTTTTTGGATAAGTCCGCGAAACCATCCCATAAGGGAATCGTGATGTTCTCACTAATATTTTAGGTATAGAATGCGTGGCTTGTTGATAGAGACTACTGTCATTAGTTACTTAACATCCGAAATAAAGAAAACAAATTTCGAATTTTAATATTGCAACAATGACCGGCGCAATTCTTTTATTTTCACCATCAAAAATTGTTGGCTTATAACGTGATTCTTCCACTCCATCTAAATCGCTATTACATATACAGACAATAACAAAAGAAAAAATATACAAATAATTATATCCTATTGAAAATAATACTTTAGTGCTCATTCACAATCACACGAACAGAAAAAAAAATCATTCGCATATACGTGGGTGATGTCTGAATATATACACATAATATTTTATTACTAACAATTCTTAGCCTTCTTATATTTTCCGCGTCGAAATAGTTCAAAAGGGTTGCAATTCCCCGTGTGCAGCGATGTAACAACAATTATCGTCGGCTCGGTGGCCGAGATCGCTAAGGCAGTAGTGTCGTAGTGATCTCAGACCAAAGGGTCGCAGATTCGAATTCCGCCTCGGGCATGGTTGTATTTGTGTTCGTCCTTTCCTCCCTCACCATCACCATTTCGTTTCGCCCTCATAATTACCATAACGTTAATGCCAATAGTGGTCGCTAATGACCTAGCTATTGATGCTACCTTAAATAACCAACAAAACAAAACAAAACAAACGATTATCAACTCTCTTATAATTTCACTTCATCATCAGCCGCCCTCACTCCGCCGACTACCATTAAATTTAACATATTTCCAAATCAGAATTCCACATCTACGTCAACGTTTCCTTTATGCATATGTTGTGCTTTCGAATGACTCAACAGTATACTTCTCAAACTACATTCGAAATCGGCATCCGAAAAACAAGGCCTCCCCTTTCATCGGCCAGGCATTCCACACACGTTCTAAAACCAGTCTGTGTTTTTCACTACTATTTACCACCAAGTCTAAAACATATCCCATCGCCTTCGCTTGTTAATTACTACAAAATTTTTTCTAAGTTTTCTTTTATTTTAATAATACTATCATTTTCCTATAATTTTTTTTTTTTTTTTTTTTTTAATTTTTTTTTAAAATTTTTTTTTTTCCCAAAACTTAACCCATTAGTGCCTAGCGGGTCATAAATGGTAAGCGAATCGCGGTTTTAATTCGCGCATGTGTAATTGCTTAAATGGACAAGTTTAAACTTGTTCCTTGCATTCAGTAGACGTAGATATTCGAAAAAGAAACTTAAAAGCAAGTTCTTTTTCATTCCTGAATGCCAGATGACGATGTAGCCGTGATTGCTAAGGCATTGTACATTCCGGGTCAGGGTATACATATGACTAGTGTCTGAGAACTGAAAATTAGAAAAAGAAAGGTAGTGTGTATTTTGAAGCGAAGTAGATCTGTATCTCTCACAATGTGTTAGTGCAAGAGATTTTGGAATGCAAAGGTGAAAAGGGCTCAGTGAATAAAAGTGCTGTGCTATTTAGTTGTATAAAAACTAGCAATTTACTCAGAAATATATTTCGGATGCCTTGAATTCCATTGTTATCCTATGGTAACGTTAAGAGACAAGAGACACGCAAGGGGCAGGTAACTTTAAATTATTTAATTGATAAATTTTATATAACAAAAGAACGCAGGGCCGGATTTACCTACAAACAAAATAAGCAGTTGCTTGGTGTCCCCCATTCATGAAGGGTCCCGCGCTTCGGTAAAATATGCATAACATATTTTGTAACAAAATATATTTAATGCAATAAATATAATATAAGTAAAATTTTATATAAAAATTATTAATTTCATTTCTTCTTGTACCGAAAGTACTAGTATTAAGATTTTTTTATCTACTGAATATGGATGTTTTTACGGGGGGAGACGATTTTGTGCTTGGGGGCCACACAATACTTAAATTCAGCCCTGAAAGACAGTTGAGATTATGAGGGTGACAAATACAACATGATATGTAAGAAACGTACGAATACATACTGAAGGTTCACAAAACACAGGCAAATACTGGAGTTTCGAAAACATTACACTATCCATATTGATTTAGTAACCTAAATATTCTCGGCACAAATGTAACATTTCTAAAAAAAAACAGGCAATATTTAGAAAAAATAATATTGTATCTAATGATCAAAGGCTTATTTACCTCAGAATTTTAATTTCCAGGTTTTCCTTCTGTATTCCTTGCTGTATTTCATTTATACAGGTCATGTCGAAATCAAATGTGTAAATGTTATATTCGCACTTTTCTCTGAAACATTGAAAAAAATATTAATTTTTCGACAAGATAAAAAGCAAGAATAAGTACTGTTTTTGGTGAGTAATTTACTTCTATCATTGGGAATGCCACAAAAATTTTGGAAACACTCGATAAATTCACAACTTAAGAAACGACGAGGGAAATTATCTGAGGACTTCCAAAGCACGAGAAATATTTACAAAATAAGACTATTTTACAAACGAAATGTAAGGAGAAAACGAAAACATAGGAAGAAGGAAAATAAGGAGGGGATAACGGAAAGAAAAAAACAAGAAGAAAATAGGAAAAAGCGAGGGAAATAAGAAGAAAAAGGAGAGGGAGAAGTAAAAGAAGGCTGAGCGGAAGAAGGTAGAGGATGATGAAATAATGTAGGATAGGAATTTGTTCAAGAATTGATATTCAAAATTTTATTAAGAGTCTTTATAAACAAAATGCTATACCAATTCACTTGCGAGGCAATAATTCAAAGGTGATAACTTGTATTTATAATTATTTGTTTTTGATTGAATTGTTGAATTGTATGATGCGAAATCTTCCATACTATTGGCTAAAATTTTATCAGTGAAATCATTTCTAAAATTTCTGACAATCGAAAACTGAATTCAAGATGAAATGAGAACAAAAATTGTTTCTGGAGCAGTCAGCTAGCCTTACACACATACATACACACACACGTAATCGACTTTTGATTAATGTTAATTTTTAAATGCTAAAACTGACAAAGATCGTTCCGTAATTTTGAAGGTATTTAAGGAATTTTGAAATACAAATTGTAAGAAATATGTTATATTTCAATGCTTGAAGGAATCAGAAATTCACTGTAAAAGATTCATTTATCTGAAAACAGATGTGAACGGATTATCGAAATGAACTCGAAATAAGGTCAAACGTGGACAATTTATGAACAGAACTCGTCAGGTGTTTACATAAAGGCAAGTCGCACTTACAGAGGAATTAATGTGTCAGGCGCTCCCATTCAGTATATTAAAACACTGACTTTACATAATTAATATCTAAAATTACACGTATTTTTACATCACAATAATTTTCTGCGAGTTTGTGTTAAAATGTTTTCATTTTGAGCTACGGCACTAGAGTACATATTTTGAATCTTTTATGTATTTGTGGTCCTTTCCGCGGTGTCATAGATGGTTACGTTCTTTTTCGAAAAAACTAGTTCAATATTCACTCGTACGTTGTTCCTAATGCACTACTGTCCTCTACATCGACAGATACTAAAATGAGAATTTAACGTAATTAAGGACAGACCTGGCTGTGTGTCAGATACGCCGGTTTTGATTAATTGATTGTTATGATTCTGGGCGCATTAACTGTTATGGTTATTAAGTAAGTGTAGTGTATGTTTTTCTTTGGAAGGTGGCGGTGATCTTCCACCACTGGATCGTGAGATTCAGTGCCGACCTACCGTCGGCAAGCGAGGTTTTCCCCAACCGCGTATCTCCCACCGCCCCCGCCGGGACAAGCTCTAAGCTCCCGATCGGTCACCCGGAATGTGTGGGAGTGTAGTGCATGCAAGTAAGTGAGGGATGAGGATAGGACAAAGAGGAGGAAGGAAAGATCGCACGCGGTCCGTGACCCGCTCGTAAGGGCACTTCCGACTGGTGTTGATAGCAGAAACCACGGAAAACTACCGATCAGAACAGTCGGTCGGTATTCTCCTCCAGCCAGCGTCTGATATCGACCTAGTTATGTAGGTAGTGTCGAAAATCCAGCCACCATCGGGACTCGAACCTAAGACCTTCCGGTCAGAGGCACTGCAGTTACATCAGTTGATGCCCTAAGCCACCTCTCCCGGTCAGGTACACCGGTGTTTCAGCGAAGCGATCACGCATGGCGACAATTTCGAATTGTTTTCTAAACATTAAATAAGCCTAAGAAGACCACTATCTTGGCTTAGGAAAGACTCGAATAATCAAAGCACTAACCGATGAAACAGTAACTCTTTTTTCTAAACAATGAGGCAAGAAAAAACTAATGGTGCTACAGAATGGCAAAGACTTTCACGTAGTAAAGTTTTCTAATTTCCTTGGTGTTGGTGTCGTTACGATCGTGCCCCATTCTCTTGCCAGCTGCCATCTATCGTCGCCCAAAGTACAGTTTTTTTACATTTTCTCAACTTTTCGGTTTCTTAATAGTTGAACCGACATATTACTTCAAGAATGTTAAAGAAAGAGTAAAACTTCGTTCTAAATGGCAATTTTAATTTCATTCAAAAATTTGAAGCCCTTTTTAAGAATATAGTGATTAAGCGTTAAGGTAAATGCGAAATTTGATGCTCTTTTCCACAGAAATCCCTTGAGTTTTCGAAAACCTTCATTTAAAGTAATTTGAAGCACTTCTACTCACAAATGCAATAATGTATACAAATTGTTAGAAATGTGCATATTAACAGCGCGAGCGATATTTAAAAAAAATACATTTGTATAATTTTTGAAAAAGCAAAAGAATACAACAAAATAAACTTGACGTCGATTTTAACAGTGCAGTTAGCACTATCCGTTGGAAAAAATTGAAGAAAACATTTGGAGCAATTTTTGAGAAAATGGCGTTTGAACGTTTCTGAAAATGCGGAAATTTGAGCTCATTTTAACACAAAACTGTTGCGTATTTGAGAAACTTTTTTTACAACATTATTTAAAGCACATGTACTCACAAATATAATAATATGAAGAAATCACATTCCATGTAAATATTACCGACGTGAGAGACTAGTCAAAAAAATTATTTTTGTAATTAAAAAAAACAAATGAATAGAGCAATATGATGTTTGTCTTCGTATAGGGTACATTTGGAACTACTACTACCAAAAATATAAAGAAAAAACTTGGAACCGTTTTTGAGAAAATCTTGTTTATTGTAATTTTTTTAAGTTGCAAATATGGAACACACGAAAACTACTAAAATCTTCAAAAAATATACACGACCTTAATGAAAACTATTTGTGAACAACATATTTCATTTTAAGGAAAAATCTGTCTTCGATTTTATAGTTGTAAGAAGACGCCGAAAGAAAATCAAACTTACGTAATTTTCGATACTTCCGAGTTTATTCCATGGTTCGATACTTCCATGGTTCGATACTTCCGAACCATGAAAATCGGACCTACGCCACCTTTATAAGTGTATGCTCATGTGTTTGTTTCTATTCTTACAAGAAATTTAAAGAAAAAATTTAGAGCCGTTTTAGAGAAAATTTTCAAAATATCGGGGGGACTTCATCTAAAGTACCCCCAAATGTTAAATAACATTTTTCAAAATTTCATAGCTTGAACAGATATACTTCAATTTGTAAAAAATTGTACGCTTGCATTAAGCGCTAGTAGTGTTCACAGACGGACAGACGTTTTGAAAAAAAAAATCGGTATCAGGGAACCCCAAAACGTGTAATTCCGTTGAATTCTCGAAATCGATTTTCCGTAGCATTACCCTAAAAGTTGAAACCGTTTTTGAGTAAATCTTACCTTTGTAATTTTTTAAAATGGCAAATATTGCACGCACTATTGCCCGAAAATTATTATTATTTTTTTTTATTTCTTCATGATCTTAATGAAAGAACTAATTATAGAGAACAAATTTCATTTGAAGGAAACATCTCTATCTTCAACTTCATAGTTGAAGGTAGAGGCCGAAAAAAATTCAAACTTTTGCAATTTTCGAGAATTTAGAGAAAACCTTGAAAATCGGGCCTATGCCAGCTTTATAAGTGTTTTTACTCTCTTCTTACAAGAAATGTAAAGAAAAAAATTGCAGTCGTTTTTGAGAAAATTTTAAATTTTAAAGAATGTTATTCAAAATTTCAAAGCTTGGACTTGAGCCAGATAGACAGGGGTTTCTCCAATAAATTGATTCCAAATTTCAAATCAAGCCAGCCACCCCCTGAGTATCTGTCAGGTAAGAATGAACTACATAATTATACCGCGATTTCTGCAGATCTGCGTTTAAAGTAAATCAGCTTTTCTTGTGTAATTCAATCGGAAAGCTGAACGCCACCATAATGACGTCATTGTAGTGACGTGTAAGGTCCCGATTGGACGGAATCGGAACAGCTGATCAAATGTCAGGCGCAGCAAAGTAAAAACCGCATTATACTACTCATTTGGTTGCTTTGCTAATACTACTCATTTGGTTAAAATCCTTCCAGTATTTTGTTTCTGATACTTTCAAACGTTATTAACACGAGAAATACTAATACACAGTTACGACTTCCTTGAAAATGTGAAATTAACACAGACGTTTGTCAAGAGATCACTTTTAAGGTTATATGTTTATTCGCACAAAACTCGCGTCAATTCCATTACTCGAAAACGAAGCCTTATTTCGATTAGTGGTACATTCAATTCACGCTCGTTTACGGATGAGATATTTAACTCTAATGAAAGACGAGACAGAAGGGCTATTAGATAACAAAAAATACTTCCGTGGCAGAGAGGCTGACCCTGACAGACGATGAAAACAATCAACTGTATATGAATTCTATCAATCGGGTGGCGGTCGGATTCATAGTTTCAAAAGTTGGTTGTTATGGCCGGACGTAGACGCTACATTGAAAATTCAGTCATTGCTGTTACGTGAATTAAATAATAGAGCTGTTTACACACTTTCAATATGGCGACTCTGCGCATCATATCGGCGCACGGATTGTGGGTAGATTTCCTTTCGGCGTAGTACTTATTCTGTGGGCAACGATTCGGAATGCGTCATAACCCCTGCACAACTTCACTACGTCAGTAAAACCGAACAAAACCCACTGTCCGAATGTTCTCTACAAAATCACCTCCAAAACAAATACATACAAACACAGTACCAAAATGCAATTATTACTCCTGAAACATGACTTTGACGAATTGTAAACAATATACGACGCATCAAGCGGCGGTTTTACATCTATCGATGCATTCGTATCTATCGATAATTGAAACAGACATTCTTTATATGAAAACAATTGAATAGTGATAAGCGTACAATTAACTAATGATTTAATTAATTTGTACCGTAAATGCTGGTAAATCAACACAAACAGTATCCGATAACACATCTAGGGATCGCATTCTTTCAAAAGAAAAAGAAATAAAATCAGCTCAGTAAAATCTCAAAAGCCTGAAGTAAAAGCTCTGAAGCCTTGGCAGAATACCTTATTCTGTTTTAATATACAGATTGTTACATTATATTTCTGATGCGTGGAATCGGGTGAACTTGGTATTTTGGAAAACTACAGTGGAATTTTCACGATTTTCATTCAAATTTCCACGCTTTTAGGAAAAGGACACATAATAGACGTTAAAATAAATTTAGAATTGTTCTAAAAGTTATAACATAAAAATTATTTTAGTTTCATTTCCTTTCCTTCATAAACTTACCAATCAGCAAGGCAAACACAAACATCCAACTTCACCTGTCGTAGCAACATTTACCACAGAAGCATTGAACACATATTTAAAAGTGTATTACAAAAATTGATATCCCATTTTGACACTCAAAAGATGGACATCACAAAACAAAAACTTGAAGGTACCATGGAGATGTAGAAACTTGCAGTTCTGCTGTGAAATTAGTAATTATTCCTGAAAACTAGTATATTTTAGTGCTTTTAGGGCATAAACTGCAGATACCTGATGAAACAGTATACATTGCTATAAGAGGATTTTCAAATTCTTCTAACTTCTTCCACTAATATCTCGCCGTCGAGAAATTAACAACTCTTGTTTTTTGAGGTTAATATACTTTTGCTTACTTCGCCTGGAAACTCATATTCGTTCAGCATCTCGAGATTTCGATAACAGTGTCTCACTGAAAGTTGTTTCGAAATTTCAGTTCTGTTCACACTCTAGTGTTCAGAATTTATTTGATAAGCCACTCTTTCATTTTTGCTTGTCAATGTTTCCCTAGGTAAGGGTTTCACATGACACTGGTCAATGTTTCTTTCATGGAAAAACTATCAACTTCAGCGAATTATTTGCATCTCACAGTTTGTTGTGTAGTGTACATATTTTGCAAGAAATATGTACACTACATGTAACAAACTACATAATAAAAATGTAAGTAGGTACTAAAAAGTCAATATTACAATAAACAATATTTCTGCAAAAAGTTCTCAATATTAACGATTTTATTACGAAGAATGTAGCTACACAATAGTACAGACTTTGTCGTAATAGTTTACGTTTCGTTTTGAGTCAGGAGTACTTTCTCGATTTGCGGCACCCTCTTTTCGGTTGCCGTCTATCGGCATCTAAGGGACGTGCCAAGGCATCTCGTGGTATCATACGCGCTCGTTTTCTTGAGCCCCGGGATACCCCCTCCTTTACCAAGATTAGTTCAATTAAGAATAGACTAGCGTCCCCGTGCGAGAACTCTCGCATGTTAAACTCCACCCTTTTCTATCCTTTCATTCCCATATTAAGGAGAGAAAGTTGATAACGAAACGTATTTATTTGTTTTGATAAAAAATTATTAAGGTAACTTCCAATGTACTTATAGAATATCAAATAAAAATAACAAATTATTAAAATGGATGTCTGGATCCTGTAGATGTCGGTAATACTTTCAGCCAGGAAGAAGGCTTTCAGATATTCAGTTTCTGAAGAGAAGTCATGATTCACAACACCCTTGCAAATGTTCAAGGTTGGATGGGTGGACACATGGACTTGGAGGCCGGCAATTTCCTTTAATTCAGTCAGTTTTCGTATTTGGTCGTCAGTGCGGCTTTCGAAGAGTATGTGCCATTCCTTTGGCGAATCACCACCCGAAATTTGCCAAACGTCTCTACTTCCCTGGCCAGTCTCACGGCACGGACGCTTTTCATGTTTTTTCATCATTACAGAACATAATGAGGAAACTTGGCTTGATCGATCTATCGGCATCCTTGCAGAAAAACTTGCCAGATCAACTATTTCACATACTAATCTCCTTCTCCTTACAGAAGAAGGTGGGGTGGGGTGGGGAATTTGGTGTCCATAAAGAGGATATCAGTTTCATCCCCGTGGTCTCCGATTCACCACGGAGCCCAAGGGGACACTACCGGAGTGCCAGGGTTGCCACGGAGACATAGTGGGAGGGATGACACTGCGCTGCACCACCGTGGATCCCCCGCTCAACCTGGAGTTCAATACAAGATGTAGTCCGATCCGAATGATCGGGAGTGTGTTAGCTCCCGACTGCCCGTCTAGAAGAGTCCGAGGCCAAAGCAAGCGTTTTGAAGCCTGTAAGAAATGTCCCGCAAAATACGTTAACAATGTACCCCTAGGTGCAAAGCAGAAAGAAACACAAGGGAAATAGCTGGGAAACAAATAAGCCCCTCAACCTCCAGGGCACACATTCCCTCCGACACGGGTCGCCATGCACGGCAAACACATGCGTGGGTGTTCAACATACAAAGGGCCAGTTAAATAGAAGAGGAAGAAAAGAGAATGGACGTTATACAAGAACGAGAATGAACATGGGGAAATGACTGGTGAAAGAAAGGAGTACTTGAGAGCGGTCCTTGCATTCCCTCTTTAGGATATGGACTGACCCACCTCGACCCACTTGGAAGAAACAAAGTTCAGGTGTTGCAGCAAAACAGTGTAAGAGGCTTGTACGAAAAACGAGAGAATGATTTTCTGAAACCACTCTCAGGCCACACAGAAGCTTATTGGAATAAACAAATGGATTTTTGTTAAAATCAGCATCAGAATGCCTTGATTACCAATGGAATCGAAGACCTGAAAGACTGCAAATATAAAATGAGAAATCAAAGCAACCACCAAGCTCAAGAAAGATGCGTTTCAGTATTTGAGTACAAAGAAAACTGCATAGCGTATAAACAATTTAGAGCTAAAACGCGCTTGTTATCCAGAAAAGCTCACAAGGAAAGTTGGGATATCTTCTGCAAAAGGTTAGAGCATGACATCACTGGCTCTCAAAAAATTGTTTTGAAATTTTTCAAAAAGCCCAGCCCATCCGTCAGTCCATCCGTTCGTCAGTAAGCCAGCCCGTCCGTCAGACAGTCTCTTAGTTTGTATTCCGTGTCTCAGTCCGCTTGTTCGTTTTCTCGTCCATCTGTGTAGCCTGTCGGCCCTCCTTATTAAGTCCTCTCGTCCGTTAGAGTGCCCATCCGTCCCGCTGATTAGTCTTCATATTTCTCTGTCAGCCTGTCCATCCTTCTGTCCGGAAATTGCACAAATTTAAAATTAGAGGATCGAAGGGGCATTATTTCAATAGTATAAATACCTTTTGCGACTCAATCAATTTTTATAAATGAGGTCTCTAAAGAAAGAGAATTCCACGAAGACGTAACGAACTTTCACTTTAAAAATATGAATGATTTGTTTAAATACGCATCTAAATATGTTAAATGCATCCCGCAACACTCGGTCAGCATTTTTTAACATCTATATCGTTAAATACCTCCTCAACAAAGCGTTCAAGGGCCTTAAAAACTAAAATTTTGAGGTCCTAGACATCAAAGAAATAGTTACACCGTAAACTACAGGATGAAATATTCATGGACATTCTATTAAATTTTTGCCGGTTTAGTGCTAGCGATACTTTCAATAACATATTTTCAGTGAGAACTTCCAATAGCCGGCGGCGCTAGCCGAATGCGTTTACTACGCTCCGTGAAGTCACGAAGGTTAAGCGAATTCAAGACTCGCGGGTTCGTGGTTGGGTGACCGGCCAGGAACCCCGGGATCTAAGGTCGTCGAGCCCCTGGCCGAAGGGATAGAAGGCACTGACTGCGACGTGACGAGACTTGACAAATATTAAAAAAATAATAAAGCACATTAATGGAGGATTCCTCCCCAGTGCAAAGCACTCAATGCCCCTTAAGGGGCTTGGAGACGCGTTGCGTCAAGGTGTAGACGCCGTTGGTGCTGGTGGCCATCTTTGTGACGCCCCGCTTACAAGGTTTATTCCCCTTTATATTTATCTTTCTTGTCTTCGTGGTTTGCGCAGACCGACGAGGTTTAGTTGCATAATTATTATTTCAAGATTCGCTCTCACAGCAACAAATAGAAGTACTATTAATAGTTGCTTTATACCGATGAAGATTGTTTCTTATGCGTGTAGTGCAACCGTTCACTTATCACTTTGCCGTGGTCTACAAGTACTTAATTGTGGAGGGAACTACGATGAAAAAAGACCAGTTTCACGATACCATTAGGAAAAATTGGATCTCTGTAGGATTTCGTACCCACGCATAAATGTAAGTATTGTCATTCCTGTTTCTGTGAAAAGTTTGATAATCTTCTTATATATTATTTCTCAAAGGGCTGTTTGGTCTTTTCAATAAATTGAGCGACATACGAAACCGATCTGTATAAAGAAGCAATAGATTGAAAAATCGTGATTCTTTTCACCTGCTCATGGGACATTCGTTTTGAAAAAGTGCGTTAAAATACGTAAACATTAAAAAAACGTAGATTTCGGGATCTGTAATTTCTGATTGCCGCGCGATCTTTCGGAAGAAAATTACACTGTCGGACGGTGGCGGGAGCACACAGCGTTCTGGCTTACCAGAACCATGGTGGAAATAACATTCCTGTTATTTCCACCATGACCAGAACCAGTGCGCGTTTCGTGCACGTAAATGTGATTTTCAACATTGAATTTATTTTTTGATTTTTTCGTGTTTCCGGGCGCGTCAACTGCTTCGGTCATTTGTCCCGTTAGTGTAGTGCATTTTTTCTCGGGAGATGGCGGTGAACTTCCCCCGCTGGATGGCGAGATCCGGCGCCGACCTACCGTCGGCTAGTGGGGTTTTCCCCTAACCAGGACTCTCCCATCAGCAGGGTATCGCCCCAGCCGGGACAAGCTCTAAGCTCCCGGCCGGTCTCCCGGAATATGTGGGTGTGTAGTGCATGTTAGTGTAAGTGTGTGTGTAAGGGGAGAGGATAGGACAAGGAAGAGGAAGGACAGATCGCGCGCGGCCCGTGGTCCGTTTGGTAGGGTACTGCTCCGGCATTCGCCTGATGTTGATCGTAAAAACCACGGAAAACTACCGATCAGAGCAGCCGGCCGCTAGAATTCTCCTCCAGACAGCAGCTGAATTCGACCTAGCTGAAAAGCTAGTGTCGAAAATCCTGCAGCCGTCAGGACTCGAACCTAGGACCTCCCGGTTAGAGGCGCTGCAGTGACATCAGTTGATGCACTGAGCTACCGCTACCGGTCAACATTGAATAGAAATCTTGAAATAGAAGAGGTTAGTGAATCTTAATTTTTGCATACATATAATACATTGTTTTATTAACTGATTCCATCGACTTATTTATATATGTAGCCTTTGAATGAAGGTTAGAGAAATACAGCATTGTTACGTTTCTAGGTGGTGAATTAAAAGTCTCGTTTTATTTTAACAAAAACGTTTATTTTGTTTCTTAACACAATCACTGAGAACACTTGATTATTTATTTACACTACACTTCTCTTCCTTTATTTACACTACACTTCTCTTCCTTTATTTACACTACACTTCTCTTCCTTTATTTACACTACACTTCTCTTCCTTTATTTACACTACATTTCTCTTGATTTATTTACACTACACTTCTCTTGATTATTTATTTACACTACACTCCTCTTGCACACTCGCACAGTCCTAAGCACTGGCCACAGTTCACTGCACTGATCACAGTTCGATGCACTGGTTACAGTTCACGTCACCGACCACAGTACGATGCACTGACCACGGTTCACTTCACTGAGCACAATCACTGCACAGCTATTCACCGCGATGCTCACACTTCACAGTTCAGCTTCCACTGCGGACTCTAGACTGACTCGCGGTCGCCGACCGCCGCGTATTTATACTCGGCGGACGATCGAGAACCTTCCGGACTCCGCGACCGTTCTGGAATAATCCGCCGGCAGGTGATGCAACCCGCGCTCACAGGCAGCTCGTGGTCGCCGGCAGATGACGTAACCCGCGAACACAGGCACCTCGGGGTGGTGCCGGCGGATGACGCAATATTCGTTACAGTATTATTATTTTTTCACATACATTACGTATATTCAAAATGTTCACATTCACGGCGTTTTTGTTTGTTTCAGTTTTAGTCAAGGTTGTATAAGCATGTGAACATTTTTTGACTAACCGTGCGATTTAATCGCACGGGTTCTCACTAGTCTACATTACTCATACTTTTGGTATGGTATCCCATCATGTAAATCTACTAAACGTTCATTCAAACCTATTTGCTTTTATCGCTCACCCCTCAAATTTCAAACTCTGCTAATTGAAGTCAATACACGTTTATGGACAAGACAGTTCAAAATGAAGAAATTGTTTTTTTTTTGAAAACATGAATTGAAAATGAAATTTGATGAAAGCATACGCGTAAATTTCTTTCGCAATATTGTTTATTTTTCTGGTGTTGTTGATTTTAAAGACCTAACAAGTCATTTAAGAGAAATAATTATTTTACCTTGTTTATTCGATCTCATTTTTTTGAAGGTGGGTGCACTTCCCTTTGATAAAAGGGAAATTCGTTGCAAGTCCTTATGCTAAGAAAAAGACAAGTCTCGAAAGAGGCTACAGAGTGAGACGACCTAAACTCAAAAAAAGAGTCATCCCCACGAAATTACCAGGGTGTTCTACCCGTAAATGAAAAAGAGAGAAAGCAGAAGGTTGAAAAAAACTTGCGAGGGGCAAAATCACAGAGCTTAGAAACTTAAGTCGAACTATGATAGGAAGAGATCTCTTACATCTTTTGATATTCTTCGTAAAAGAAGCAATATTGGCAAAGAAAGGACCATTGTCTACAGTGAAGAGTGAAGGCTGTGTCTTGTTAGGTTTCTGATTTACCTCTGCCAGTATTTTCGTTATCAGCAGTGATTAGCTGAAATGTTCAAATCCGCGTGTTCAGTCATGTTATTGCATTCAAAACGCTGAAAAATATTACTTTCCCTAGAGTGATTAGAAATTTCAACAAATTAATTTATATCTCAGGCAAGTTGAAGCATTTGCAAGAAAACTGGAAGGAATATTCTCGTACATTTAGTACTGTAAATGCACAGTCGAGCAGATTAGTAAAAGATGCAAATGTTACGCGAATGTAAGTTAAATTTATCATTAAACAGATCGATTTATAAATCATTAAAATTGGTGGAATATACAAGTCTTCTTGATATAGTTGGTACAGCGTATGATGCTGCTACTTCATCTCATGTTTTATTGCTTATATTATTTAAACTTATGTCCTGTATTATTTCAGTAGCGTAAATGAGTTTTGCGTACAAGCAATCTATCTTCATAAACGAGGTCTCTAAAGAAATAAAACTTCACGGTGACATGACGATTTGCACTTTGACTTTAAAAAATGAAGGATTTGTTGAAAAAATGCATCTACATATTGTGTAATTTGTCAAATGCAACACTCGTGCAGCATTATTAAAATCTATTTGGTTGAATAACTCCTAAACGAAGCGTTCTAGGGCCTTACAATCTGGAATTTTGAGGTCGAATATTCCTCCCCCAAAAAAACCCTCGCACCATTATTATGGTACCATAATAATATTCCAAAGAGTAGGGTTGTGCTTACCCGATTTCTGTATTTTCGCATGGACAACTTTACGTAACTTCCCGGAGAGTAAAAAAGGTTTTGTAATATTTTTGAGACTATTAAGGAAAGCGGAAACCTAACTGGCAAGGAAGATTGTATAATTACTTCAAACATTTTTAAGGAAGTATTGCGAATTGTTCCAAGAACATGTCTATAATACTGAATAAACACTTAATCAAAATTTGTTCCAAACATCAATTTCATTGTTCTTTATTTTTATTTTAAATTCTATAAGTACATTGCACGTTACCTTTATAATTATTTAAACAAATAAACACGTTTCGTTAACAACTCTTATTATGGAAAAGGAAAGATGGAAGAGGGTGGAATTTAACATGCGAGAGTTCTCCCACGGGTACACTAGTACAATAATATTAAATAACCGTCACCAATAATAGATAACATTTGTTTCATTATCAATGACACTTAAAAGTAGCATTAAGCTTTGGAAAAATCGTAGTTGGGCTAACATTTATATAAATGCTTGTTACATTAAATGTTCGTGTTCAATTTCGAATTGTATTAAACATTTTAAACTATTAGGAGTTAATTATTATAATAAATTGAGCTTTGTTTAAAAATGCAATTGATTTTCTTACATTCCTGGCCAAAAGGTAGAAGACCCTATTTCTACGAATTCATAAGAACAAGCGTTTCATTACGAAACTCGTAGTAAAACCCGAATTAGTGCAGTTCTGCTGTTTGCGCATCGTCGTCACAGTCAAAAAATTCAAGGGACTTCTTTACAAACAAACGTAGTGCGGACGTTTCTGAAATATTGAACGTATTCAACCTACTCATTAGTAATGTTACCAGATGTATTTTAACACCTACCTGAAAATGATGAACATGTTTGAGCAGTCCGCCATCGGAATACCGATCACAATAAAATCGGCCACACCCCCACCTCGCTTGACTGCAGTCTCCACTTTTGGAGAAAGAACGTCAGTCAATTTGGCGGATGGTTTTCTGGAGAAGGTACCACATTCCTCTGAGAACTTTTAAATAAGAAAAGATATTTGTACGGATCGATGTCCTAACGAATGAATTGGACGTTCCGAAACGTCCCAGGGATATTGTGGATTGAAATCGAACCCGCCAAAGCCAGTCGTTATTAGAGATTTTCACATCACATGTCTTGCAGTATAGGCATTGGTAAGGTCATGACGAAAGACAAATTGACAGACTGGAATCTCCTAGGTCTTCACCGGAGTAAGTTGGGAATACAACAACGTAAACATGTGCCTTGCCTTAGCCTCGAAAAATCACGTCTGGACCAAGCTTCCTTAAGGACAAATATGAGCCTACCTAATAATATTCGTTTCACTTGTGAATGTTTCTACGAAATGTCACTGACCTCCATGATGACTACTCTAATTAACTATTTGTGGACTACTTCCATCTGTGATCGCCAGATGCCTGTCGAAAGTTCATTCACTTTTAATACATTTTAGTTACTACCTTACTACCTATTACGGGGGAAAATTAACAAAATTTACATCGACATACTGGCATCGTATCTCCGCGGCCCAAAAATCTACTCGCTGTCAAAACGCCGAACAGTTCTCAATATTACGGCAGTTGTCACGGTGTGTCTTTGTCACAGAGGTAGTAGTATCTGCGACATTCGTCACGTCATTGCGTTGCGGTCTTGGTACTACTTTTCTACAGACCTAGAGTATATCTCTACAGACCTATAACTTCCAGTGGTGTCGCGTTATAATATAAAAAAATTAATAAACATAGTAAATTATAGTCACGAAATAGTAGACTTGCACCCCCAATATGATGTTCAGTGTATTTACAAGCATATTCTGTACTTTTTAATTAATTTTTATTTAATTATCAAAAGCAACTGTAATTTTATCCATGAGAAAGTGAATAAGAAACAGGTACTGAATTTCATGACACAATAGTCAATGTAATTTCATGTATAAGTTATTCAATAAAAATAAGAGCATAACTTTTTTGATGCCTTATTAAATATTTTCATAATCCCAAGTTGTTATTCCCTAATGTCAAAAAAGATAAGAAATAATACAATTCTATTTTATTTCAGGAAAGTGAATGAAATAATCAACAAAAAGGCTATGAGCAGAAAGCAGAGAGGGCTTTGTAGACTCCATTTCAACTAAAAGTAAAACTCTCTTTTTATAATATTAAATACAATTATTGTATTTTGAGAAATTCCTTTTTCTCCTAAATATATAATATTTAGCTATCACAAAGTGTTCAGAAAAAGTGGATGATTTCTACTCATGTTATTGAATCAAAATACCTTGGTGTAACAATACCCAAGCCATCTCCTACGCTTTGATGGCGGAAATTAAATATTTCAGATGCATTGCCTCATGAAGTGTAGTTGTGAGCACGAAATGAACAAGAAAAAGAGGATAAAAAATATGAGTTAATAAATTATTAATTATACAGCTCATGATACCCAAACAACTGAATTTAAGTTTTTTAACTTTGCTGTAAGGCAGTATTATGGGCAAATCATTTCATTGTCAAACAAGAAAAATTGGTATTTTATTTTTAAAAGATATTGAAAAAAAGGGATGAAAATATTTGGTCAAACTGAAAATGTAAATTAACATCTTAGTTTATGGCTAAATGTACCGACACTAGTTCCATTTGTCGCCACCACGTGGCAGCACCAAAATAAGCAAAATTTACTAGACCGATAACGTCTGAACAAATTGTCCGAATTTTCGTTCAATGAGTTAATAAATTATTAATTATACAGCTCATGATACCCAAACAACTGAATTTAAGTTTTTTAACTTTGCTGTAAGGCAATATTATGGGCAAATCATTTCATTTCAAAAAAAAAAATTTATTGCCATAACTCTAACAAATTGTGGGGTTTGATCTGAAAACGGCATTAGACTTTTTTAAAATAAATTTCCCCTGATCCTATTTTTAAAAAAAATATTTAAAAAAAAATTGAAAACGTTTTCCATCGTTTGGGGAAAAAATTTAAAAAATGTGAGTTTATATCGCGATGACGCGTTTCCTGAACCCAAAGCCGTCTCTCACAAATCGGATGAATAGAAGCGGCTTTAAAAAATTTCGGAAAAAACCTCCCCCTTTCCCGTTTCACCAGTAGTTACCTGACCCTTTAGCCCCTCGACGGGCGAACGGCAAACCCGGCGGCCTGCGGAAGGGGGGGCCCCGCCTCGGCAGGCGCGGGCGTCTTTTTGGTTTGCCCTTTTTCAATCTAAAATTTTTTTCTCCACTTATCAAACTAGTGATGCTGAACAAAACCAAACTTTTATCATCTGTAATGTGTATAAAACTATATCTTTGTTCACATTTTTCCCGTCTTCCTTCGAATCCCAGCAAACAATTATTTGAGGCGGTACTAAAATATCGATTCCGTTTTGGGAAACTGACCAAAAAAAAATAATTTAAATTTTAAATTCACCAATATTCTATCCTAACATCTTTTTTTAATACTTTTTACTTAAGATCTTTTATTATTCCTCTACCGAAAGTATGGGAGATTACGTACGAGCCATTTTCTTGCGACTGTTTTTTGATCTCAAAACGGCATTTGTCTCCTTGATAGATTTCACCTAGAATCTTTTTTTCCTAAAAGGGGGGAAGCAAATTTTAAAATTGTTTTCGTTGTTAATTTTAAAACTACTTTCCGAAAATTATAATCGGGTCCCGAAAACTTTATTGTCGGGCCCTGGTAGAAAACTTCTTTTAAATTTACATTCTTCTTCTAACTCGTGGTCTAGCGAAAAATACATTTTCCTTATCCAAAAAATATTGCCCCAAAACAAATTAGTTATGGTCAACCAAACCCCCAAACCCCTTCCCAAATTTTTCCAAATTTATCTTCCAATCTACCTGAAGGAACTCGATCCTTAGTTTAAAAAGGATATTTGATTTTTGGGGGTCCTTTACTTCTAAAATCTTTTAAAATCTTCTCGCCGTCACCAAATTTTTGATTAAATTTTGCCCTCGTGATACAGAAGCAAGAAAATGTGATTGATGGTGTTTTTTGACATCACTTTTTTTTAGAAAATTCAACTGAAATTTTTTGGGCCTTTCCTTCAACTATAATTTTGATTAATTTTTCCTTACTGAAATCTGTTCTGACAGATCTGAAAATAAGATCAATTTAATTTTAAACTTTTGAGTAGTTTTTCGTGCTTTTTAAAGATAGGCAATTAAAACAATTTTATTTTTTCTCGAGCTCCATTTTTTTTTTAAAAGACGAAAAAATATGATGGGGGTCTCTTTTTCCCTACCCCGCCTTTTTTAAAGATTCAAAGGGCCAGGGTTTTATTGCAAAACTGGAGTTTTAGAGAATTTAAGAATGAAATTGTGTTATTTTTAAAAAATCTCAAAATCCAAATTTTTTCCCCGGATAGAAGGGACGTTTAAAATAATTCCCATTTTTTTGAACTCTATCAATTTTCAAAATAGATGGGGTGAGATGTACATCGCTAGTTTTTATTTGAAATTGTATTGAAAGGATCTTAAAATTTATTTTTAAAAATTATTTCTAATGAAATTGGTTAATCCCGAAAAATCTGCCCATTTTCGTTTATTTTTGCAATTTCTTCTAAAATTTTTTTCCGGACTTATTCGTGGCATATGTTTAGTGTACCCCCGGAAACTGAGTTGACATTGCTGATCCCATACTATTTTTATAGATAGGTTAAATCTTGTATTTGAAATATGTATTTTTGTTTTTAAAAACTTTTTTTTGAGTTTTGAGCACGTATTTGGAGATATTTTAAATACATGAAATAGATTTTTTTAAAAAAAAGAAATTTTGGGAAATACTGCAAATACAAATGAAAAGAAGATAAAAAGGGATAGTTTGTTTTTTTTTTGATTCTGCTAGAACAGCGACGAAAGGTTTGAATCCCGAAAAAATATCGGTTTTTTTCATATTTTAAAATTTTTATTTTTTATTTTTCCTCTTTTTCACTTCACCTTGGACGTCAATAAACGTTATAGGTATTTCAATAAAACAATACCCCATCCATAACAAAAATAAGTTCAGTTAATAATATCTCACAATATTTTTATTAATCAAATATATTTTCAAATTTTATTAATTGTTTAATATAAATTTGGTTTATAAAAACTGGTTCTAAAAATTTAAAGGAAACGCGAATGACCCCCACTAATTTTATAGGTATAATTCCACTTCTCATTGCAAAAAGTTCTGCCCATTAAAAACTGCTCCGCCCTTTTCCTACCTTTCTGGGCATATCGAATTGCCCCAGGAGCACGCCCGCCGAAGAACGCGCCGAGAGTCTGGGAGGTCAAAAAAGTCACCCCACAACAGCGGTCCCGAGGTGCGACCTGTTTCCCAGCCGAAGGGGATACATTGAGCCGTGCTCGGCGCTGGGTTTGGGATAGAGGGGGCGAAATGGGGGCAACATTCAAAATGACATGCATTTTATTTTCAAAAAACGAAAAAATGTTATGTCATCAAAATTATGAAATGTTTTTTTTGTATTAATTTGAATTTTTTAATAAGGATAGCTAAATATATTATTAATATAAATTTAAATATTCTATGAACTTACATTTAGAAAACAAATTTATGTCAACTGGTAAATGGGGCCCTGAACATCAACAGGAAGGATATACATGGCAGGCAAAATTTAAAATATTATGAATTACAATAAAAAATTTCTGGATATTAAGAAAATTAAAGAGGAATAATTTTAGAAAAAGCGGGAAAAAAATTAATTTTAAAATTGGGTTTAAAGAATTGTTTCAAAATTTTGTTAAGGCTCAAAAGTTTATTAATTTAATGAAAAAATTATATTTATTTAAAATGAAAAATTATCAGAGAAAAACCCCTTTCCGTCGTGTTCCGTCAGAAATCAACCCTGCACAAGCCCAAAAATAAAATTTATCAAAAAAAGGGTTTTTTAACCTGTTGTGTGGGTGAAAAAGGAAATTGGGAATAGCAAAAAAAGGAAGATGCTTTGAAGTATGGACACAGAAGAAAATAAAAACGTACAATGGGGGGGAAAAAGATAAATCCCGAAATTTAAAAAAAAGAATTTTCAAAAAGCCAAAGCCAAAAATGGAAAATAAAATATTTTGGACTATTGCTAAAAAATTTCTAGAAAAGAAATTATGTTGGAAGATAGAAAAAGGGAAAAAAAAGGTGAAAGGACAATTGAATAACAAATCCAAATATCACAAAAAAAAAAAAGGGCGCCTGAGCAATGAACAAATTGATAGCATCTTATTCTTTTATATCCAGATAGGTCTAACAAGGAATGGCTTGGATCTATGTTCTATTATTTTCGCGTTAGACCCCCGAAGAATTGGGACCGAGAGAAAGGAGAGATGCTCACAGCCGCTGCTTGACCATGGAGCCCAAAAAGACGTCATCGCACTGAACAGTGTTGATACCTCACTCTCGCGTAAATTTTCCATTATTAGGAAGAAACCGCTGAAATTTTCCGCTCCCCCCCCATTTTGATACAAAAAGCGAAGGGAAAATCTCGTTAAATCAAATATTAATTTCAAAAATTAAAACATCTTTTAAAAACCTGGTTTGAAAAACTGATCAAGTTCGTGCGGAAGATAATTTGTTTTGATGGGTTGTTAATTTTAATTTGTTTGAAAAAAGGGAAAAAAAAGTAAAAAAATCGCGAAAAAAAGCTTTAAAACCAGAGTATTTTGGGTCCCTTCTAAATTCGGAAGGTGGGGGGACCTTTTCACCGAGTGGGTGTCTCTGGATGAGGATGTTAAAAACCCCTTTGCTTTTTGAACACATTGACAGGGGGATAAAAAATTATTTTATTTTAACTTTTTATAAAATTGTATTACTTCTTTTCTTTTTTTAAAATTTACAACATCGATAAAAAACATTTGGGTTTTTAAAAGTTTCATTTTTTTTCAAAATATGTTTTTGTCTATAAAAAATTTTTATTTTGAAAATATCAACATCAATTTGCATCCTATTCTCCCCTTTTCATGGGATCGCCGATTTAATACTTTTTCATTCTGATTCCCTTCCAATAGGATTTATCAGTAGATTAAACCCCTTTCTAATTTATTTTAATTTATAAAAAGAATTCTACCATTAAATTTACTAAAAGCTTCGATGTTTAGAAAAAAAGTATCTCGATGTAGAAATGTAAAGTTCCGAAAAAACTGTATAACAAAACATAATTTATCCTCCTCATAGACGGAATTCCCTCTAGTGCGGTGTTCTTGTCTTTTAAAAGTTTTATTTCTTTCATGACAATTTAAAGCAAAAAAAATACATATATTTCAAATCAATGATTCACACTACTCCTTTTTCATTATATTTCGTAGTTTGTATAAAAAAGACGCGCCGGAATTATTATTCCAATCTTCAAGTTTTTTAAAAATATAACAGAAAAATTTTATATCAATAAACTTACTAATGCTGGGACATGTCCCATTCTTAATTTTTATTTTAATGTTTTACAGTGTTGGGTTCAGGGTGATCTGCCGCGCTTTTTACCACTTCTTCAATTTTTTCCAAAATACGAAAACATTTAAAAATTTCTTGGGAAAAAGATTCATCAGGTGAATCTTAATAAAACAAACGCCGTTTTTAGATCAAAAAACGAGTCGCAGGATAAAAGAGCTCGTGCTAATTTCGGGTCATTCTTTTTGGAGTGGAATGATAACGGAAGATCTTTTGAAGTAAAAAATATGAAAAAAAGATGTTAGGCATGGAATATTTGATATCTAAAAATTTAATTTTTTTTTCTTTTTAAATCAGTTTCCCAAAAAGAAATTTATATTTTTTAAAAGTGCCCAAATAACTTTTTTATGGTATTTGAAAGGAAAACGGAAAAGGAAAAGATATAGTTCAATAACTATTACAGATGATATGAGACCCTTTGGGTTGTATTACAGCATACGTTTTATAAGTGGAGAAAAAATTTTAGATGGAAAAAGGGCGAAACATAAAAGACTGCCCGGCTTGCCTCCTGTCAACAAAATTCCACCAAATCCCGCATCTATAATTTTTGACTTCCCGCAGAGATGCACGGGACGCGGCTAAAAACTCCTCCTCACATTCAAAACGTTAACCTCGATAACTTTTCATACATTCTTGTCTCTTTTTACAAAAAAACCCCAGTTTCCCTACGTCATACCCCTTTCTAGTTTACCCAATCCTGATGCCCATGTATCACAATCTTGTGTCCCATTTTCCCGTTAGTTTATTTATTCCGCTTCCCCGGTTTTCTAAGGGAAAGCCCTGCCTACATGCCTATGCCTCAACATTTTTATTTTTTAAAAATTTAAAATTCTTTCCTCAATTTATCAAAATATTGTGTGACAGTTTGGTATGTCACAATATATATTGATTTATTATATTTTTTTTTAAAAATTAATTAAAATGAGTGTTATTAATGAAAAAAAGAAGTCAAATTAAAATTGGGGAAATGAGGTCAAAATTTTCTCATTAACCAAATAATGCAGGTTACTTTTTGAAATTTTTTATTAATAAATGGCAGTCCCAAAATATTAATATAAAACCCCCAAAGGGAGAAGAAATATGATAACCTAAGATTCCAAAAAGATAACCAAATGAATCTCCTGGTGATGGAATAGATTTGGCCTTCCCCTTTTTCTGTATGATGAATAAATCAAGATAATTTCTTGTAAATTTTGTACTAATTCCCAAAATTTTTTATGATATAATTGTAAATACAGTTTTTTCCCCTACCAATTATTACACTTTAATAAGATCCTCCTCCTCCTCCTCCTCCTCCTCCTCCTCCCCTCCTCCTCCCCTCCCCCCCCCCCCCCCCTCCCCTTTCCCCCTTTATTTTCCCCCCCCAAGGGGGTTTTAAATTTTCACGCTTGTTTTAGGTTTGGGTTTTTATGATCTGCTGTATAACTCAAAAAAATTAATTTTTCGAAATTATTGGCATTTCGTTTTCTCTACAATAGCAAAAAAAGTATACAAAAAAGTTGACCCTTTTCCTATATTAGAATATATTAATTGTATTATATTAATTTTTATTATTTGAAATTATAAAGTTAAGAACTTTAAAATCCTTTTTTGGGAAAAATTTTTTTTTGGAATTAAATGAAAATTTCTTTTATTTTTTGACAATATTGATTTAGTTCTTCTTCCCAAATCTTTGCCCATTCTCATCCTTAAAGTCTGGTGTAGAGCTGATCTGCTGCCACATATGGCATATAAGTAGAAAAACTCTGGTGCTGTGCACAGAAAATGCGTGAGGTGGCATAAATGTTAAAATTAACCAGAAGAACACATAAAATATACACACGTTTTTGTTTCCAAAATTGTCTTTTTGGAGATTATATGACCATGCTTTTCTGAGTAGGGGCCCAGTAACCCCGTGGCATGGGAAAAATTGGCTGACCACCTTTTTTGCTTTGTTTAGATAAACTTTAATTTGTCATTGGTAACCCTTTTTGAGATCACTTAATCAACGAAAAATTGATAGAACAAATTCTTTAGAATCATTTGTAAAAAATTGACAGTTTTGAATGATGACAAAATAAAAAAATTTTTCCTCAAATTTGGGGGCACAAGATTGAATGTGAACCCGGGTGACCAAAACAAATTTTTTTTGGGGTAGATTGGTGAGTTGAAAAAAAGTCGTGGTGTTTCTGTGACTTTTTTTTAGGACTCCCAGGCGTGTGGAAGACCTCACCCCAGGGATGTTAAAAACTCATGGAGGGGCCCGGGTTTAAAAACGTTTAAAACTATTTTTGATTCTTTTTACCTTGAGTACCTATTTATTCTCTTCTGGTAATTTATAACAAATCTCATGTAATTTATTCAAAGCATTCAAAAGCAGCAATCACATGTTCTAACGAAAAACTAAAATATAAAATAAAAATTGAATTGAATTGAATTAATTGGTTTCTTTATTTACCATCAGTTTGATCCCGATAAACTTGGACTTAACATTTGGTGCCCAGTTTTTTTACAAGTATTGGTTGTTAAAATGTACTTATATATGAAGTTTCATATATTAGGGGGATGGTATAAAATTATATGCTAAAAAATTTACAGGATTGTTTGTTCTATGTTACATAGTGTTACAGGGGTGAAGGGTTACATTAATAGGAAAGTTACTTTTCGTCTTTACAGATTGTTCAGTTAAATCAGGTTACAATTTTTTAATTTCCCATTCATATTTCAATTGAAAATATGATTAATCCATAACTTTTTAAAAAAACTTTATTGTAATGAATAATGCAGTGGTGTTATCACTTAGGTAAATAATAATAATAATAATAATAATTTTTTTAAACATAAATAATCCGGGGAAATTCTTCGGTTTTTCTCAATCAATACATTTCTAAAATTCAAAAATGTTTTGGAAGATAAAAGGTTTTTTTGCTTTCAAAAATTTAAAAACAGTTTTTATTTTTTAGATTTTTTTTCTTTTCCCGGGTAAATCGATAACTTTCCCTAAATCATCGATCTTTCACATAAATGAAAGGTGATCTGATGTTTTAAAAAAATGATCAATTTTTATTTGGAATACTACTTTGTGGTTTCCTTCTTAAATTTCTTGCTTTCAAAAATTTTACTTATAATTTATAATTTTGGTCGAATCAAGACGATTTCGCTCTTTCCATCCCCTTATTTCCCAAGCCCAACAGATCGCCCCCCTTTAAACCTTTCAAAGTCATTTCCGGGAAATAAAAAATTATTTTTATTTAAACTTTTTTGAAAATTTCTCATTACGTAATTTAACGAAGGATGTTTTTTATTAATTTTTTCGTTATTGGAAGCTCTTGTATTTTACCCCCAGTTGCACCGCGTTTCCCGTGCTCAGCCCTTTTACAACGCTCATTTTCTATAGCCAGCGGGACGGTGATTCTTCGTTATAAACCTTTTCATTTTTAGGCATCGAATATCGCTTCAGCCTCCTAGTTTCTATCCCAAGATTTCTATTGGATTCGTGGATTGCATTGAAGTTATAATGAAAAAGTTATGTAAATAAAATCGTTAAGTAGTTGTTTTTGGTATTTGTCAAGAACAATTTAAGAAAATGTCCCAAATATTTACATAATGCATAAAAGTTCGCAATTTTTGGGCAGGGCAGGAAACTTTTGAAATTCATCTTTTCCCACTTTGATTTAATCAAACTTAAAATAACCCAGAGCAGATTTCTAATAATCGAGGACCACTAGAAACTGTTCCTTAGAACTATTTGAAAAAGAAAATTACATGGTTTTCTTAACGATATTGAAATTAAATTTATAATTAAGCTGCATTTTCTTGGTCACTTTTTTGTAATTTAATATTGAATGGAGAAATTTTTTATTTTCGATTGCTTCTTTAAATTTATGATCCATTTTCTTTTGTTAAGTTTTTGTAATAATCAGTGATAATTCTTACAATTTTCTTTTCCATGGACTTTTAATTTCTGTTCCCCCCATAACTTTCTTAATAACCAACATAGAACCTCCATAACATAAACGTTAGGATATCGAAATGCATTTTTTGGTGAACAATGCGGAATTGGGGGAAATGACATGCCGTAGAAATTATTTTCATTTTTTTTAGTTTTGGAAAAATTTAATCTCTTTGATTTTTAAATGTAAGTATATATTTTCTCACCAGCAATGGATAGGATAAAAAGGGGGAAAAAATGATGGATCATATGCTAATATTATGATAGAAATTTTGAGTATAAAATTAGATTTTCGTGATTTTCAATGGGGTAACCCCAGTAGACCCTTGCAACCCCGCTTTCAGGAAGGCGACCTTCCATCAAGACTATTGGTGGAGAAAAAGGACTGAGAAGTGGCAATGGGAGATTAGGGGTAAAACAACAGCAACCCTAGTTTCCCAAGACATCCCCTAAAATACCAATTTTTTGATCAAAATGGGGAAATTTTTCCATTTTTTTCTGTTTTTCTTTTCTTTCTAAATTTCAAACATCATTAATAAAAAAATTGGTAGGGAAAAGATAATAATAAATATCATTTTCAAACTGAACAAGATCCCAACCCCTCTCTTCGTTGGGAAATTTCTTTTTGAAAAAAAAGATCCTAGTCACTTTCAACCATACGACCCTGTTCAGAAATGGAAACAAAACCCCTTCCATCTTCTCCCGGGGGGGTTTTTCAAGTTGTGGAGCACTTGGTGCTATGAAGTAAAACTCTCTAATCAGTATTCCCAGACGCGACTGCAGATATGCATTTTGTTTGAAAAATGTACACTGATACAACTTCAAAGTTTTCAAATTTTTTATTGTTTTTTTGTACATGTTTAAATGGGGTTATAACAATAAATAATAAAGAAAATCCTCCCTTCTATTTTTGATAAAATTAAATTGCGATAGTACAATGAACTCTTTAAGCTTCATTATTTCCCAACGTTTTAAATTGTGGCTTTTTCTGCACAAAATTTATTTTTTAGTTTAAAAATGGCTTTATTATTATTCTTTTTCCTACAATATTTTTATTTCTTCTTTTCATTATCGTAGATTTGGATTTCAGAAGAAAAAAAAGTTCTCAGATAAAAAAAATAAAACAATCCCCATTCTGATCTTGAAATTGATTTTTGTACATTTTTTTCGTATCAGACCAAGAATGCTATTTCGCCTTCATTCTACGGCCCCCCTTCCCCCCCTATCTCCAAAACTATGGGCCCCCGGAAATAACCCCCAACGGCGACTGTTGCAAAGGCCCCGTTCAAAATCTCGCCAAAAAATTACGATTATTTCTTTTAATTTTTAATTTTTTTTCCATCAGTTCCATGATGGACTCTTGATTTACGGAGTGGACGCCCCGGTTCCCAATTCTACACTGGCACTGCTTTGAGTGAAAAAAAAACTAATGAAACAATTATTATGCGGCTGTACACAGTCAGATTTTTAAAAACAGTTATAAAATATTTAGTACAGTTTATTCTATGTATTTTTCCTATTTTTGGGGGTTATTTAATCAGAAAAAAATTTTTTTATCAATTTCCCAAATACTAATAAACAATTTTTGTGGAATAAGGAAATAAGGTTTTTAAATTGAAATAAGAAAATATCTGAAATGCCCAAAAAATGGAAAGCTAATTTTTGGTTTTGATAAAAAATAGCGCAATATACATAACCCTCTTTTACTTTTTTGGAACATACTCATTAGAACAATTCCAATGTTCAAAACAACAAAATACTAAAAAAAATTCTATTTTATTCAAGTATTTAGAAGGTTATGATTTTTGATTCAAGTGCTCTATAAATTGTTTATTCACATTTTTTATTAATATAAAATTTGGGTTTTTTAAAAATAGATATTTTTTTCAAAATAAATGTCACGTTGTAATAAGTCAATTGAATTTTCGGTTGTCCGAAAAGGGCTCTTTAGTATCAGGAATTTTCTATCTGAACCCCCAAAAACCAAGAAAAAATAAAATTTTTTCTCCATTTGCTCTTTTGGTGATACTCGTATTTGGCTTAAAAAGGGCCGACTTTCTCTTTTATTTCTATTTTCTTTGATCTGGCGGGTTTAATCGGACTTACATACTCTAGCCAGCTGCCATCTACCTCCCTTAAAAGTCTTTTTCTCAATTCTTCGGTTTCTAATAGTGAACCAAATATTATTTTAAAGAATATTAAAAAAAGGTAAAATCTCTCCTAAATGACAATTTTATTAAAATTTGGCCCCATTTGTGAAAATAGGGTTTTAAGGTTACTAAAATGCGAAATTAAAGCTTTTTTTGAAAAATTTTTTGACTTTGGAAAAACTTTTTTAATTTTAAATACATAAACTCCTTTGCAATATTTTAAAAATTGCTGAAAATGTATATTAATGGCATAGAGATATTTCAAAAAAGAATACATTTTGAAGTTTTAAAAAAATCAAAATAATACAAAAGTTAATTTTATGTCATAATAACAGTAAAATTCCTTTTCTTTTGAAAAGTAAAAAAAACATTTGGAGCCTTTTTTGAAAATGCATTTGAACCTCTGGGTTCTTTTCCCAATTTAAAGATGGCGTCCCCCCTCCCAATGGCTCACGGAATCAAAGGCCGGCCTCTTTTTTTCCTTTCTGTGAGTGTCTGTTCTGTCAAACTGTGCCTTAAAACCCCCGATTCAACTCCATCCTCCTTGACTATCTGACATTTGAGTTCCGTGACTTTTTGAAAAAAATTCTAGTTTTGCGACGCGAGGTCTGTTCATTCTGTTACGGGGGGAGGTTGAGGGGTGGGGGGGTTCTCTCGGGCGATGCAGTTTCATTTTGCGTTTGCTGTAGTAATAATTGTAAGTTACAAAATTCCATATTCATTTTTTATGAATTATTTTGAAATTAATAAAATTTTTTATAATTAATATTAAATCATAATAAACTATTCCTTTTTTCACTATAGTTATTTATTTTATAATAAAATTTTTTTTTTTAAACAAATTTAATTAAAATTTTAAATATGAACTGAAAATAATTTTCCATTAAACGTTTAATGAAATTGAATATCAAAATTTAAATTTTAAATTTTTTTTAAACCATGGATGCATGGCATTTCCCGTGTTTCTATCTTAAAATTTTGTAAAGTGAAATGTTTTTACCAAGTAACATTGGAGTTCATTTTTTTGAAAATATAATGGGAAAAATATTTTCAAATACAGATTATGGCTTTTTCACGAGGGCTCATGACTCTTCAAAGTCATGGGATGCAACCCAGGCGATACTACTGTTCAGAGGAATGTGTGTGGAAATTTGGAGTGATTTTGCTGAAAAAATGCATGAAAGTTTTCTGAAAAATTTTTTTGAATTTGTATAATTTTTTTTAGTGTTGTGGTCTACTGTAATTTGTAAAGTTTTGTCCTGATGTTGATTTTAAATTTCCCCTTAAACTGAAAGAATTGGAACTGCATTTAATTTTTTTTGGGAAACATTTTCCCCTTTCTATTATAATTTAAAATGAAAAAAGGGATCTTTAGCATTGCATTTTGTATTAGTAGACATTAAAATAAAAATTCAAGTTTCTTTTTATTTGCTGTGATATAAACGGACAGATATATGTAAAGTGCATTTTTTTAAGTGCAAAAATTTCCCTGATGGTTTTTTTTAAATTAGTGAAATTTTCTATTTAAATTTTTTTAATATCCTTACTTCAGCTAATATTAAAATTTTGATTTTTGAGAAATAGAAAAAAAAATGGCACGGGAAAAAAGGTTGATGAATAGAGACCGGGGGTAAAAGATCAGATAACCCGGATGAAAAGTCTTCAAGTGAAATTTTTTACAACGTTGCGTTTGAAGGCGAACCTGTTCAGGGGTGTTGTGAATATTAGAAACCATTCCCGATCAGAACAACGATAGAAATGCCGTTGTGTACGATAAAGGGTAATTTCATAAGTGAATGAAAATTAAAATATTCAATGCAGCATGTTCCCAATAAGTAAATGTAAAGGGGAAATTTTCTTTGGGCTGAGTTTGTCTGACCCCAATGCATGCTGAGGATATCTTATTATAAATCGAAACATTTCTTAAAAATTTTTTCCATTATTTCTTTTTGGGAAATGATTTTTATAAAAATTTATTTTTAATGAGGCAATCCTAATTTGTTCCAATTTGAATTTTAGACTTTTTCTACAACCATTTTGAAGATAAGTTAAAGTACCGACTTTTATTTAGATTTCTTGGATCATTTTATAATAATAAAATAATAATAAAAATTAATAAAAATAATATAACACATTATGTGTAGTAATATTAAAAAATTAAAATCTGATTTCTTGGTTTTATCAAGGATAGTAATGTTTTGTTTACGGTAAAAATCTTCAAGGATCTTTCAATATTTCAATTTTTATAGAATCCGTATTAAAAAGGATTCTCCAAGTAAAAGCTGGCGACAAACTATCGCGCCCCTCTTCCCCGGGCCGCGTATTACAACCCTGAAGGACCGCGACATGTCGGTCGACTCGGCACCTCGCCTTGAGCGGCTCACCGGACAGCCCAGATCGGGCTCTGGCCGCAATCGATATCTTTAAAAATTGAAATCAGGCCCTTTTCCGGCTTTTACCCCTTTCCGACAAACCCCAAAAAAAGGGCTTAACAGATCCCGGGGTTGGGAATGAACTGGCCCCTCGGGATGGTTTTTGGAACTTGAAAAAAGATCCCCAGTTTGGGGGGTTTTTCCATTTCTTAGTTTTCCCCTTTTTCAACCTCAAAATGGGAAAAAAAATTCTTCACTCTTTGGAAAAGTAAATCAAAAGATTGGGTGGAGAATAAAGAAAAAATTAATAACTTTAAACATGAAAACGGTAGTAAATCGGAATGAATGATTTATTACATAAAGAAACTTGATGCCACTCAAAAAAATTAGAGAACATTTGAAATATCCACGAACTATTTCCATGGTTTTCGGGAATTTTTGATGGCTTTTTTAAAAAATCATAATTTGAAAACTCTTGAAAAAGCTAATGAAAGGACATTAAAACAAAACACCCGGAATATTCTTTTGCTTAAATTTTAAAAAAACTTTTCAATCTTTATACGGACAAACCAATTTGTCAATTTAAAAGGGCAGGGGTTCAAAAAGGACGTTTACCACATTGGGGGCGTAGGTTAATTTAGATGTTTGGGTCCGGAAACCTTATTTAATTAACCCCACAAAAGATGTATTAAAAAATTCTATAACCTTGCCCCAAATGCCCCCGAAACGGGTCATTTTCCCGGTAACCTTTTATTTTTGGACAAGGCCCCATGTCATCATAAAACCTTTTTTAGAAGAAATTTTAATCATTTCTTCGTAAGTTTAAAGTCTATAGCATTTATGTTTCAAACTCGATAACGTTTGGTGATGCTAAATTTTCCCGGGGAAGGAAATTTATCAACGTTTCTCTTTTTGCTCCAACAAAAGACCTCACGGTTTTTTGCCTCAGGAAAGAGCGTTTTTTTTATATTAATTTAATAAAAAATTAATTGAAAAAAATGTATCCCATATTATTAAAGTTTATTTTTTCTATAAACCTAAATAGATTCAATTCCCAAATTATTCGGGAAGGGTTTTTTTGTAGTTAAATATCACAGAGTAAAAGATGTTCAAATTTATTAATGTTTGTTTTATTAATTTTAATGCAAGGGCCATTTTTTTAAAAGGGGGTTGGATTCAGTTCATTGTTATTTTCCTCAGTATTCATTTTAGATTAAAATTATCAATTGGAATTTCTCAATGTGATGGTTTTTTTTAATTCATTGTGTAACCAAAATAACGTGCATATTCAAAGGGAATTTGTAAATTCATTAAGTTTACTCACCATTCCCTTTAAAGGTTATTTTCACTTGGATCGGCAAAATTAATCATATCGACATACGCTTTTCCCCCACATTGGAACCTGCTCTTTAATTTTTGAAGCGTTTTTTCTGAAAAAAAAAAAAAATACATTTTTTTTAACAAGAATAAAAAAAGTTCACCCAAATAGATCGGGTAAAACAAAAGTTTCACCCGCGTTTTTTAAATTTTTTTTTTATTGTTCGACAATCTTTGAAGATATTTGGCCCAAAAATTTCTTCTTTTTTTATATATTAAAATTTGGGTTTAACTTTAAAAATGGTTGAACTTTAAAAATGGGTTAACATTCATGGTTGAACATTAAACTGGGTTGAAAATTAAACATGGTTGAACATTAAACATGGTTGAAAATTAAACTGTTGAACAAAACATGGTTAACATTAAACTGGTTGAACATTTGGTTGAACTTTAAAAATGGTTGAACATTAAACATGGTTGAACATTTAAACTGGGTTGAAAAAAACTGGTTGAACATTAAACATGGTTGAACATTAAACATGGTTGAACATTAAAAACGGGTTTAACATTAAACATGGTTGCATTAAACTGTTGAAATTAAAATGGTTGAACATTAAACATGGGTTTAACATTAAACATGGGTTTAACATTAAACATGGTTGAAAATTAAACATGGTTCATTAAAAAAATGGTTGAACATTAAAAAGGTTGAAAATTAAACATGGGTTTAACCCCCTTAGCTTTTAGTTAAATGGTTTTCCTTCCCGAAATTAGAGGGTTTTGGGGCCTTTACCCCTGGGAAGTTAGGCCCCTTTGCCAGGTGTAAAGTCCCGATTTGTCTGTTTCTCCCGTGTAATTTTCCTTATTTTTCTTGACATTCCTTCGCCTTTTCCCCCAGGTCGTCTTTGGCTCTCTCCTGGAATTTTGCTTTCCCGTATCCTCAAGTGAATTAGGTCTTCCCCTCATCACGGTCTCGTAATCTACCCCGCAAAATCATTCCATTAATTTTTTTTTCTCATGCACTGAAATTTTGGTATTCCCCTTTCATACTCGCATCATCCTCCTGGATTTTGCTGCCAAGTATCCCATGGTCAGCTTTGAACTTTCCCCCGTTTTTTTCTCCGATAAGGTTTTCTCGCTTCTTTCCCATACCCCGTTCAAAAATATTTTAAAATTGCGTCAAAAGGGAAACTCCGGTTTCGAAACGCCTGGTGCATCCTCCTGGGATGGTGGCGACTGAAAAGGGGGGCACGCGGGTGCTTCGGGGGGAGTAAATGACGTCCTTTCTTCCGTAATTTGTTGACACTATGGGGCGCAAGCTCAGGCTCGGGCCCCTTGGCTTTTCGGCAATTGGCATGCAGATGCTTGACTGGCGTGTGAGAGTTACGTTGGCGGCCCTGTGGGGGGAGGAGGGAAGTATCGCCATGCGGGGATGAATGCTGGTGCCCCCGGGGCGGGGGTTTTTTGACCGGGGGCGCCGCGGCCGGGAAGGGGCGCGTGAGACGCGACCTCCCTCCCCC
The DNA here is from genome assembly GCA_964035755.1 of Teleogryllus oceanicus. Classification (NCBI taxonomy): domain Eukaryota; kingdom Metazoa; phylum Arthropoda; class Insecta; order Orthoptera; family Gryllidae; genus Teleogryllus; species Teleogryllus oceanicus. The sequence continues at coordinate 124,444,896 of CAXIVR010000007.1, forward strand.
CACCTAGAATGGTCACGGGCGGCTGCTATAAAAACGGTGAAAAACAGGCCGACGAGCTCAGACGGGGGTTTAATTCGGGAAAACCCCCGTGGGAAAACGGCCGGCTGGAGCTTTGGCCTATCACGGTGACGAGGTCGGTGTGGGGCGGGGTAGCGTCAGAGGGGCGGGGGGCCCCCTGGGTATGGGGATATCCAGGAAATTCAAGGGGTAGTTTCGGGCGAAATTGGTTTTGTACATCGGAAATAAACTTTTCATCTTGAAATTTTGTGTTTTCTGCATGACGCCCACGTGGTTCGTGGGTTCTGGTGGGTTTACAGAAGGGCGTCCGGGTGTCAGATAATGAACGTTTGCCAAAGATAAATTTTTCTCAGGCAACGCGTGGGCTCTTTGCACGGTGTCCCGGGTCGTCCGGCTGACGGCTGCCCTTTTGAACCGGTTATGCAAGGGGCTCTCGCTGGACTGCAAAAAGGCAGGACCGGGATCGGGGGCTCGGGGATCCCGATGCTTGCAGTACCGACCGGGGGGTCCTATTCCCCTCCCCACGGCGGGGGATTTTTTCCCCTGGCTTGTCAGCTAGGCCGTTATCCTGTCTGGAAAATTGCAGGGCAACGGGTCTTATCGGGATTTTTTCCCTGGTTTTATTAATCAACCAAGCGAATGCCGGGCGTGCCCTAACAAAAAGGGGGCCGGGCAATCTTTCTTTTCCTTATTCCCCACCCCCTTTACGCACTACATGGCACCATGCCGGAAAATCGGGGGTTGAGATTTCCGGGTGTGGCGGTGCCTCGCTGTGGATATACCGTTGGGGAAACCCGCTAGTTGGCGGGAAGTGGGCTGGATCTGCATCCCGCGGGAAGATCACCCCACCGCCCCCCCTGAAGAAATCCCCTACACTAAAGGACTAATGATCTCTGTAGTTGCCTCCCCGGGAAACACTCAATCAATCGATGACAGGTCTTTTGCCTAAAAGATAATTTTTAAAAAATCTGATCGCCGGCTAGAGGGAATCAAAAAAGGTCCGGGGCGACGTGTCATGGTCTGAGTCGTGGCATTTTAGGCATCCCAAATGGTAATTAGGGGTCTTGGTGCTAAAAGAGGCTGAAAAAAACTGTATTTACAATCTGTTTTTTAAAATGTTAAAAAATTTTCGCTATCTCCTCCCGGTACTCCTTTTTTCCCCATCCCAAGCTAGTTTTGCTCCAACCCGACCTTTTCCCCGCCGGTGCCCGCCCATCCCGGGGCTACGCATAACAGTGTCGGATTTCACGCCCTCCCTTTTTGGGGTGTGCCACGACACTGGGGTGATCGAAAACTTTGCATCCTGGGATCCCCGCCTTTTTTTTTGGCGGGCACGCCCACGCCTCCCAGTGGTGAGGGTGCCCCTTCGTCAGCACAAAAAACCTTCTCGGGGGCCCTCTCCCCCCCCTGCCCCCTTCGTTCTGGGGGAGTCCTTTCTCCCCCTTTGCTGGTCTGTTTGGCACCGCCCTTTGTCCTTGTTTCCCAGCTTCCAACCCCTTTAGCCCTTCGGAAACCCGGCTGACAACTGATGGCGTTACCTAGAGCCTGTTTTTTCTACGTTTGTTATTTTCCGTTCACTTCTCCCGGTCTCTTCTTTTTTTTTCTAATGTCCCTTTACTTCACTTTTCACAATCCTAAACTTACTGGTCCTTTTTTTTCTTGCCAGTCAGTGAAAAAGTTAATTGGGCCGGGTAATCGAAAGATCTACCATGAATCATCAAATTCATCACCAAGGGAAATCCGATTACATGGTTGGGAAAAGATTTTTCTTTTTTCCCCTAAAAATTAATTCCCCGATTTTAATATTCCCCCTGCGCCTATCTTTAAGTGCACCGGCCACTGGAAAATTTTCTGATTTCCTTGTTCTTTTTTAATTCCCAAATAACAAATTAATAGTAAACGAAAAAAAAAGTTTTTTTTTTGTTTTCCATTTCAAATAAACAATTTCTCCCTTGAAATGAACTTTTACCATTGATGTTGGAACAAAATTTTTAGGGCTCTCAATTCAGTCAAAACCCTTTAAAAGGAACGTCCCTTTAAATGAATTGCACAATTAAGTTCTTTATGCTACCTCAAATTCCCCAAATTCAGTCAGCCTTCATACTGCTCTTGTGTATACTTCCGGGAAATTTTATTCCCGCCTGAGAAAGGCATAATATTCTGGGGAAAAACATCTTAAGCTCCCAGACTTTTAATTACAAAAAAAATTGACAATAATACAAAACCCCCCCATGATTTTATGGGCCCCTCTTCATTAATCTAAATTCTACCATTACCGTGTCTTTTTTTCGAAACAGTGGTTTTTTTAAAAAAGACTTTTTCAAAAGGGAGGGGAAAATTTTTTTGAAAATGCAGAAGTCATCTATAACACTCGACGTAAAAACATATTCATCGGGGGCAGTATCCAGCTCATTACAAAATTCTAAAAACATTCATTATTTTAAAAATTTGCCAGATGACATTAAACAAATTTAAAATTTAATGAAAAATTTAAATCCCAAGTGAAATCATTTTTCCATAACTGTTTCTATACAATTAGAGCCTTTCTGGGATAACAAAAAAAAGTAACATTAATTTTAACAATGAACCAAAAGCATTATTTTTCCATTTGAAATGTATAAATGATATAAACAACCGTAACAACTACGACTACAGCTTCCGGGGTCTCGATCAGGTTTTTTCATTTCCGTGAAATTTACAAAAGCGAGATGGCCCCTTGTTTTTTCTGGACATAAATGAACTTCATTTTTTTTACGTCTTCTAAAATTTATGGGAAATACAATTCTTAAAAAATCGTTTCCATTTGTCGCGAAGTAATAAGAGCCAAAAATTTTTTGCTTATTTTTTCTTTGAAAATAGATTTTTTATGGGGGTTTTTTTTTTCTCCTTAAAAATTTAAATTTATTGTTTTTTATCATGAAAAAAGATTTTTTTCATGGGGGTTTTTTTTTTTTTTCCCTTTTAAATTAAAATTTATTGTTTTTATCTTGAAAATAATTTTATTAAAGGGAGTTTTTTCCCTTTAAAATTAAAATTTAAGTAGTTTTGATAAATTAGGATCACAAATTTTGAAAATGTCCCCCAAATTTACTTTTCCCCCTAGCTCTTTGCATTTTAACTTTTTTGAGTAAAATAAATAAATAAGAAATAAATTCTTAAATTGATTATTTTCTCTTTTTAGAATATCTCCAAATTTATTTGAATATTCAAAAGTCGTTTTATTTTTTCATTGTTTTTATTTACAAATTATATAACCCAAACTCCTACTAAAATCATCCCCCTTTCCCAAAATACATTTTTCCCCGAAAGAAAAATTTGACTTGGACCTCAGATCTACATTAAAAACTTTCTAATATGCGTGTAGTTCCCCTTTAAAGCTTTTAAAAAATATCTTAGAAAATTTAAAGCCTCAATTGGCCCAATATTCATGTCCTTTTGAAAGTTTAGGCATCTCATAATTCGTTCCCTTTTTCGAATATAATCTTGATTTGTTGCGTGCATTCTACGATAAAAAGTCATTTACCCTTTAAATTAAACATTTCTTTACTGAAAATAATTTCTTTGGGAAACAATTAGTTTTCATTTTCCTTTCTTTTACCAATTTTTAAGGTGAAAAATACGAAAAATTCTTTTCTATTGGTTATCATTTTTCTAATTTTCTCCCCTTTAAAAAATATTTTTTTATTAAACCAAAGTAGAAACATAAATGACTTGAATAAGATTGGAACTGGGCATAGTTTTTAAATCTTTTTCTCTTGATTCTTTAATGTTCCAACAAAAACAAACACAATTTTCTTCTGGGTTGATTATTTTTTCTTTATGGCTTTGTATAATTTTATATCTGGAACTCTCAGCGAGGTTCAACATTATTCGAATAACAAAGAACTTTCCATTAAATAATATTTTAATTTTTTTTTAAAACATTGCCCGTTTTTTTCTTGCATCTTCGTTTTTGTAGGTCTAAGATTATTCGACAATTTTTCCATACGTATATTTTAAATGCTCATTTTTAATCTTGTTTTAAAAATTTTTTGTGTTATTCCTAGATTAGTTTTCTGTTAATTCGGACTAATAAAAATTTCGCCACCAAATGAAGCGGATTTTGGGTTTTTTTCCTTTATAAATTATATTCTTGTAGTCATTACGTTTGGATTTTCTCGTAACCAATTCTGTCCCCCAATTCAAACAAAAAGCTTTGAATTTCCATTTTCTGAAAAGAATGATCCTGGCCAATGTATTAAAAACGAAAACGGTATACGTAAATCAAAAAACATTACATTGCATTTTCACCTTAAAAAAAATTAGTTAATATGTTCGAAATTGTTTAATATTAGATCATATTCTAGCCCCAGGAAGTTGAAAAACGAAATGTAAACACTGTTTTTTTTTTTTGGTTCAGCGCATCCAAAAGCATAAAACCCGTTAAAACATTGCTTTTAAATTTTCAAATTTTCGACGCGTAAACTCGTGTTTATGCGGTCAATAACTGGTTTATTATAGAACTGTTTGATTTCTGTGAATTTGGGCAATTTTCTACATTTTTTTAGTCATCCTTGCTTTTAGTAGCATAACTTTTGCCCATGACTTTTATGTATAGTTGTAGACATTCTTTATTACTTAACCCCTTTAGGTCTTCAAAAATTTGGGATGCAGTGGGCGCGTGGAATTTAATAAAATTTAAAATTTTTTATTAAAATATTTTTCGAACAAATCTTTTAGTTGAAATATAAACAGTAATTTTTAAAACATGACCTGTTACAAAAAAAATGAAATTTAGAAGAACGTAAAAACATTATAAATTCTTAAATGCTAAATAAAATCATGTTTAATCCTTTAAACAAATATCTAAAAGTTGGGGATAGATATATATTGTTTTGAAAAACCGCTCTATTTTTTTACTTTCCCTTCGCGTTTCGATAATTAAATCACGTTGAAAAAAAGTTTTAAACATCTAAAGCATCTATTGATTTGTTTTAAAATCACATTGGTGAAAATCTAAAATTTCTCAAACACCCCCTTTAAAACAATTTGATACTGTCAGTGCTCTTATTTCGTTTCGTCAAAAATACTCACGTTGCCTGGGTGACTCCCGGGGGCCCTTCTCAGTTTCCCAGTAGTAGTCTCCCCCGTGTAATTCTTTTGGTACGTTTTTTACTAGATCCCTTTTTTTTCTCATTTGAAAGGATTCTTTAAAAACTCCTTTGTACATTTTTTTTTTTTTCCGAATAAACATTTAGATATTTATTGCACGATATTCGTATCGCGTAATGGGAAAAAGAAACGGTGGTCGGGGATTACCATTGTAATCTGTTTCCGACATTTTTTCGCTAGTGCAGGTTCATTCAGTTAATTAGTAGCTGGGGGCCAAGAAAGTTGAAAATCTATGCCAAAAGGTTTTTGAAATTTTCGCTGTAAACAAAGGGGTGAATAATTTTACTTTTCTGTATACGAATGTTCAGGGCAGAGCGATTTTTGCCTTCCTCAAATGACCATTCCCCGCCGCATGCTCTTGAAAAAAATGCTTCCCCGATCAGCGAGTAAGTATCAGCTGGCTTATTTTTTAATTGAATGTATTTTATGATGTGAAGGGTTTTAGTTTACGAGACTTGTTGTATTCCCAATGATTAAAAAAAAAATTTAAAAATTGTGCAAATGATTTCAAATGCTGTTCTAATGTTGGGCTGGTGAAGAAACAGACGAATGTGACGAATGAAAAGTAAATTCCCCCTGGCCCGAAAAATATCGAAATTTTTTGGGACTTTTTTATCTTGCGTTTCAAGTTTCAAATTAATGTACGTGTTGTATTATTTTTGCAATTAGAATAATTGATTTTATAATTTTTATTGATTAATCATTAGGGCAAAATAAAATCATTAAATAAGATCAGGATTTTGGCGGAATAACAAAAAAAAAAGCAATGTGGAGTAAAGGGCAAATGGACTAGAAATCTGGGAGAAATGTTTTATAATATAACGATATAAATTAACAATCCGTCAACAGTGCGTCTCTTTAAATACTTTTTTGAGAATTTCGCGTCTCCCAAATTTTCAGCCCATAATTCAATATCAGACATTTCCCCCCAAAAATTTTAGAAACGATGTTCGTTTTTTTTAACTTCTTTTTAAATTCTCAAAATTATTAAACGACTTTCCCCTTTTTTTTAAAAAATTTGCAGATGTATATCTGCATATTTTTAGCATTTTTGAGGTGAGAATCTTAAAATGATTTGAATGATTTTTTGAAAAAGTATTTTGTTCCCTTTGGGTAAATTGTTTTTTTAAAATGATGAATGTCAACATATTACAAAAATTTTGACATTTCCTTGCCAACAATCTGAATTACCACAATCGAAATTTTTGTGATAATTTTAAGATGAAATAGAAAATCTTGGATATTTGGGGAAAACAAGGTTATCCATATGTGACAGTCCGATCAGACGTGTCCCTTGTTTATAATTTTTTAAAAAAAACATAGGATTTTCATAAAGTAAATAAAGAATAATGAAGTTTCACCGATATTTCAAAATTTTTTAAAAATATTTGGAATGGAAGTCAAATGGACTTTGAAACGTTTTTTAGAAAATTAATTTTTATTTTCATGACGGCTGGCATGTCGCAAAATAAATTCAAAAAAATAGAAATATTGAGGACAGACGGTCATCTGTTTAAAATTGTATTGATAATAGCTAAAAGTGTGAATTTAAAAAATGTTTAAAAGGGGCAAATAAAAAATGAAATGAAATTTTAAACAGTAGATGATAACAAAACCACTATGCATTGCAGAAAGCAATTACAAAATTAGTGAAAATTAGGAAAAATAATAAAAAGGGTCGTTTGATGTGGGAAACAGGGGATGGAAAAATTGGGCAGAATTACTGATGTGTGGGGATCGCGACTGTTTTCATGAGTCAAATTGATAATTTTTGTAATTTAATTAAAATGCAATTTAATTAAT